>CAKXYN010000326.1:0-437344 GCA_935064755.1 Tragelaphus eurycerus
GCTTCTGATTCTGCTAAGGGCACAAAACGCAGGCCCAACCTAGCCCTGGACTCTGAGGACTACTGGAGTGCCTGAACTTAAGCGACTTAGACCTGGGAGGGGCAAGCAGCCCAGGGCCAGTAGCGGATGGTTCTGGTGGGGAAACAGAGAGCCTAATCAGAGTGGGCAGGGAGTCTACATGCGCTGTGAGTGGGGACAGACCCAGTGGGGCTGAGCCACTGCAAGCACATGCCAGTAGTATTTATTTGCAACGTCCCTCCCTCCCTGCAGCGAGATTGAACAAGTGAGCCTAAAAAAATAAATAAAAAGGGTGTCCACCACCGCCTCCTTTGTAAGAAGCTATAACAGAGGGAACTGCCGTGGAAGCGACAGGCAGTAAACTAAAACCCCATGGTTAGTACCAACTACAGAGAAAGGGGATTATAGATCTTGAGAAATTTAAGCCGGAGCAAGGAACTAGCCAAAAACAAACTGAACCCACAATACCCACAACAATAATAGAGAAACTCTTATATATATTGTTACTATTTTTACCATCATTATTTCTTTTTTAAAAAATAGTTTTGTATTATTTTTTAATTAAAAAAGGAAAAAAAAATTTTCTTAAATTCTTTTTTCTTTTCTTTTTATTTTTTTATCCTCTAGTACTCTTTAATTTCCACTTTTAGATATAACATTTGTGACCCTGTTTTTTTCTTTTATCTTTTTGTCTTTTCTTTTTTACTTTCCTTTTTTCTTTTCTTTACTGATTACTGACTGGATCTGTCTCTCTCTTTTTCATTCCCTCCTTTTATCCTCCTGACCACCTCTGTCTCCTTTCTCCCTCTTTTCTTCTCTGTAAAACTCTGTGAACATCTCTGAGTGGTCCAGTCATGGGGTGCAGTATAGAAGAAGAAGTTTTTGAGACTACTGTAAAATAAGACCAATAAATGGAAGCAGAAGGCTTAAGTCCAAACCCTGATCCCATGGAACATTAATTGACAGGAGCTCATCAAACGCCTCCATACCTACACTGAAACCAAGCATCACACAAAGGCCAACAAGTTCCACGGCAAGACACACCAAGCAAATACTCCAGACAAACAGGAACACAGCCCTGATCTCCAATATACAGGCTACACAAAGTGACCCCAAAATCATAGACATCTCATAACTCATTACTAGACACCCCATTGCACTCCAGAGAGAAGAAATCCAGCTCCATCCACCAGAACACCAACACAAGCTTCCCTAAACAAGAAACCTCGACAAGCAACCGGTACAAACCCACATATACTGAAGAAACGCCACAATAAAGAGAAACCCACAGACTGCCAGAATACAGTAAGGACACCCCAAACTCAGCAATTTAAACAAGATGAAGAGACAGAAGAATTCCCAGCAAGGAAAGGAACAGGATAAATGATCACCAAACCAAAGAGGAAGAAATAGCGAAGCTACCTGATAAAGAATTCCGAATAATGATAGTGAAATTAATCCAAAATCTGGAAATCAAAATGGATTCACAGATAAATAGCCTGGAGAAAGGCATAGAGAAGATGCAAGAAAGATTTAACAAGGACCTAGAAGAAATAAAAAAAAGTCAATATATAATGAATAATGCAATAAATGAGATCCAAAACACTCTGGAGGCAACAAATAGTAGAATAACAGAGGCAGAAGACAGAATTAGTGAATTAGAACATAGAATGGCAGAAATAAATGAATCAGAGGAGAAAAAAGAAAAACGAATTAAAAGAAATGAGGACAATCTCAGAGACCTCCAGGACAATATTAAACGTTACAATATTCAAATCATAGGAGTCCCAGAAGAAGAAGACAAAAAGAAAGACCATGAGAAAATACTAGAGGAGATAATAGTTGAAAACTTCCCTAAAATGGGGAAGGAAATAATCACTCAAGTCCAAGAAACTCAGAGAGTCCCCAACAGGATAAACCCAAGGCGAAACACCCCAAGACACATATTAGTCAAATTAACAAAGATCAAACACAAAGAACAAATATTAAAAGCAGCAAGGGAAAAACAACAAATAACACACAAGGGAATTCCCACAAGGATAACAGCCGATCTTTCAATAGAAACTCTCCAAGCCAGGAGGGAATGGCAAGACATACTTAAAGTGATGAAAAAAAAAGAACCTAGAGCCCAGATTATTGTACCCAGCAAGGATCTCATTCAAATATGAAGGAGAAATCAAAAGCTTTACAGACAAGCAAAAGCTGAGAGAATTCAGCACCACCAAACCAGCTCTCCAACAAATACCGAAGGACATTCTTTAGACAGGAAACACAAAAAGGATATATAAATTCAAACCCAAAACAACAAAGTAAATGGCAATGGGATCATATTTATCAATAATTACCTTAAATGTAAATAGGTTGAATGCCCCAACCAAAAGACAGTGGCTGACATAATGGATACAAAAACAAGACCCCTCCATATGTTGTCTACAAGAGACCCACCTCAATACAGGGGACACATACAGACTGAAAGTGAAGGGTTGGAAAAAAATTTTCGATGCAAATAGGGACCAAAAGAAAGCAGGAATACCAATACTCATTTCAGATAAAATAGACTTTAAAACAAAGGCTGTGAAAAGAGACAAAGAAGGTCACTACATAA
This sequence comes from Tragelaphus eurycerus, assembly GCA_935064755.1. Lineage (NCBI taxonomy): Eukaryota > Metazoa > Chordata > Mammalia > Artiodactyla > Bovidae > Tragelaphus > Tragelaphus eurycerus. The sequence goes on from CAKXYN010000326.1 coordinate 2,624, forward strand.
TGATCAAAGGATCAATCCAAGAAGAAGATATAACAATTATAAATATATAGGCACCCAACACAGGATCGCCGCAATATGTAAGACAAATACTAACAAGTATGAAAGGAGAAACTTAGAATAACACAATGATAGTGGGAGACTTTAATACCCCACTCACACCAATGGATAGATCAACTAAACAGAAAATTAACAAGGAAACACAAACTTTAAATGATACAATAGACCAGTTAGACCTAATTGATATCTATAGGACATTTCATCCCAAAACAATGAATTTCACCTTTTTCTCAAGCGCACACGGAACCTTTTCCAGGACAGACCAAATCCTGGGCAATAAATCTAGCCTTGGTAAGTTCAGAAAAATTGAAATCATTCCAAGCATCTTTTCTGACCACAATGAAGTAAGAGTAGATCTCAATAACAGAAGAAAAACTATTAAAAATTCCAACATATGGAGGCTGAACAACACACTCCTGAATAACCAACAAATCACAGAAGAAATCAAAATCTGCATAGAAACGAATGAAAATGAAAACACAACAACCCAAAACCTGTGGGACACTGTAAAAGCAGTCCTAAGGGGAAAGTTCATAGCAATACAGGCATACCTCAAGAAACAAGAAAAAAGCCAAATAAATAACCTAACTCTACACCTAAAGCAACTGGAAAAGGAAGAAATGAAGCACCCCAAGGTTAGTAGAAGGAAAGAAATCTTAAAAATTAGGGCAGAAATAAATGCAAAAGAAACAAAAGAGACCATAGCAAAAATCAACAAAGTCAAAAGCTGTTTCTTTGAAAGGGTAAATAAAATTGGCAAACCACTAGCCAGACTCATCAAGAAACAAAGGGAGAAAAATCAAATCAATAAAATTAGAAATGAAAATGGAGAGATCACAACAGACAAAACAGAAATACAAAGGATCATAAGAGACAACTATCAGCAATTACATGGCAATAAAATGCACAACGTGGAAGAAATGGACAAATTCTTAGAAAACTACAACTTTCCAAAACTGGATCAGGAAGAAATAGAAAATCTTAACAGACCCATCACAAGTAAGGAAATTAAAACTGTAATCAGAAAACTTCTAGCAAACAAAAGCCCAGGCCTAGACAGCTTTACAGCTGAATTTTACCAAAAATTTAGAGAAGAGCTAACACCTATTCTACCTAAACTGTTTCAGAAAATTGCAGAGGAAGGTAAACTTCCAAACCTATTCTAGGAGGCCACCATAACCCTAATAACAAAACCTGACAAAGATGCCACACAAAAAAGAAAACTACAGGCCAATATCTCTGACGAACACAGATGCAAAAATCCTTAACAAAATTCTAGCAATCAGAATTCAACAACACATTAAAAACACCTACACCATGACCAAGTGGGCTTTATCCCAGGAATGCAAGGATTCATCAAGATCCGAAAATCAATCAATGTAATACACCATATTAACAAACTGAAGAATAAAAACCTTATGATTATCTCAATCAGATCAGATCAGATCAGTCGCTCAGTCGTGTCCGATTCTTTGCGACCCCATGAACTGCAGCACGTCAGGCCTCCCTATGCATCACGAGCTCTCGGAGGTCACTCAGATCCACATTCATCGAGTCAGTGATGCCATCCAGCCATCTCATCCTCTGTCGTCCCCTTTTCCTCCTGCCCTCAATCCCTCCCAGCATCAGAGTCTTCTCCAATGAGTCAACTCTTCGAATGAGGTGGCCAAAATACTGGAGTTTCAGCTTTAGCATCATTCCTTCCAAAGTAATCCCAGGGCTGATGTCCTTCAGAATGGACCGGTTGGATCTCCTTGCAGTCCAAGGGATTCTCAAGAGTCTTCTCCAACACTACAGTTCAAAAGCATCAATTCTTTGGTGCTCAGCCATCTTCACAGTCCAGCTCTCACATATATACATGACCACAGGAAAGACCATAGCCTTGATTAGGCGAACCTTTGTTGGCAAAATGATGTCTCTGCTTTTGAATATGCTATCTAGGTTGGTCATAACTTTCCTTCCAAGGAGTAACAGTCTTTTAATTTCATGGCTGCAGTCTACCATTCGCAGTGATTTTGGAGCTCAGAAAAATAAAGGCTGACACTGTTTCCACTGTTTCTCCATCTATTTCCCATGTAGTGATGGGACCAGATGCCATGATCTTCGTTTTCAGAATGTTGAGCTTTAAGCCAACCTTTTCAGTCTCCACTTTCATTTTCATCAAGAGGCTTTTGAGTTCCTCTTCACTTTCTGTCATAAGGGTGGTATCATCTGCATATCTGAGGTTATTGATATTTATCCCGGCAATCTTGATTCCAGCTTGTGTTTCCTCCAGTCCAGCATTTCTCATGATGTACTCTGCATATAAGTTAAATAAACATGGTAACAATATACAGCCTTGACGTACTCCTTTTCCTATTTGGAACCAGTCTTTTGTTCCATGACCAGTTCTAACTGTTGCTTCCTGACCTGCATACAGATTTCTCAAGAGGCAGATCAGGTGGTCTGGTATTCCCATCTCTCTCAGAATTTTCCACAGTTTATTGTGATCTACACAGTCAAAGGCTTTGGCATAGTCAATAAAGCAGAAATAGATGTTTTTCTGGAACTCTCTTGCTTTTTTGATGAACCAGCGGATGTTCCAATTTGATATCTGGTTCCTGTCTTTTCTAAATCCAGCTTGAACATCAGGAATTTCATGGTTCACATATTGCTGAAGCCTGGCTTGGAGAATTTTGAGCATTACTTTACTAGCGTGTGAGATGAGTGCAATTGTGTGGTAGTTTGTGCATTCTTTGGCATTGCCTTTCTTTTGGATTGGGATGAAAACTGACCTTTTCCAATCTTGTGGCCACTGCTGAGTTTTCCAAATTTGCTGGCATATTGAGTGCAGCACTTTCACAGCATCATCTTTCAGGATTTGGAATAGCTCGACTGGAATTCCATCACCTCCACTAGCTTTGTTCATAGTGATGCTTTCTAAGGCTCACTTGACTTCACATTCCAGGATGTCTGGCTCTAGGTCAGTGATCACACAATCATGATTATCTGGTTCATGAAGCTCTTTTTTGTACAGGTTTTCTGTGTATTCTTGCCACTTCTTCTTAATATCTTCTGCTTCTGTTAGGTCGATACCATTTCTGTCCTTTATTGAGCCCATCTTTGCAAGAAATGTTCCTTTGGTATCTCTGATTTTCGTGAAGAGATCCTTATTCTTTCCCATTCTGTTGTTTTCCTCTATTTCTTTGCATTGATCGCTGAAGAAGGCTTTCTTATCTCTTCTTGCTATTCTTTGGAACTCTGCATTCAGTTGTTTATGTCTTTCCTTTTCTTCTTTGCTTTTCGCTTCTCTTCTTTTTACAGCTATTTGCAAGGCCTCCCCAGATAGCCATTTTGCTCTTTTGCATTTCTTTTCCATGGGGATGGTCTTGATCTCCTGTCCAATGTCACAAACCTCATTCCATAGTTCCTCAGGAACTCTATGTATCAGATCTAGGCCCTTAAATCTATTTCTCACTTCCACTGTGTAATCATAAGGGATTTGATTTAGGTCATACCTGAATGGTCTAGTGGTTTTCCCTACTTTCTTCAATTTCAGTCTGAGTTTGGCAATAAGGAGTTCATGGTCTGAGCCACAGTCAGCTCCTGGTCTTGTTTTTGCTGACTGCACAGAGCTTCTCCATCTTTGGCTGCAAATAATATAATCGATCTGATTTCGGTGTTGACCATCTGGTGATGTCCATGTATAGAGTCTTCTCTTGTGTTGTTGGAAGATGGTATTTGCTATGATCAGTGCATTTTCTTGGCAAAACTCTGTTAGTCCTTGCCCTGCTTCATTCCGTATTCCAAGGCCAAATTTGCCTGTTACTCCAAGTGTTTCTTGACTTCCTACTTTTGCATTCCAGTCCCCTATAATGAAAAGGACATGTTTTTTGGGTGTTAGTTCTAAAAGGTCTTGTAGGTCTTCATAGAACCGTTCAACTTCAGCTTCTTCAGCGTTACTGGTTGGGTCATAGACTTGGATTACTGTGACATTGAATGGTTTACCTTGGAAACGAACAGAGATCATTCTGTCGTTTTTGAGATTGCATCCAAGTACTGCATTTCGGACTCTTTTGTTGACCATGATGGCCACTCCATTTCTTCTGAGGGATTCCTGCCCACAGTAGTAGATATAATGGTCATCTGAGTTAAATTCACCCATTCCAGTCCATTTTAGTTCGCTAATTCCTAGAATGTCAACATTCACTCTTGCCATCTCTTGTTTGACCACTTCCAATTTGCCTTGATTCATGGACCTGACATTCCAGGTTCCTATGCAATATTGTTCTTTACAGCATCAGACTTTACTTCTATCACCAGACACATCTACAGCTGGGTATTCTTTCTGCTTTGGTTCCGTCCCTTCATTCTTTCTGGAGTTATTTCTCCACTCATCTCCCGTAGCATATTAGGCCCCTACTGACCTGGGGAGTTTCTCTTTCAGTATCCTATCATTTTGCCTTTTCATACTGTTCATGGGGTTCTCAAGGCAAGAATACTCAAGTGGTTTGTCATTCCCTTCTCCAGCAGATCACACCCTGTCAGATCTCTCCACCATGACTCGCCCATCCTGGGTTACCCCACGGGCATGCTTTAATTTCATTGAGTTAGACAAGGCTGTGGTCCTGTTGTGATTAGATTGACTAGTTTTCTGTGAGTATGGTTTCACTGTATTTGCCCTCTGATGCCCTCTAGCAAGACCTACTCTCTTACTTGGGTTTCTCTTATCTTGGGCGTGGGAATATCTCTTCCCAGCTGTTCCACCAAAGCGCAGCGATTGCACCTTACCTTGGATGAGGGGTCTCTCCTCACCGCCGCCATTCCTGACCTTGGGGGAGGGGTATCTCCTCACTGCCACCCTTCCTTACCTTGGTCATGATAGATGCAAAGAAAACCTTTGACAAAGTTCAACATCCATTTATGATAAAAACTCTCCAGAAAGCAGGAATAGAAGAAACATACCTCAACATAATGAAAGCTATATTCGACAAACCCACAGCAAACATTATCCTCAATGGTGAAAAATTGAAAGCCTTTCCTCTAAAGTCAGGAACAAGACAAGGGTGTCCACTTTCACCATTACTATTCAACATAGTTTTGAAGTTTTGGCCACAGCAATCAGAGCAGAAAAGGAATCCAAATTGGAAAAGTAGAAGTAAAACTCTCACTGTTTGCAAATGACATGATCCTCTACGTAGAAAACCCTAAAGATTCCACCAGAAATTTACTAGAAGTAATCAATGAATATAGTAAAGTTGCAGGATATAAAATCAACACACAGAAATCCCTTGCATTCCTTTACACAAGTAAAGAGAAAATAGAAAGAGAAATTAAGGAAACAATTCTATTCACCATTGCAATGAAAAGAATAAAATACTTAAGAATGTATCTTCCTAAAGAAACTAAAGACCTATATATAGAAAACTATAAAACTCTGGTGAAAGAAATCAAAGAGGACACTAATAGATGGAGAAATATACCATGTTCATGGATTGGTAGAATCAATATACTGAAAATGAGTATACTACCCAGAGCATTTTATAGATTCAGTGCAATCCCCATCAAGCTACCAACGGTATTCTTCACTGAGCCAGAACAAATAATTTCTCAATTTGTATGGAAATACAAAAAAACCTCGTATAGCCAAAGCTATCTTGAGAAAGAAGAACGAAACTGGAGGAATCAACCTGCCTGATTTCAGGCTCTACTACAAAGCCACAGTCATCAAGAGAGTACGGTACTGGCACAAAGACAGAAATATAGATCAATGGAACACAATAGAAAGCCCAGAGATAAATCCACACACATATGGTCACCTTATCTTTGACAAAGGAGGCAAGAATATACAATGGATTAAAGACAATCTTTTTAACAAGTGGTGCTGGGAAAACTGGTCGAACACTTGTAAAAGAATGAAACTAGAACACTTTCTAACACCATACACACACACACACACACAAAAAAAAAAAAAACCTCAAAATGGATTAAAGAGCTAAATGTAAGACCAGAAACCATAAAACTCCTAGAGGAAAACATAGGCAAAACACTCTCTGATTTACATCACAGCACGATCCTCTACGACCCACCTCCCAGAATATCGGAAATAAAATAAAAAATAAATGGGACCTAATCAAACTTAAAAGCTTCTGCACAACAAAGGAAACTATAAGCAAGGTGAAAAGACAGCCTTCAGAATGGGAGAAAATAATAGCAAATGAAGCAACAGACAAACAACTAATCTCAAAAATATACAAGCAACTTCTACAGCTCAATTCCAGAAAAATAAATGACCCAATCAAAAAATGGGCCAAAGAACTAAATAGACATTTCTCCAAAGAAGACATACAGATGGCTAACAAACACACGAAAAGATGCTTAACATCACTCATTATCAGAGAAATGCAAATCAAAACCACTATGAGGTACCATTTCACGCCAGTCAGAATGGCTGCGATCCAAAAGTCCACAAGCAATAAATGCTGGAGAGGGTGTGGAGAAAAGGGAACCCTCTTACACTGTTGGTGGGAATGCAAACTAGTACAGCCACTTTGGAGAACAGTATGGAGATTCCTTAAAAAACTGGGACTAGAACTGCCTTATGATCCAGCAATCCCACTGCTAGGCATACACACTGAGAAAACCAGAATTGAAAGAGACACGTGTACCCCAATGTTCATAGCAGCATTGTTTACAATAGCCAGGACTTGGAAGCAATCTAGATGTCCATCCGCAGATGAATGGATAAAGAAATCTGTGGTACATATATACAATGGAGTATTACTCAGCCATTAAAAAGAATACATTTGAATCAGTTCTAATGAGGTGGATGGAATTGGACCCTATTATACAGAGTGAAGTAAGCCAGAAAGAAAAACACAAATACAGTATACTAATGCATATATATGGAATCTAGAAAGATGGTAACAATAACCCTGTTTATGAGACAGCGAAAGAGACCCTGCTGTATAGAACACACTTTTGGACTCTGGGTCCAGGAGAGGGCGGGATGATTTGGGAGAATAGCATTGAAATATGTATAATATCATATCAGAATCGAGTGGCCAATCCAAGTATGATGCCTGATAACGGATGCCTGGGGCTGGTGTACTGGGACGACCCAGAGGAATGGTATGGGGAGGGAAGAGGTAGGAGGGTTCAGGATGGGGAGCACATATATACTGGTTGCGGATCCATCTCGATGTATGGTAAAAGCAATACAATATTGTAAAGTTAAGCAAAATAAAATTTAATTAAAAAAAAAATCTTCTGCCTCTGTTTGACCATACAATTTCTTCCCTTTATTGAGCCCATCTTTGCATGAAATATTCCCTATATATCTCTAATTTTCTTGAAGAGAACTCTAGTTTTTCCCATTCTGTTGTTTTTTTCTATTTCTTTGAATTGATCACTGAGGAAGGCTTTCTTATCTCTTTACTATTAGTTTGGATCTCTGCATTCAGATACACATGTCTTTTCTTTTCTTTTTTTGCTTTTTGCTTCTCTTTTTTCACAGCTGTTTGTAAGGCTTCCTCAGACAGCCATTTTGCTTTTTCGCATTTCGTTTCTATGGGGATGGTCTTAGTCCTTGTCTCCTGTACAATGTCACGAACCTCCATCCATTGGTCATGAGGCACTTTGTCTATCATATGTAACTTCTTAAATCTACATTTCACTGTATAATGATAAGGGATTTGATTTAGGTTATAAGATGGAGAAACAGTGGAAACAGTGTCAGAATTTATTTTTCTGGGCTCCAAAATCACTGCGGATGGTGACTGCAGCCATGAAATTAAAAGACACTTACTCCTTGAAAGGAAAGTTATGATCAACCTAGATAGCATATTTAAAAGCAGAGACATCACTTTGCCAACAAAGGTTCGCCTAGTCAAGGCTATGGTCATTCCTGTGGTCATGTATGGATGTGAGGGCTGGACTGTGAAGAAGGCTGAGCGCCGAAGAATTGATGCTTTTGAACTGTGGTGTTGGAGAAGACTCTTGAGAGTCCCTTGGACTGCAAGAAGATCCAACCAGTCCATTCTGAAGGAGATCAGCCCTGGAATTACTTTGGAAGGAATGATGCTAAAGCTGAAACTCCAGTATTTTGGCCACCTCATGCGAAGAGCTGACTCATTGGAGAAGACTCTGATGCTGGGAGGGATTGAGGGCAGGAGGAGAAGGGGACAACAGAGGATGAGATGGCTGGATGGCATCACTGACTCAATGGATGCGAGTCTGAGTGACCTCCGGGTGTTGGTGATGGACAGGGAGGCCTGGCGTGCTGCAGTTCATGGGGTCGCAAAGAGTCGGACAGGACTGAGTGACTTATCTGATCTGATACCTGAAACTTCTAGCGGTTTTCCCTACTTTCTTTTATTCAAGTCTGAATTTGGTAAAAAAAAAAAAAAAAAGGAGTTCACGATCTGAGCTACAATCAGCTCCCGATCTTATTTTTTCTGACTGTATAGAGTTTCTCCATCTTTGGCTGCAAAGTTAGAATTAATCTGATTTTGGTGATTTTGGTGTTGACCATCTTCTTTTGTGTTGTTGGAAGAGGGTGTTTGCTATGATCAGTGGATTCTCTGGGCAAAAATCTATTAGCCTTTGCCCTGCTTCACTCAGTATTCCAAGGTCAAATTTGCCTGTTACTCCAAGTGTTTCTTGACTTCCTACTTTTGCATTCCAGTCCCCTGTAATGAAAAAGGACATCTTTTTTTGAGTATTAGTTCTAAAATGTCTTGTAGGTCTTCATAGAATCATTCAACTTCAGCTTCTTCAGCATTTCTGGTTGGGGCAAATGCTTGGATTACCATGATATTGAATGGTTTGCTTTGGAAATGAACAGAGATCATTCCTTCATTTATGAGATTGCATCCAAGTACTGCATGTAAGACTCCTTTGTTGACCATGATGGCTACTCCATTTCTTCTAAGGGATCCCTGTTCACAGTAGTAGATATAATGGTCATCTAAATTAAGTTTCACAGTTTATTGTGATCTACACAGTCAAAGGCATTTGCATAGTCAATAAAACAGAAATAGATGTTTTTCTGGAACTCGCTTGTTTTTTCCATGATCCAGCGGATGTTGGCAATTTGATCTCTGGTTCCTCTGCCTTTTCTAAAACCAGCTTGAACATCAGGAAGTTCACAGTTCACATATTGCTGAAGCCTGGCTTGGAGAATTTTGAGCATTACTTTACTAGCCTGTGAGATGTGTGAAATTGTGTGGTAGTTTGAGCACTCTTTGGCATTGCTTTTCTTTGGGATTGGGATGAACACTGATCTTTTCCAATCTAGTGGCCATTGCTCAGTTTTCCAAATTTGCTGGCATATTGAGTGTAGCACTTTCACAGCATCATCTTTCAGGATTTTGAATAGCTCCACTGGAATTCCATCACCTCCACTAGCTTTGTTCATAGTGATGCTTTCTAAGACCCACTTGACTTCACATTCCAGGATGTCTGGCTCTAGGTCAGTCATCACACCATCATGATTTTCTTGGTCATGAAGATCTTTTTTGTACAGTTCTTCTGTGTATTCTTGCCACCTCTTCTTAATATCCTCTGCTTCTGTTAGGTCCATACCATTTCTGTCCTTTATCGAGCCCATCTTTGCATGAAATGTTCCTTTGGTATCTCTGATTTTCTTGAAGAGATCCCTAGTCTTTTCCATTCTGTTGTTTTCCTCTATTTCTTTGCATTGATCACTGAAGAAGGCTTTCTTATCTCTTCTTGCTATTCTTGCCACCTCATGTGAAGAGTTGGCTCATTGGGGAAGACTCTGATGCTGGGAGGGATTTGGTGCATGAGGAGAAGGGGATGACAGAGTATGAGATGGCTGGATGGCATCACTGACTCGATGGATGTGAGTCTTAGAGACCTCCAGGAGCTGGTGATGGACAGGGAGGCTTGGCGTGTTGTGATTCATGGGGTCACAAAGAGTCGGACACCACTGAGCAACTGATCTGATCTGATCTGAAGTTAAGTTCACCCATTTCAGTCCCTTTTAGTTCGCTGATACCCAGAATTTTGACCTGCACTTTTACCTTTTTTGGTTTGACCCTTTCCATTTTCCTTTGTTTCATGGCCCTCCCTTTTCCCTTTCCTATGTAATATTGCTCTTTACAACATCAGACCTTGCCTCTATTACCATTCACATCCATAGCTGGATATTGTTTTTGCTTTGTCTTCATCCCTTCTTTCTCTCTGGAGTTATTTCTCCACTGATCTCCAGTAGCATATTGGACACCAACTGACCCAGGGAGTTCCTCTTTCAGTATCCTATCATGCTGTGTTTCATACTCTTCATGGGGTTCTCAAGGCAAGAATACTGAAGTGGTTTGCCATTCCCTTCTCCATGGACCACATTCTGTCAGACCTCTCCACTATGACCTGCCCATACTGGGTGGCACCACATGGCATAGCTTACTTTCATTGAGTTAGACAAGGCTGCAGTCCATGTGACAAGATTGGCTAGGTTTCTGAGATTATGTTTTCAGCATGTCTGCAATCTGATGTGCTCATAAGTGAAATCAGATCCTAAAGATGGTATTCCTAAAGTTACAACATTGATAACATTTTTTGGAAAGCAAAAGTTAAGAACCAAGAATAAAAATTAGACTCATTTAAATAGTGCAAAAAAGAAAACGGAGGTCAAATTCATTCTTATGTATTATAAGAAGTGTTTAAAACATAGATATATGTGTTTTTATTTGAAAGGTAATAATAGTTAATAGAAACAAAAGTTTAGGGTATTAAAAAGGACTAACATTGTTAAAAGTTAAAGAAATCATATAGAAATAGATCTCAGAGTTAAAAAAAAAAAAAAAAGTTTTCTTTTTGGTGTCAGTACAGTGTCAGATAATCCCTAGTTGAAGCTTGTACTTGTCAAATTCTACTATGGTCCTTCAATTAAACAGTCTTGACATCATTGAAGACTTATTCTGTTGAACCTATCACTTCTGGGTTGGTTTATGCTACTTTGTTTATATTTCCTTCTTTTATTTGTAAGTCTCTACATATCTGGTTTTCAACATGAAATGGGGGTGCGGTAGCCTCTTACTCGACCTCATTTGCTTAGTGTTTTGGCAGTGAGGTGGGGCACTGAAAACAAATACCTCTGGGATATGTGGGGGTGCTTGAGGTGGATTGATCACATTGGGCTTGCCACTGACAAACATGACGTGTTCTTCCTAGGTCCACCCTGCTTAACGTCCCTGTTGATACGTGAGGGCACTGTCCCAAGTGGACCGTGTGTTTCATGCACTTCCCAGCCAGTCAGGCACTTAGGTGCTCGGCAAGGGCACTGACCATGATTGGCTCTGTGCTTTTGCTCTTCACAAGTCCAAAATCTCAGGTGGCTGGTTGGAGGGCAGGGCACAGATCTAGGTGGGCCATGCCTCTTATGCAGCTCTCTGATCTCAACCACAGAGTTTGCTACCTGTGCCAGAGCCCACAGTCTCAGGTGGGCTCATGAGACTCAGGTGGGCACAGGAGACACAGTGTCATGTGTCTCCTCAGGGTAGCTGACCACAGACTGTCATCCTGGCCTATGTGAATTGTCCATGAACCCAGGAATTCATCATTAGCAAAATTCAATCAGCTTAGAACTTGGTAAGGGATGTCTGTGGGACCAAGATACTAATAACCTATTTCCTTCTGCCTCTGGCAGTCATATACATTCCTCTTTACCTCCATGGAGGAAAGGGTTTTCAATAGAAGCTGGCTTGGTCTTCTTGGGTAGTTTCAAGTCTTCTGTTCTGTGAGTGTGCCATGGTTCACTATGTGGACTTAAAGCCTTCTTGTAGGAAAAGTCCTTTCTAAAATGGCTGTCTCTAATGTCCCCATGGTTTATGTTTCTTTGTCACATTAGCTCCATCAGATTGTCCTCAGGGGACTTAATCCTGGTTCTAACAATACTCTGTTTGATACATCACAGGCCTCCCCCTCCCAGACCTCATGTATAACTGTGGACAGAAGCATCTGAGCCACTTCTTGGCTAGTAATTGCATTTATTTGCATCAGATCAGATCAGTTGCTCAGTCGTGTCCGCCTCTTCACGACCCCATGAATCAGCACGCCAGGCCTCCCTGTTCATCACCAACTCCCGGAGCTCACTAAGACTCACATCCATCGCGTCAGTCTTGCCATCCAGCCATGTCATCCCCCTTCATCCCCTTCTCCTCTTCCCCTCAATCCCTCCAAGCATCAGAGTCTTTTCCAATGAGTCAGCCCTTTGTGTGAGGTGGCCAAATTACTGGAGGGTTTCAGCAGCAGCATCTTTCTTCAGAAAGAAATCCCAGGGCTGATCTCATTCAAAATGGACTGGTTGGATCTCTTTGGCAGGCAAGCCAAGGGACTCTCAAGAGTCTTCTCCAACACCACAGTTCAAAAACATAAGTTCTTCATCGCTCTGCCTTCATTCATAGTCCAAATCTCACATTCATACATGACCACAGGAAAGACCATAGCCTTGACTAGATGAACTTTTGTTGGCAAAGTAACATCTCTGCTTTTGAATATGCTATCTAGGTTTGTCATAACCTTTCTTCCAAGGAGCAAGCATCTTTTATTTCATGGCTGCAGTCACCATCTGCAGTGACTTTGGAGCCCAGAAAATAAAGTCTGACACTGTTTCCACTGTTTCCCCATCTATTTCCCATGAAGTGATGGGACCGGATACCATTATCTTAGTTTTCTGAATGTTGAACTTTAAGCCAACTTTTTCACTTTCACTTTCATCAAGAGGCTTTGTAGTTTCTCTTCGCTTTCTGCCATAAGGGTGATTTATTGGCATAATAATAGATTTATTGGCATAATTTATGTTTCTGTGGTTTTTTCCCCTGGTTCTGTTCTGTTTCCCTCCCCCCCCCCCACTGACACCTATGAGAGAGGGTTTTTTATCTTGTTTTAATTTTCCTCCTTTTTGACTCCCTCTCCAAGGGGTGTCTCGATCCCTAAAACCTTTTGTTCACTTACATTTTTTATTATGTCCTACCTCCTTTTTAAGAGATGGGTTTTCATTTCTCAGTTTCTGGGGCCCATCAATATCATTCAAGTTGATTTCTGGAAGGTGTTCCATGGTGCAGTCGATCCTTTGATGGATTTGTGTGGAAGAAATTGGACTGTGCCTCCTATTCCTCTAACATTATGAGACCCCCACCACGACCTTGGAAGATCAATTTTATTAACTTAAATCTTGTTGTTATTCAATCACAAAGCCATGTCTGACTCTCTGTGACACCTTGGACTGCAGCACACAAGGCCTTTCTGTCCCTCTGAATCACCCAGGGTCTACCTGAAATCATATCCATTGAATGGGTGAAGCTATACAACCGTCTCCTTCGTTCTCACCCCTGTCTCCTACTGATTTCATTGTTTCCTAAGAATCAGGGTCTTTTCTAATCAGTCAGGTCTTTGCTCAGGTGTTCAAAGCTTTGGGGACTCATCTTCAACATCAGTGATTCTAATGCTTCTTCAGTGTTTGACTGGATTGATCCCATTGCAATCCAATGGATACAATTCATTCCTAGCAGGGCAGTTTGGTGTTCTCATATCTGTACATGTCTACTGGAAAGACTATAGATGTGACTCAAAGTGTCTCCACTGGACAAGTCATGTCTTCACTTTTTAACATGCTTTCTAAATTTCTGAGAGCTTTTATTCCAGGAAGAAACTGTCTTCTAATTTTATAGCTGCCATCACCATCTGCAGTGAATTTAGCGCCAAAAGAGGTAATCTGTCACTGCTTCTGTCTTTTCCACTTCCATTTCCCATGAAACTATGGGACCAGATGTCATGATATTACTTTGTGTAATACTGAGAAGGAAGTGGCAACCCACTCCAGTGTTCTTGCCTGAAGGATCCCAAGGATTGGGGAGCCTGGTGGGCTGCCATCTCTGGGGTCACACAGAGTCGGACACAACTGACGCAATTTAGCAGCAGCAGCAAATAATGCAAAAGTACTGTTTATCCTATGTTTTCCTATGAACACTGAGAATTACTGTATTCTTGTACCTTTGTTTTCCCTCAATGTTTTGGATAAGAAATTATTTTCTGAAAATATTCTATGATAGTTACTCATTATATACTATACTACTGGTTTTAAGTTTCCTGTTGGAGCATTTGTTCCATACTTCTGTGACAACTGGGTAAAATATTGCAAAATACACAGCCTATAATATATTTTTTCATTAGCATAATATATTGAGCCTGTTTATGTTATCTAGTTAGATTTTCTCTAATGTGGCTACCTCAAAAATACAAAGGAGGACAAAGAACAAGATAAATGATGTGGATTGGGGCAGGAAGCTGAAACCCTGTGGCATGAAGCGAGATAAATTTTGATCATCAATGATTTCTATTGAAATATTTGTTACCAGAAGTTGAAAGTGATGAAAGAAAACTTTACCTACTGAATTACGGAGAAGTAATTTTGATGTACACATCATATAATTTCAATGTTCAGCTAGTCAGAAGAGCCTGTCTGTGGTCTATGCACAATGCACTTGGCATCTCTTTTAGCCATTCAGTGGGTAGCTGTTATCCTAAATCCAGCTAGTTGGCCATTGTGCATGTGGTTCCGACATGTTCCTGTGTCACTACAGACTTGAATGTTTAAAATTGTATCCAACGTGGGGAGAGAAACAGCTTTCTTCAAACAATATCTCTAAGCAAATGAGAGGTGCAGTTTTATGGCCTCAAAGTGTCCTCATATGTATGAACTCCACTCCACTGTTCTTGCCTGGAGAATCCTGGGACAGAGGAGCCTTGTGGGCTGCCATCTATGGGGTCACACAGAGTTGGACATGACTGAAGTGACAGCAGATATATATATATTTAATTCATATTTATGTATATAGATATACAAATATCTATATAAAATAGACAGATATGTTTCCATAACAGAAAATTTTGATACCAAACTTAGATTTCAGAATTATTTTCAATCCATGCTCCATGTCAATGGGAAATAGCCAAAGTTGTTGCTGACTCAAACGCTTCAAGAGCTGGGAAGCCTGTGGACCTCCTCATTTTCCAAGAGTAATTTTAGTCAGAGAAGCTAGAAAAGCCAGAAACTAAGGAAAATATTCAAACAACAGAGAATAGTAATGATTTAGCCATTAAGCAAAGTCAAAAGTCTTAGGTTCCCCCTCAAAGGCCATAGATAACATTCCAAGCAATACCCTGTAAAATGTTTTAGAGATGCTAAAGCCCCAGCCAGGCTGAAATGTATGTACATAGACCACAGAGTAGTTGGAAACAGACGGTGGATGATGTTGACTCCCAATATTCTCAGTAACAGGCCATTCGTACAATGCCCCAAAACTGATCACAGGTGTGTGATCAGTCATTAAAATCCTTCCCCTGAAAGTATTTGGGGATTTGGGTCTTTGGAGCACCAAAGACTGCTAGAAAACCTTGCTCGGTCCTACATAAACACATGCTTTCACTGAAACTCACAGTCAGTTGATTGATTTTACTTCACAGTAGCAAGTAGATCCAAGTTTGCATGGGTAACAGTAATGAATATTAAGAATGTGTGTATCGAAGAATGATAAATCACATTTAGTTCAGTTATCAAGTAGATATATTGATACAATTTTTCTGTGTAAAAATTCTTTATGAATGTTTTTTTGCCCCCTTTTTTTTTTTTTTTTTTTTTTTTTTAATCTCTCTTTTTTTTTTTTTTTTTATTAAGTAATCACTTGTAAAATACTCCCTTTCTTTTATTAGTAAAGAAGTGTTTTTTTGTTACCTTTTTTTTCCTTTTGTTTTTTGTTGTTTTTGTGGTTTTTTTTTGTGTTTTTATTTTTTTTATTTATCTATATTCTATCTCTGGCCAACCCAAAAAAGTTTTTGTAGAAGTGTTAATAAAAAAAAAAAAAAAAAAAAAAAAAAAAAATTAAACCAAACTTTCTTTTGTATTTTATTTTTTTTTTTATTTCTGTCATGCTGTCTACTGTTGATTAATCAAATCATTAAACACCCTTCATTTCTTTTTTTTTTTTTTATTTTCTCTTTCCTCGGACTCGGTCTTGGATCTATGATTGAAGAATATGGTTTTCAGGCTTTGTCTGAGGATCTTGTGATAAAGTCCACACTACACATATTCTGTCTCTGAAACAGATGAGCTGAATGATTTTCTTTCACATTTCCACAAAAATTTTGGAATATAGTTGCAAATTATCAGCTTGAATCTATTTGGTGGGATGAGAGTGGCATACATAGTGATCAATGAACAACTATTTAAGACAGAGGTCTTGGAAAGAAAGGAGCATTTCAGAATATTTGAAACCAATAGCATGAAAAGTTAGTTTGACAGCTTAATCTCTATGCATATAGTAAGAAGCAACACATTTTTCAAAGATCTGCTTCACTACCTGACTTTCTGGAAAAAGAAAACATATTTCTTTTGAGCAAAGTATTGGAAAAATTTTACGTATTGGCAATATGTAAGATTAAATCATGTGACCTAGAAAGCATGTTCACATATGTAGCTAAAACAGAATTTGAAATTGAGATAGCAAATCTTTTTTTTAAAAAAAAATATTATTTTTTGAAGTTGAGAACAGCTGGAGGTTAAAATATTTGATGTTTGAAAACTTTCCTAGCAATGTGAAACCAGATACAAGTCCTGAAGCTACTTAAAGTGAGATTTACTGCATATATACAACATATTTTTAGTAGAACATAATTGTTTCTAACATGTTACCTGGTAAAATTATTAATGGAGGTGTTTTATTTGACGCTATTTAATTGGTGTCATTAAAGGAATAAATTTTTATAGCTTAGCTTTGTCTGTTTTACCTTGGTTTATAAAGAAACTAAATAATTTTTGCTTTGATTTTAATTACAGCCCTACTATAAATCAAAATTCCAAACAGGCCATCCCCAACTTTTAGTAAGAATGCAAAGAAGACTTGGGATTAACAATGTGTCTCTAATATCTTCATTAGTTCGAGATAACAAGACGTATGTAAAAGCAAGGGTCAACAAAGATGATCATAACTCTGATTTTCTTTGAGAAATGAATGGAGAGAGTGCATTTTCAGCCTCCACAATTTTAAGTCTGCCATTCACACAAAAGAGCCTCATACCAGCCAGATCTTCCCCATCACCAATATCACTTAGGCAAACAGACCAGATTTTATTAGATTAACCTGCTGTTTTTAAAAAGTTGAGCATTTTTAATTGGCACTCACATAACAGCTACACTTGTACGTGACCTCGTTGAGGACTTTGCTACTGCAACTATATCTACTTCTCAGAACCACATTGTATCTCCATTACAGAGCAGTTATTCTGGACTGATGGTGGAACCGTCTAAATTCCCAGTCACATATAGTAATATGTCAACCCATGACAGCCCCTTTCCTATCCTGCAAGAGAAAGGCAACTCATGGTCTTCAATGCCAATGATCTCTTATACATCCGCGCCCTCTCTTTCAAGTCAACTGATCAACAATCATCATCATATGAAAACCATGCTAATTAAAACTGACCTATCAAATAAGTGTCAGATTATGCAGCCTAAAGAACATTAAACTTTACGTTGGGAGATGTCAACAAATACCTAAAATTCTTGCATTTCACCAATTTAGATATTCGTCTTCATAGCTTCATTTTCTATTTCAAACAATGAAGAGTATAATTAGGCTTTAGTTCAATGGCTGGCTATTTTACTGCACGGTTTTATAAACTCTACAGTTCAAGAAAAAATTTGTTATGCATTCTAGGTAAATGACATCTGATCTAATGTTTGTAAGCAAAAAAATGAGAACCAAGAGAAAAGAGGTAATGGATGTAAAGTGATTTCTGAAATTATCCCTGCTGAAATGAATGGGTGGCTCAATTAGGATGGTATGGGTGAAGGAAGAGATGCAAATAAAATCAGAAAAATGGAAATACACAGGATGTATCTTAGTGTGTTCACAGTTACCTTATATTCTATTAGTTACTGGTAGAGTCTTAAAAGGTTAGACAGCAGATTTTCTTCATTATAGAAATTCATTTCATCCTTAAAATATAGACAGTGTAGCATGTCCAAAATCATGATCACCATTATACCATGACTGTGTACCAAAGATAACATGACATAATCAGTGATTGGCCCATGGTCAGCACAAGATATATAGTTTACAGATGGTATTCTATAGGGTCATTTCTGCTCTACTGTCCTTAAGGCACGCCTTTACTTCCTGACACCAAGATCCACCCTATATTTCCTAAGACATGTTTCAATGTTGCTTATCTGTCGCCACAGAGACAGATACATTCCTGGTGGTGATTCCAGCACATCAGCATGGTTAACAAGTTCTTTGAAGACATTATATATGTTTTCCTTAGTAATTTCATTATCTTTCTCTTCTGGAGCTACAATCACATAAACTATTTTCAGTCATGCTAAGCCCCTTCTCAAAATATGGCCTCATTTCTTTCTTGGGGTTGGGTTTGCCCTTCTACCAAGGTGAGCACGGATATCATGTCTTCAATGTGTTTTATGTCTACTCTCATTTTTTAATGTATCTTTCACATCAGGTGAAACTTAGAGCCTGCAAATGACACATTTTAAGCACTTCCTAAATTATCAATAAAGAAATGTAATAACCAATCAAATGCTCTACAAATTCTTAACAGCATCCTATAACCACCTGCACTATTATCATAATTCGCATTTCCTATTTACTGAGAAATTATTACAAGTTGATAAATATTTATTATATTTACATGAATGTTAAATGTGGGAATTCAAATTATAAATTGATTGTTGCTTTTATGAAATTTACAGTCTACAATAACCCATTCTAAGCATGTTGTTTCAGGCTACAGTTCCCTAAAATTAAGTAGTAGTTACAGAGACATGTATCCAAAGTGGGGGGGAGGGGAGAAGAAGAAAAGGGATCATTTATTTTAATAATCTAGAAAAGTCATGGAGTAAGCAAGGATCAAAATCAATGGTGGACCCGAAATATATTTCAGTTCGAAATACTCTTAGGAGATTCCCTGCTTGTTGGACTATCCACACTGTCATGAAGACAACCTAGAATATTGACACTCTCAAATTGGTGGTCATTCCTTCAGATGGCACTGGGAACATCAAGTCACATCCCTGTTTTGGTATGGTAACCCCCATAGGACAACATCAAGTTAAGTTAAACGTTCTCATTCTTGCAGCTAACAGACAGTGAAATCTGTCCAATATCTGTGTATTTAAGGAAGTGGTCAAAAAATCACACTCTTTTTCTTTCACTGAAATGTTTTGCTAAATGTAAGAGAGAATACTATGCTTTAGAGAGGTGAGCGTTTTGGAGCCATTGTAAGAGTTATTGAAATTGGTGTCCTTAGTTATAATTTCAAGCCCAAAGTCCAATAGCCTTGTTTTAAATATCAAGTGTCTTACTATGGAGTCAAATTTGCATGCTTTGAGCAATATCACCTTAAAGGCGATTCCATCTTCCATGTCATTGTCTTATACTGACTACTTCTCAGTCCCGTCTCATCTTCTTTTCATGCTCTGATCTGAGTGGCAGGTCCTTCTCAAAAAGAACAGAATTAATTCACTTAGTCCTCTGTGATAACTTGGAAGAGCCATGGATAAGGATATTCAATATATCAGGTTGAAAAGCTTCTGCTTTTGTTCCTTCATGAAAGCATATTATTAGCCTGTACTGCAACTGTCTGACCAAAGGAAGCCTGGTAAATGATCCTTTACATTGATGATCAATCTCCAGATGGCTTCAACATATAGGTGCCTTTAATTCTAAAAAGAATAAAGAAAATAGCTCGATCCATTAGGGAAACTTCGTACATGAATTCAAATTTTCTTTCCTTTATGTATTTACCTTATAATTGGTGCCTAAAATTGTAAAACAATGGAAACAGATTCAGACTTTCATTGTAAAACAATGGAAACTGTTTCAGTGGAAACAGTGTCAGACTTTATTGTTGGGGGCTCCAAAATCACTGCTGATGGTGACTGCAGCCATGAAATTAAAAGACACTTACTCCTTGGAAAGAAAGTTAGGACCAACCGAGATAGTATATTGAAAAATAGAGACGTTACTTTGCCAACAAAGTCCATCTATTCAAGGTTATGGTTTTTCCAGTGGCCATGTATAGATATGAGAACTGGACTGTGAAAAAAGCTGAGCTCCAAAGAATTGATGCTTTTAACTGTGGTGTTGGAGAAGATTCTTGAGGCTCCCTTGGACTGCAAGGAGATCCAACCAGTCCATCCTAAAGGAGATCAGCCCTGGGTATTCTTTGGAAGGAATAATGCTAAAGCTGAAATTCCAGTACTTTGGCCACCTCATGCAAAGAGTTGACTCACTGGAAAAGACTCTGATGCTGGGAGGGATTTGGGGCAGGAAAAAGAGGGCAAGACAGAGGATGAGATGGCTGGATGGCATCACCGACTCGATGGATGTGAGTTTGAGTGATTTCCGGGGGTTGGTGATGGATAGGGAGGCCTGACATGCTGCATTTCATGGGATCTCAGAGTCGGACACAACTGAGAGAATTAACTGAGCTGAACTGAGCTGAAAATTGTAAAAGTAAAAACAAAAATGTAAGTGAGGTAAATACATCAAATTGTGGCAAAAAGTAGAAATATTGAATGGAGAAGGTTAGAGGATGAAATTGGATGCTTAAAATATAACAAGCAAAATTGTAACTTTAGGGCCTAATGAGGTCAATATGACTTCCACATTGTTACCCTGAATTATTTTCATTTACCAAATCACAGAATAGCTTTTTACATGCAAAATATTCCAAGATCTCATGGAATCCAGAACAACGTTATGTATACTAAAACATTCTGACTTAAAATGTCACCAGAGTGAAATCATTCAACTACAAAATAACTTCCAACCTCAAGCCTAAAAACAAATATCCGGAAACTCTGTGCAGTTCATAGACGTCCTTCTGCGAGTCCTTTGGTTTTATTTTCCTTTCATAATTATGTTTTGAGTGTATAAGACTGAGACTGTGCTTGTGTGTGTGCACACATCAGATTAAGAATGTGTTTGTGAGTGTATGTCTAGGTTCTCCTTTGGACTTTAATGTTAGTGATTTCGGCTGAAGAAATGGCTAATTCAAAAATATAAAGAGGCACAAATTAAAATGCCCGTTCAATTCATCCCTCTCCCACAGAGTCCAAAAGACTGTTCTATACTTTTGTGTCTCTTTTGCTGTCTCGCATACAGGGTTGTCATTTCCATCTTTCTAAATTCCATATATACATGTTAGTATACTGTGAAAAAGGCAATGACACCCCACTCCAGTACTCTTGCCTGGAAAATCCCATCGACAGAGGAGCCTGGTAGGCTGCAGTCCATGGGGTCACTAAGAATCAGACATGAGTGAGCAACTTCACTTTCACTTTTCACTTTCATGCATTGGAGAAGGAAATGGCAGCCCACTCCACTATTCTTGCCTGGAGAATCCCAGGGATGGCAGAGCCTGGTGGACTGGCGTCTATGAGGTCACACAGAGTCGGACACAAATGAAGTGACTTAGCAGCATATTATGTTGGTGTTTTTCTTTTTGGCTTACTTCACTCTGTATAATAGCGTCCAGTCTCATCCACCTCATTAGAATGGATTCAAGTTAAAACATGTATAATATCATATAAGAAATAAATTGTCAGTCCAGGTTTTATACAGGATACGAAGCTTGGGGCTGGTGCACTGGGATGACCCAGAGGGATGGTATGGGGAGGGAACTGGGAAGGGGATTCAGGATGGGGAACACATGTACACCTGTGGCGGATGCATGTTGATGTATGGCAAAACCAATATAATGTTGTAAAGTAAAAATAATAATAATAATAAATGCCCAAAAGGGCAAGACAACTGACTGTTTAAGAGGTTGAAAGCATTTCAATAATAACCAAGCTATCCCACCCTAAAATTTTTACAAACTACAGTACTCTTCCAATCACCCAGCACAAATTTAGTGGGACCTCAGATGTCTATTATGTCTGGCAATAACAAAACATAAACCTGATAATATGGCAGTACCGCAGAAGGCTAAATAGATGCCTGGAGTTTCAACCAGGCCTTCCCATAATACCACCTTCCTACAGGAGTCTAGACACTCACCAATAACAAAGAACACTCTCAGGAGTCAAAGAACCTAAGAATGGAATCTATAATTCTCTTCCCATATGGTAGACATTGTTTTTCCCCTTCCCAAGAGTATCCAACAGATAGGTAAAATACAAGGAAGTTATAGCATGGCCCACATATTTCTTACATAATACCTTAAATGTCCAAGTTCCACCACACTGCTAAAATGACAATACAGGAGTTCTGGCTTCAACTCTATGTGGCAGTCATCATATAAAAATTTTATGAATATTAGAGATGCACTGATAGTACAAATCTATTAAGCCAGAAATATTGAGATCTGATTCAAAGAGGAAAATTGTGTACTCCATGTCTTCAGTTTTATGGGACATTCACATGCATTCACACATTTCCACAATCCTCAATCTTCATCTGAAATTAAAAACTGACATTAAGAGGAATGGTCTATTCACACAGAAGGCAAGATGGCAAGAAGGAAAATGGATCCACTGTCCTACATACTTCCATGTTCAGTAATGGAACCCCTTGTAAGCATTCCAAAGGGCAACTCAAAGGGCATTCCAAAGGGCAACTCAATTCCAAAAACAACTCAAAGATGTTTCTCCCAGGATTAGAGAGGTTGATTGAGAAGCTATAAGTTTGTTTAACTTATAGATCATCCTTACGATCACATACCATGCCTATTAACACATCAGAAGATGGACAGCTCTAGCAGATATTTACAGACAATGTCTGCTTCTGCCTAAGGCCAAGGTTGTAGATCCAAGTGGCAGGTAGGATAAGGTTTCCATCTCAGGATATCATATGACACCTCAGGTGTTCACCTTCTCTGGGAAGCATTAAAAAGACATTGTGGAAAGTACAATATGAGGGAGGAAAACAAGGAAACTGACAAGAGCTATGTTCTTTCTAAATGTGCAGAATCACTTATCATTCCAATTACAATGACAGACTTAACATGCAATCTTAAACATGTCCCAAGCATTGCCAGTTCTAACTTTTGATATTGTTCAGTAACTCCGACTTGTCAGACTTTTGTGACTCCATATACAGCAAGAACCTGGGGTTCACCTGCCATTCAAATCTCCCAGAGTTTTATTCAAACCTTTGAGTCAGTGATGCTTTTTAGCCATCTTACCCTCTGTCCTTCCCTTCTTCTCCTGCACTCAATCTTTCCCAGCATCAGTTTCTTCCCAGTGATTTTGCTCTTGGCCTCAAGAGGCTGATGTATTGGCTCTTTCTGTGCAGCATCAGTCCTTCTTAGAATAGTCTGAAATCATTTCCTTCACACTTTACTAGTTTGAACTTCATTCTCACCACATCTTTTCCAGCCCTCATGTTGTAAAGCATCCATAATTTGGCAGTCAGTTCTTGTATTCCTGCTCACTCCTCCACACATTACTCCTGAAAATCAATGCTGACTATTCAGGTTTTTTCAATAATCTCTCAGCTTTGTAATATGGTTTCGAGATTGGTCATAGCTTTTCATCCAATGGGCAAGTGCCTTTTAGTTTCATGGCTGCAGTCACATCACACAGTCATATCAGAGATCAAGAAAGTGAAACCTGTCACTAATTCAACTGTATCTCATTGAAATATCTCAAAATGATGAGGCCGAATTCCATGATTTTTGTGTGTGTGTTTTTGTATTGAGTTTTAATCCAGCTTTTTCAATCTCTCCTTTCACCTTTAGTGTTTTTCAGCCATTTGTGTGTTGTCATCTTAAACCTAAGCTTATTCATGCTTCTCACAGTTATTTTGTTTCCAGCTTAAGATTCTTTCAGCAAGTTGCTTTCCATGAAGTATTCTGCACAGAACTCAAATAAGCTGGATGACTATATATAACCTTGATGTATTTCCTTCCCTATTTTGTACCAGTTCATTGTTCCTTGTCCAGTTCCAACTGCTGTGTCTTGACCTGCCTCCAGCCTTCCCTGGAAACAGGTACAGTAGTCTGGTCTGGTATTCTTGTCTCTTTAAGAATTTTCCACAATTTGTTGCGACCCTCACAGTCAAAGGTCTTCCCTGGTGTCTAGGATGATAAAGCATCTGCCTGCAATGGGGCAGAACCAGTTTGGTACCTGAGTCTGAAAGGTCCCCAGGAAAAGGAAATGGTAGGCTACAGTCCATGGGATCACAGAGAGTCAGACACGATCGAATGACCTCATTTTAACATACAGTCTAAGCCAGTAAGAGAAAATAAAGTAGATGTAGATGACTTTATGAAATTCCCTTGCTTTTTCCTATGATCCAAACTCCAATTAAGGTTTACCTATTAATATTACATGAGTACAACTAACTATACCTGCCTGTTCTCTTTTATTTTTTACTATTTTTTCTCAGTCTCTCTTTTTCAAGCTATTATCTACATATTGTTACATTCCTGGGCATTTGACATCTTCTTATACAAGAATTAAATTATGCCCATGCCAGTCTCTGTCCTTTGATATCCCCTTAAAACAATTAAGTTTCCAGGACAGAAATAAGGAATCTGTGCTCTGGGAAGACATCAGGACAGTTTGATAAATAGCTAGATATTTTCAGGAACTGACTGACTTTGAGCACAGTTCCTGTAACATCACTTATCTGGAAAAGAACTGTTTCCTCAAGCCGATGACAATTCATCATTAGCAGAAATTTTAGGAAAAATAAATGTGCTTATTTGGATGTTCAAGTCAGTGAAGTACCAATTATGTGAGTATGTGTGTAACCTCCCATCAGACAGATTAATTAATGTCAAGTAAAGTTTGTTTCACCAGCATGTCTAAAGGAATTACCTAGTTTGCCTAGAAAGAAAATCAGAACTTCCTATTTGGCAGAAAATAAAAGAGAACATTGAGTGCAACTTTCTCCATGGAGGCATCACAAATAATCCTTCTAGGAAGACAACAGTTCCTCCAGAGCATTGAATGAATATTAGCAGAAGACCTCACTCAACAGAGAAGACTATATGACATAACTGGGAAGAATGGAGAGAAGATGGGAGAAGGAGGATGAGACAAATAGAAACAAGCATGTGTCCTGGGTTGGGATTTGGAGAAGCAGGGAATAGATTGAGGATTCAGGTAAGTCACCTCACTAAACTTAAATTACTTTTGACTGAAAGGAAGCAAGGTGAAGATGCTGATGACATTTAGTTTGTCTAGAGTGAGAATCAAACAGATAATGTGTGCTGTGGCCCTGTATCCCCCAAACTGCAATGCAGGTCAAGTAGTGTGCATAGGGCCTGGAAGATGAAACGTGGAGTTAGAAAGCCAACCTGAGAGGATTGGTTTTTGGCTATGTGAAGATGGAATATTGGATTGGTGATGACAAAGTGTGTAGAAAGGAATGCTTTTTGAAAATTCCCAAACTGACAAAGAAACAAGACCTTAGGCCTCAGTCACACAGCGAGGTGGTGAGACTATTGAATTTTCCCCTCTTGCCACATACTAAGATCTACTATCAGGCAACAGAAAAAGACTAGCCAGAACTACCACCCATGCTTCTGCCACCACAAGCTAGAAGATGATCCCATTAGCACCATAACATTTCTGCCTGTGATTGCTGGCTCCTCAGCAAAACTGACAACACCAGGGTTCCACAACTCCAAGCATCTTTAAAATGCGATGGCTTTTTCAAAGATCTGCTTCACTAGCTGACCATCTGGCAGAAGAAAAAGAAGTTTCTGTTTTAAGCAAGGCACTCCATAAATTTCAATTATTATAGGATATATATATATATTTAATATAGTGACCATTTAACTGTTAACATAGGTAGCTAAAACTGAGTTTAAAATTGAGATAATATGCTGCTGAAATATTTTTTCTATTCTTCTCAAGTTGAGAACAGCTGGATATTAAGACATTTTAAGTGAAACAAATTAAAATTTTAAGTTCCCCTAGCAACTTGGACGGGGAAGGCAATGGAACCCCACCCCAGTACTTTTGCCTGGAAAATCCCATGGACGTAGGATCCTGGTAGGCTCCAGTCCATGAGGTCGCTAAGAGTCGGACACGACTGAGCGACTTCACTTTCACTTTTCACTTTAATTCATTGGAGAAGAAGATGGCAACCCACTCCAGTGTTCTTGCCTGGAGAATCCCAGGGACAGGGGAGCCTGGTGGGCTTCTGTCTAGAGTCGGACACGACTGAAGCGACTTAGCAGCAGCAGCAGCAGCAGCAGCAACTTGGAACCAGAGAAAAATCCTGAAGCCACTTAAAGGGGTATATGGTGTGGATATATAATATATTGTTACATGAGGAAATACATTCGAATAGGTAAGTATTTGTATTATTTGAGGCTATTATCTTTGTATGTCTAAATGATAGATATTTCAAGTCTGACTTTGTTTCTCTATTTTACCTTGGTTTGAAAAGTCACTAATAATGTTCTTCTTTGGTTTTAGTTGAAGTTATCTCATAATCCAAATGTTAAGTGATGCTATCCCCAACTTTTACTAAGAATTAAAAGAAGAGTTGGCACTAAAAATATCTATTCAGGACCTTCATTATTTTGAGATTACAAGATGAAGCATGCTAAAAGAAGGAGTAATGTGAATGATCATATCTCCTGGATTCTTTCTCAAACTAGAGGAGAGTGTATATTTTTAGCCTCCACAATGTTAAATGTGTCTTTTGAAATCCTTCTACCAGCCACATAGTTGCTAGTGCAAGTGTCCCAACTCAAAGTGATTTTTTTGAGTTCATCATCAATGTCAGTTAGACTGAAAGAGCAAATTGTGATAGATCAAACTGATGTTTAAAATATGTTGATCTTTTTACATCAGCATTCACAGAGCAACTACAATCAAGCAAATGATCACAGGGAGAATTTTGTTACTATGACTATTTCTACTTCTCAGTATCACATCATATCTCCTTTGCAGATATATGATTTTGACTGATACAGCAATATGTCAGCTCATGAGGATATTTTTCCTAAACTGCAACTGGGAAGCATGGTTCCCAGGGCAAACAATCACTGATGCATCTGCTACTTCTCTTTCAAGGTCAATTCATCAGCCATCTTTCATATAATTACATATAATTTCGTTCATATAATTACTAATTACAATTGATCTCCCAAGTAGGAACCTGATCATGCAGGGTAATGTAGATTATAATTTATGTTGGTGATGCCAACACATTCCTACATTTCTCTTATTTCAATATTAAATTTACATGTTCACCTTCGTAGTTTCATTTTCTATTCTGAAATAATTAAGAGGAACATGAGGCTTTATCTCAATGCCTCTGTTTATATAAATGCTCATTTATATAAACTGTCAGGCTTTTGAATAGTCATCTGAATAAAATTCGTCCATTCCAGTGAATTTTAATTCATTGAATCCTGAAAGTCTGATGTTCACACTTGTCATCTTCTGTTTGACCACTTCCAGTTTACCTTCATTCATAAACCTAACATTCTAGGTTCCTATGAATTATCGTTCTTTACAGCATCAAACTACTTTTATGCATAGTCATATCCACAATTATGTGTTCTTTTTCCTTTGGCTTCATCTCTTCTTTTCTAGTGATTTCCAGAAGCATATAGGACACTGACAAACCTGGAGAGTTCACCTTTCAGTGTCCTATCTTTTTGGTTTCAATATTGCTCATGGGGTTTTCAAAGCAAGACTACTGGAGTGGTTTTCCATTTCCCTTGTCCAATGAACCACATTTTGCCAGAATTCTCCACCATGTCCAATCCATCCTGAGTGGCTCTGCATGGCATGTCTCATAGTTTTATTAAGGTAGGCGAGGCTGTGATCTATTTGATCAATTTGATGAGTTTTCTGTGATTGTGGTTTTCATTCTGTCTGCCCTCTGATGGATAAGAGGCTTATGGAAACTTCCTGATGGAAGAGACAGACTGTGACTGAACATGGGTCCTGTTCAGCTAATTATGGTATAAGTAATCAAAGTAACTGGGACCTTCTTCAAAAGGGCTTGAGCAGGCACTCTTGTATTCAATGACCACCACCCTCCTACAACCCATTCTTGGACCATGCCTCTGCTGGAGACTCCTGGATATTCACAAACAAGTCTGGCTCAGTCTCCTATGGGGACACTGCCCTTACTCTTGGCTTCTGGTGAACACAAGGTTTTGTTTGTGCCCTCCAACAGTCTGTTTCAGTCCTGTGGATGTTCTATAATTAAATCCAACTGGCCTCCAAAGTCAAATTCCCTGAGGGTTCTCAATCCCTTCGCCAGATCCGCAGGTTGAGAAATCTGTAGTGGTCCTAAAACTTTCTTATCTGTATAAGATTTTCCTTAGAGTAATTATCCTGCAATTTATGGATTGTGTGCTAGGCCACTTTTTGGTGGGTTGAAACGTTACCTCCTCTGAGAGAGCTTATATCACAAACTGCATGAACAAGATCTGTAGCAGACAGAGCCTCTCTTCCCTGTTATGCCATTGCTGACTCTTGCTTCTGAAGGAGACACTAAATCCTTCAAGAGCAGTTCTGACTCTGTCCTTGTGCATTCCCTGGGTATAGGTGCACAAAATATTTTATTGAGCACTCTCAGTGTGGCTGGTAACTATTGATTGTAAATGCAAATTCACCCCTCCTACAGTCTTGTCGGGTCTTTTCCTTTGGCATGGACATGTCTTTTTATTGTTTTTGTTTGTTTGTTTTTGGTGTGACCCAACATTCTCCTGGATGGCATCACTTACTCGATAGATGTGAGTATGAGTGACCTCCGGGAGTTGGTGATGGACAGGGAGGCCTGGTGTGCTGTGATTCATGGGGTAGCAAAGAGCGACTGAGTGACTGATCTGATCTGATCTGATCTGAACATTCTCCTGAAAGAGACGGGAATACCAGACCACCTGATCTCCCTCTTGAGAAATTTGTGTGCAGGTCAGGAAGCAACAGCTAGAACTGGACATGGAACAACAGACTGGTTCCAAATAGGAAAAGAAGTTCATCAAGTCTGTATATTGTCAGCCTGTTTATGTAACTTAAATGCAAAGTACATCATGAGAAATGCTGGACTTGAAGAAACACAAGCTGGAATCAAGATTGCTGGGAGAAACATCAATAACCTCAGTTATGCAGATGACAACACCCTTATGGTAGAAAGTGAAGAGGAACTAAAAAGCCTCTTGATGAAAGTGAAAATGGAGAATGAAAATTAGCTTAAAAGTCAACATTCAGAAAACGAAGATCATGGCATCTGGTCTCATCACTTCATGGGAAATAGATGGGGAAACAGTGTCAGATTTATTTTTCTGGGCTCCAAAATCACTACAGATGATAACTGTAGCCCTGAAATTAAAAGACACTTACTCCTTGGAAGGAAAGTTATGACCAACTTAGATAGCATATTCAAAACAGAGACATTACTTTGCCAAGAAAGGTTTGCCTAGACAAGGCTATGGTTTTTCCTGTGGTCATGTATGGATGTGAGAGCTGGACTGTGAAGAAGGCTGAGTGCCAAAGAATTGATGCTTTTGAACTGTGGTGTTGGACAAGACTCTTGAGAGTCCCTTCGACTGCAAGGAGATCCAATCAGTCCATTCTGAATATCAGCCGTGGGATTTCTTTGGAAGGAATGATGCTGAAGCTGAAACTTCAGTACTTTGGCCTCCTCATGCAAAGAGTTGCCTCATTGGAGAAGACTCTGATGCTGGGAGGGGTTGGGGTAAGAGAAGAAGTGGACGACAGAGGAAGAGATGGCTGGATGACATCACTGACTCGATGGACGTGAGTCTGAGTGAATTCCAGGAGATGGTGATGGAGGGGGGGGGGGGGTGTTTTCCTTTGGTTGTGGTAATAAAGAGACAGATGTGTTTTTTTTTTTTTTTTTTTTTTATCTTATTTTTTTTCTTCTTTCTCTGGACGCAGAGATGTTTTTTTTTTTTTCTCTCACAGGAAAAGATGATTTCAAGTATGGCCTTCTACTTTGCCATAATCACTTACTCACGGGCACAAACCTGCAAAGGGCAAAAAGGGATGACTACATCCCACCTATGAACTTTCTTCACCATTCTGCACTGTCAGATAGGCTAGAAGCCCATGTACAGAGCCAAGGTCACCTCCTCTTGTCTAGTATGTCTGTCTTTTCACAATGAAGAATCCTACCTTGACCCAATCAAAAATGGGCCAAAGAACTTAATAGACATTTCATTTGTGTCGTGTAAAGAGAAATGAGGCATTAACAAACACATGAAAAGATGCTCAACATCATGATTATCTGAGAAATGCAAATCAAAACCACTATAGAGATACCATTACACGCCAGCTCAGAATGGCTGTGAACCGTAAAAATCCAGATGATTAAATGCTGGTTTTAGAGAAGGCAGAGGAACCAGAGATCAAATTGCCAACACCGTTGGATGGGAATGCAAACTAGTACAGCCACTATCCGGAAGAACATATGATTTCTCACTTAATAGACTATGCCAAAGCCTTTGACTGTGTGGATCACAATCAACTGTGGAAAATTCTGAAAGAGATGGGAATACCAGACCACCTGTTATGGCTGCACTATTTAGAAATCTTAGGCAGGATCTGGAAGCAACAGTGTAGAACTGGTGCATGGAACAACAGACTGGTTCCAAATAGAAAAAGGAGTACGTCAAGGCATGAAAAACATACATTGTCACCATGGTTTATTTAACTTATTTACAGAGTACATCATGAGAAATGCTGGACTGGAAGAAACAGAAGTTGGAATCAAGATTGCTGGGAGAAATATCAATAACCTCAGATATGCAGATGACACCACCCTTATGGCAGAAAGTGAAGAGGAACTAGAAAAGCCTCTTGATGACAGTGGAAGTGGAGAGGGTGGAAAGATTGGGTTAAAGCTCAACATTCAGAAAACGAAGATCATGGCATCTGGTCCCATCACTGCATGGGAAATAGATGCTGGGAAGCAGTGGAAACGAGGTGTCAGACTTTGGTTTTCTGGGCTCCAAGATCACTGCATCTGGTGACTGCAGCCATGAAATTAAAAGACACATACTCCTTAGATAGGAAAGTATGACCAAACTAGATAGCATATTCAAAAGCAGAGACATTACTTTACCAACAAAGATTCGCCTAGTCAAGGCTATGGATCTTTCCTGTGGTCATGTATGGATGTGAGAGCTTTGGACTGTGAAGAAGGCTGAGCGCCGAAGAATTGATGCTTTTGAACTGTGGCGTTGGATATAATTTATTATATACATTGACTGCAAGTATGATGCATCTATTTCATTCTTAAGGAGATAATACTGCTTAACATTTTTTCTTTTCCACGTCCTGAGCTATTGCTGACAGCTCCTGTGATTGGGGGCACCTCTTTCAATTCTGAGTTTTCTCAGTGGTGGCAGACTCGGATGCTGGGTCAGGTGTTAGAAGAATAAAGACATAGATGAATTCGAAGTGGGACGTTTGAGTATGAGCTGGCTAAATTGCCTCACTAATTTAAGAATCTTGTGTGAGGACCTTTCACAAAAGCTGGTGATCGACAGGGAGACCTTTCTTCTTCTTTTCAAAAAAACAAAAACAAAAAGAGTCCTACCATATCACGACTTTGTCTCACATGATGATCTTATCTCTGAAAAGAGAGAATGTGCTTTCTGATGGGCTGACCCTAGGCAGCACTATCCCAGAGCCTTCCTCTAAAATTGAAAACTTCCCCAGTGCAGTATCTTATCTTTCTGTTCCTCCTCCTTCAAGTCTCTCCTCTTTTCTGAAGGACCTTCACCTCTTCACAGACTTGCATCCAGTTATAGCCATATCCACCATTTCCACAGGCCGACCCAGTTATCATAGACTGAGCGGTCCACAGCTTATGCTTTAAAAACCCAACACCACTGGATTTACACTGGATGAGTCCTCAAGTCTTCCACATACTTCTTTTGTACACACACATCAACACAGCAGAAACTGTGAGCTTCTTTATGTTTCTTGATGTAAACCCAAATTTGTGAATACACTGACCTGAGCTGTCACTGGCCATCCTTTCCTCATTCCTCTCTTGAACAGGATGACCTCAGAGATGGGCCAGTCTCCACTCTGTGGTGCCTGGTGCAGCCTTCTGCTTGCTCCATATCTCACAGTCTGTAACATTCATTTCTGTCAGCTGTGGTTGGACACACATCCACACAGAAAATCACACAAATATGGGCAACAAGCTCATGTGGGTAGACACACAAATGTTCAAGATACATGAAAACATAAGCAAACAGTGAATATAGATATTTCTGTAGCTGAAGAACCAATGCTTCATATGAAATATAGATGTTTCCATTTTCTTATAGGAAAATCTCCATTCTGAGCTGAAATATGAAGTATAGAGAAGTCCAAGTTCCATGATGGAGACTTAGCACCTAGGTTTTGATGTAGTAAATTCAAACCATTCGCCACTTCATGGAATCAATACTTTGTTTTGGTATATATTATTATAAATACAGCAAACTCCTTACTTCAATAAGAAAAAGGGTTGCCCAGATTTTCATTTGTACAATAGAGATAATTCCATTTCCATAAGTGTTTTCCATATCTTCAGAAACCACTGCCAAGATTGTCCAGTGTGAAATACCCAGAACTTCACATTTAATGGTAGAAAACCACCACCTAGATAGATGTGACAGATGGACAAGTCCAAATTTCACATAAGAAAAAGAGCTTCAAGATTTTCATAAAATGAAATAAAATTTTTTATATATTGGGGGAAAAAAATCATATTCTTTTTTTTTTTTATAAATATTTATTATTTTTTATTTTTGTGTAAAATTCAGTTCAGTCTCTCAGTCGTGTTCAACTTTTACAACCCCATGTACTGCAGCATGTCACATGTCCGT
Organism: Tragelaphus eurycerus; assembly: GCA_935064755.1. Taxonomy (NCBI): domain Eukaryota; kingdom Metazoa; phylum Chordata; class Mammalia; order Artiodactyla; family Bovidae; genus Tragelaphus; species Tragelaphus eurycerus. The sequence goes on from CAKXYN010000326.1 coordinate 35,534, forward strand.
GTACATCACTATCTCCCAGAACTTCCACAAACTCTTGTCCATCGAGTTGATGATGCCATCTAATCCTCTGTCGTTCTCGTCTCTTATTGCCTTCAATGATTACCAGCATCAGGGTCTTGTCCTATGAGACCATTCTTCACATCATGGGTCCAGAATATTGGAGTTTCAGCTTCAGGATCAGTGCTTCCAATGTATATTCAGGACTGATTTCCTTCAGCATCCTTGTGGCCAAAGCAACTCTCAAGAGTCTTCACCAACACCACATTTTAAATGCATCAATTCCTCCATACTCAGCTGTCTTTCCGGTCATAACCTCTGGAAAAACCATAGCTTTGACCAGGTGGACCTTTGCTGGCAAAGCAATGTCTGTGCTTTTGAATATGCTATCTAGGTAGTTCCCAGCTTTTCATCTAACCAGTAACTGCTTTTTAATTTCATGGCTGCAGTCACAAACTGCAATAATTTTGGAGCCCCCCCCCCCCCGAAATAAAGTATTTTAGTATTTTCATTGTTTCTCCATCCATTTACTAAGCAATGATGGGACCGGATATCATGATCTTACTTTTGTGATGTTGAGTATTAACCCATACTTTTCACTCTTCTCTTTCATTTTCATCAAGAGGTTCTTTACATTTCTTCACTTTTTGCCTAAGAGTGATTTCATCTAAATATCTTAGTCTGTTGATATTTCTCCCAGCAATCTTGATTCATGCTTGTGCTTTTCAAGCCTGCATTTAGCATGTTGTACATGACATATGAACTATGGACGGAGGTTTGTGACATTGTACAGGGCACAGGAATCAAGACCATCCCTAAGTTAAAAAAAAAAAAAAAAAAAAAAAAAAAAAAAAAAAAAAAAAAGGCAAACCGGCTGTCTGCGAAGGCCTTACAAAGAACTGTGAAAAGAAGACAAGACAAAAGCAAAGGAGAAAAGGAAAGATTTATCCATTTCAATGCAGAGTTCCAAAGAATATAAGGGAGAGTTAGAACATCTTCCTAAGCAATCAATGCAAAGAAATAGAGAAGAACAATAGAATGGGAAAGACTAGAGTCTATTGAAAAAATTAGACATACCAAGGGAACATTTCTTACCAAAATGGGCTCAATAAGGAACAGAAATGTTATGGACCTAACAGAAGCAGAAGATATTAAGAGGTCACAAGAATACACAGAAGAACCATACAAAAAATATTTTCACAACCTAGATAATCACAACGGTGTTATCACTTAGCCTCACCTAGAGCCAGACATCTTGGAATGGGAAGTCAAGAGGGCCTTAGGAAACATCACTATTAAGAAAGTCAGAGGAGGTGATGGACTTCCAGTTCAGCTATGCAAAATCCTAAAACATGATGCTGTGAAAGTGTTGCACTCAATATGTTAGCAAATTTGGAAAACTCAGTAGTGGTCACAGGACTGGAAATGGTCAGCTTTCATTCCAATCCCAAAGAAAGGCAATGCCAAACAATGCTCAAACTATCGCACAATTGCACTCACCTCACATGCAAGTAAATGTTCAGAATTCTCCAAGCCAGGGTTCAACAATGTGTGACCATGAAGTCACAGATGTTTAAAGTGGTTTTAGAAAAGGCAGGTGAACCAGAGATCAAATTGCCAACATCAAGGAAATGGCACCCCCACTCCAGTACTCCTGCCTGGAAAATCCCATGGATGGAGGAGCCTGGAAGGCTACAGTCCATGGGGTTACTGAGGGTTGAACACGACTGAGTGACTTCACTTTTCACTTTCAGATATTGGAGAAGGAAATGGCAACCCACTCCCGTGTTCTTTCCTGGAGAATCCCAGGGATGGGGGGTGGGGGGTGGGGAGGGGAGGGCTGGTGGGCTGCTGTCTATGGAGTAACACAGAGTTGGACACGACTGAAGTGACTTAGCAGCAGCAACCACAGCTATTATTATCAGAAAGGCAAGAGTTCCAGAAAAATATATATTTCTGCTTGACTATGCCAAAGTCTTTGACTGTGTGGATCACAATAAACTATGGAAAATTCTAAAATAGATGGGAATACCAGATCACTTGATCTGACTTCTGATAAACTTGTATGCAGGTCCAGAAGCAACAGCTAGAGCTGGAGATGGAACAGCATTTTGGTTCCAAATAGGAAAAGGAGTATGTAAAGTCTGTATATTGTCACCCTGCTTATTTAACTTAAATGTAGAATACATCATGAGAAATGCTAGGCTGAAATAAACAAGCTAGAAATAAGATTGTTGGAAGGAATATCAATAACCTCAGATATGAAGACAACACCACACATAGGGCAGAAAGTGAGGAACAACTAAAGAGCTTCTTGATTGAAATGATGAGGAGACTGAAAAATTTGGCTTAAACCCCAGCATTTACAAAAACTAAGATCATGGCCTTTGGCCCCATCACTTCATGGCAAATAGAATGGGAAATGCTGGAAAGAATGCCTGACATTATTTTAATTTTTATTTATTTTTGTTGGTGCGTCTCCAATCAATGCAGATAATGATTGAATTCATTAAATTAAAAATGCTTACTCCTTGGAAGGAAAGTTATCACCAATCTAGACAGCATATTAAAAAACAGTAAAAGAATGAAACTAGAGAACTTTTTTAACACAATACACAAAAATAAACTCAAAATGGATTAAAGATCTAAACATATTACCAGAAACTATAAAACTCCTAGAGGAGAACATACACAAAACACTCTCCAACATACATCACAGCAGGATTCTCTATGATACACCTCCCAGAATATTGGAAATAAAATAAAAAATAAACTAATGTGACCTAATTAAACTTAAAAGCTTCTTCATAACAAAAGGAACTATAAGCAAGGTTAAAGGACAGCCTTCAGAATGGGGAAAAATAATAGCAAATGAAGCAATAGACAAATGACTAATCTTAAAAATATAGGAGCAACTCTTACAGCTCAATTCTAGAAAAATAAATGGCCCTATCAAAAAATGGGCCAAAGAACTAAATAGACATTTCTCCAAAGAAGACATACAGATGGCTAACAAACACATGAAGAGTTGCTCAACATCACTCATTATCAGAGAAATGCAAATCAAAAGCATAGTGAGGTACCATTTCACGCCAGTCAGAATGGCTGTGATCCAAAAGTCTACAAGCAATAAATGCTGGAGACAGTGTGTAGAAATGGGAACCCTCTTACACTGTTGGTGGGAATGCAGACTAATACAGCCACTATGGAGAACAGTGTGGAGATTCCTTAAAAAACTGGGACTAGAACTGCCTTATGACCCAGCAATACCATTGCCGGGCATAGACACTCAAAAAACCAGAATTGAAAGAGACACGTGTACCCCAATGTTTATCGCAGCACGGGTTATAATAGCCAGGACATGGAAGCAACCTAGGTGTCCATCAGCAGATGAATGGATAAGAAAGCCGTGGTACATATACACAATGCAGTATTACTCAGCCATTAAAAATAAAACATTTGAATCAGTTCTAGTGAGGTGGATGAAACTGGAGCCTATTTTACAGAGTGAAGTAAGCCAGAAAGAAAAACACCAATACAGTATACTAACACATATATATGGAATTTAGAAAGATGGTAATAATAACCCTGTATACGAGACAGCAAAAGAGACACTGATGTATAAAACAGTCTTTTGGACTCTAGGAGAGGGAGAGGGTGGGATAATTTAGGAGAATGGCATTGAAATATGTATAATATCATATATGAAACTAGTCACCAGTCCAGGTTCGATGCACAATACTGGATGCTTGGGACTGGTGCACTGGGATGGCCCAGAGGGATGGTTTGGGGAGGGAGGAGGGTTCAGGATGGGGAACACATGTATACTTGTGGCATATTCATTTTGATATATGACAAAACCAATACAATATTGTAAAGATAAATAAAAATAAAATAAAAAGCAGAAACATTAGTTTGCCAATAAAGTTCTGTCTAGTCAAGGCTATGGTTTTTCCGGTAGTCATGTATGGATGTCTTATTTGGATTATAAAGAAAGCTGAGAACCAAGAATTGATACTTTTGAAATGTAATGTTAGAGGAGACTCTTGAAAGTGCCTTGGACTGCAAGGAAGTCCAATCAGTGCATCCTACAGGCGATCAGTCCTGGGTTTCAATTGGAAGGACTGACGTTGAAGCTGAAACTGAAATACTTTGGCCACCTGATGCAAACAAGTGACTCATGGAAAAGATCCTGATGCTGCGAAATATTGAGGGCAGGAAGAGAAAGGGATGACAGATAATGAGATGGTTAGATAGCATCTCCAAAACAATGCACATGAGTTTGGGTAAACTCAAGGTGCTGGTCATGGACAAGGAGGCCTGTTGTGCTGTGCTTCATGGGCTAACAAAGTGTTGGACACCACTGAGCTACTGAAGTGAACATTACAAACAATTTAAATAAGCAGGGTGACAGTATGCAGCCTTGTCATATCCTTTCCCTATTTGGAAGCATTTGGCTGTTTTACATTCAGTTTTAACTGTTGTTTCTTGAGCTGAAACCGATTTCCTGGAGGCAGGTAAGGTGATCCGGTATTCCTATCACATTAAGATTTTTCCACAATTTGTTTTGATCCACACAATCAGACGCTTTGGTATAAACAATGAAGAAGAAATAGATTTTTCTCCCCTCTGGAGCTCTCTTGTCACTTTGATAATCCCACACATGTTGGATATTTGATTTTTAGTTCCTCTGCCTTTATTAAATCTAGCTTTAACATCAGGAATTTCATGGTTCATGTACAGTTGAAGCCTGGCTTGGAGAATTTTGAACATTACTTTGCTTCCGTTTGAGATGAGGGCAATTATATGGTTTTGTGAACAGTCTTTGGCATTGTCTTTCTATGGAATTGGATGGACTTTCCCAGTTCTGTGTCCACTGTTGAGTTTTCCAAATTTGTAGATATATTGAATGAAGCACTTTCATAGTTATGAAATAACTCAAGTAGAATTCCATCAATTCCACAAGCTTTGTTCATACAGATACTTCATAAGGACTCCTTGACTTCAGTCTAAGATGTCTGGCCCTAGGTGAGTGGTCCCAACATTTTGGCTATCTGGTTCATGAGTACATTTTTTGTTCAGTTCTTCTGTGTATTCTTGCCACGTCTTCTTAATATCTTGTACTTCCATTAGGTCCATGAAATGTCTGTCTTTTATTTTGAACAACTTTGCATGAAATATTTCCTTTGTATGTCTAATTTTCTTAGAGAAACTCCAAGTCGTACCCATTCTATTATTTTTCTCTATTTCTTTGCATTTATCACTGAGGAATCCTTTCTTATCTCCCTTTCCTATCCTTTGGAACACTGCCTTAAAATGGATATATCTTTCCTTTTCTCCTATATCTCTTTCCTTTTCTTCCTTTTCTCTTTCTTTTTCTTCCTTTTGTCCTTTCCGTTTTTATTATTTTTTTCATCTACTTGTAAGGCATCTTTCAGATCAGATCAGATCAGATCAGTAACTCAGTCGTGTCCGACTCTTGGCGACCCCATCAATCGCAGCACGCCAGGCCTCCCTGTTCATCACCAATTCCCGGAGGTCACTCTGACTCACATCCATTGAGTCAGTGATGTCATCCAGCCATCTCATCCTCTGTCGTCCCTTTCTCCTCCTGTCCCCAATCCCTCCGAGCATCAGACTCTTCTCCAATGAGTCAACTCTTCGCATGAGGTGGCCAAAATACTGGAGCTTGAGCTTTATCATCATTCCTTCCAAAGAAATCCCAGGGCTGATCTCCTTCAGAATGGACTAGTTGGAGATCCTTGCAGTCCAAGGGACTCTCAAGCGTCGTCTCCAACACCACAGTTCAAAAGCATCAATTCTTCAGCGCTCAGCCTTCTTCACAGTCCAGCTCTCACATACATACATGACCACAGGAAAGACCATAGCCTTGACTAGGCGAACTTTTGTTGGCAAAGTGATGTCTCTGCTTTTGAATATGCTATCTAGGTTGGTCATAACTTTCCTTCCAAGGAGTAAGTGTCTTTTAATTTCATGGCTGCAGTCACCATCTGCAGTGATTTTGGAGCCCAGAAAAATAAAGGCTGACACTGTTTCCACTGTTTCTCTATTTCCCATGTAGTGATGGGACCAGATGCCATGATCTTCGTTTTCTGAATGTGGACCTTTAAGCCAACCTTTTCACTCTCCACTTACACTTTCATCAGGAGGCCTTTCAGTTCCTCTTCACTTTCTGCCATAAGGGTGGTATCATCTGCATATCTGAGGTTATTGATATTTCTCCCAAAAATCTTGATTCCAACTTGTGTTTCTTCCAGTCCAGCATTTCTCATGATGTAATCTGCATATGAGTTACATAAACATGGTGAAAATATACAGCCTTGACGTACTCCTTTTCCTATTTGGAAGGAGTCTCTTGTTCCATGTCCAGTTCTAACTGTTGCTTCCTGACCTGCATACAGATTTCTCAAGAGGCAGATCAGGTGGCCTGGTATTCCCATCTCTGTCAGAATTTTCCACAGTTTATTGTGATCTACACAGTCAAAGGCTTTGGCATACTCAATGAAGCAGAAATACATGTTTTTCTGGAATTCTCTTGTTTTTTCCATGATCCAATGGATGTTGGCAATTTGATCTCTGGTTCCTCTGCCTTTTCTAAAACCAGCTTGCACATCAGGAAGTTCATGGTTCACATATTGCTGAAGCCTGGCTTGGAGAATTTTGAGCATTACTTTACTAGCATGTGGGATGAGTGCAATTTTGCGGTACATTGAGCACTCTTTGGCATCGCCTTTCTTTGGGACTGGGATGAAAACTGACCTTTCCCAATCTGTGGCCACTGCTGAGTTTTCCAAATTTGCTGGCATATTGAGTGTAGCACTTTCACAGCATCATCTCTCAGGATTTGGAATAGCTCGACTGGAATTCCATCACCTCCACTAGCTTTGTTCATAGTGATGCTTTCTAAGGCCCACTTGACTTCACATTCCAAGATGTCTGGCTCTAGGTCAGTGATCACATCATCATGCTTATCTGTGTTGTGAAGATCTTTTTGTACAGTTCTTCTGTGTATTCTTGCCACATCTTCTTAATATCTTCTGCTACTGATAGGTCCATACTATTTCTGTCGTTTATCAAGCCCATTTTTGCATGAAATGTTCCTTTGATATCTCTGGTTTTCTTGAAGAGATCCCTAGTCTGTCCCATTCTGTTGGTTTCCTCTATTTCTTTGCATTGATTGCTGAAGAAGGCTTTCTTATCTCTTCCTGCTTTTCTTTGGAACTCTGCATTCACATGTTTATATCTTTCCACATCTTTAGAAAACCACTTTACCTTTTTCATTTCTTAGTCTCGAGGATGATCTTGATCACTGTTTCTTGTACAATGTCACAAACCTCTGTCCATAATTCCTCAAGCAATTTCTATCAGATCTAATCCCTCCAATCTATTTGTCAATTTCTCTGTGTAAACTTAAGGGGTTTGACTTATGTCATACCTGAATCGGCTAATGTATTTCACTACTTTAAAATTTTAAGTCTGAATTTGGCAATAAGGAATTCATGATCTGAGCCATAGTCATCTCATCGTCCTCTTTTTGCTGACTATTGATAGCTTCTCCATTTTGGCTGCAAAGAAAAGGATCAATGTGATGTCAGTCCTGAACTTCTTGTGATTCCATGTCTTCTCTTGTGTTGGTGGACCAGGGTGCATGCTATATGTTGTGTGTGTTCTTGGCAGAACTCTGTTAGACTTTGACTCAATTCCTTTTGCACTCCAAAGCCAAATGTGTCTATTATTCCTGGTATCTCTTGACTTTCTACATTTGCATTCCATTCCTCTATGGTGAAAATGATGTCTTTTTTTGGATGTTAGTTCTATATGGTCTTTCAAGTCTTCATACAAATGTTCCACTTCAGCCACTTCAGCATGACTGATCAGGAGACAGACTTGGTTCACTGTGCTGTTGAATGGTTTGTCTTGGAAATGAAGAAAGATCCTTCTTCTTACACATCTTGTGATCTATCAGCTTCATCTCTTCATTAGCTGTGAAAGGACACACAACCACACAGAAAAATATACTGAAAAGAGTCAACAATCTCACATATGCAGACAGAAACTAATATTGAAGGCACAGGAGAAGAGGCAAACAAAAATCATAGGTATTTCTGTAGCTGAAGAACCAGTTCTTTGTATGAAATATAGAGATTTCCATGTTTTTATGGTAAAGTCTCCATTCTGATCTCAAATATTATATCAGTTCAGTTCAGTTCAGTCACTAAGTCATGTCCAACTCTTTGCGACCCCATGAATTGCAGGATGCCAGGCCTCCCTGTCCATCACCAACTCGCGGAGTTCAAACTCAAGTCTATTGAGTGGGTGATGCCATCCTGCCATCTCATCCTCTGTCATCCCCTTATCGTCCTGCCCTCAATCCCTCGCAGCAACAGAGTCTTTTCCAAAGAATCAACTAACTCTTCACAAGAGATGGGCAATGTACTGGAGTTTCAGGTTTAGCATCATTCCTTCCAAAGTAAACAGGACTGATCTCCTTTAGAATGGACTGTTTGGATATCCTGGTAGTCCAAGGCATTCTCAAGAGTCTTCTTCAACACCAGAGTTCAAAATCATCAGTTCTTTGGGACTCAGCTTTCTTCACAGTCCAACTCTGACATCCATACAGGACTACTGGAAAAACCAAAGCCTTGACTAGATGGATCTTTGTTGACAAAGTAATGCCTCTGCTTTTCAATATGCTATCTATGTTGGTCATAACATTTCTTCCAAGGAGTAAGTGTCTTTTAATTTCATGGCTGCAATCACCATCTGCAATGATTTTGGAGCTCCCCAAAATAAAGACTTACAGTATTTCCACGGTTTACCCATCTATTTTCCATGAACAGATGGGGCCAGATGCTATGGTTTTAGTTTTCTGAATGTTGAGATTTAAGCCAAAATTTTCACTCTCCTTTTTCACTTTCATCAAGATGCTTTTTAGTTCCACTTGATTTTCTTCCATAGAAATCCAAAATCCTAGATGGGAAATTAGCACCTGAGTTGGGATACAGCTGATAAAGAACATTACATATTTCATCAAACAAACTCTTTGTTTTGATATATGTTTGAGAAATGCAAACACTCTCTATGTGATGAAGAAAGAGTGGTGTCCAGGTTTTCGTTTGTGAAATACAGAGAATTGAATTTTCATACTGGTTCTCCTTATCTTCAGATCCAAGATTCAAATCTTCAGTGCCATGATTTTCATATGTGAATATACATATTTCCACATTTAATGGTAGAGAACCACCACCCAGATTTTCATGCATGAGGTGGAGAGAATTCCACCTTTCATGTAAGAAAAACAGCTTCCATATTTTCATGACGTGAAATAAAAAATGCAATATATCATGTGGTAAATCCAGCATCATTATATTGGCCTGTAAAAATATAGGTGATTCTACATTTGTGTTTAGTTCAGTTCAGTCTCTGGATCCTGTCTAACACTTTGCGACTCCATAGACTGCAGCACGCTACACTTCCCTGTCCATCAAAAATTCCTGGAGCATACTCAAATTCATGACCATCGAGTCGGTGATTCCATTCAACCATCTCATCTTCTGTCGTTCTCTTCTCTTCCTGCAATCAATGTTTCCAAGCATCAGGGTCTTTTCAAATGAGTCATTTATTTGAATCAGTTGGCCAAATTATTGGACCTTCACTTTCAGAATCAGTCCTTCCAATGAATATTCAGAATTGATTTCCTTTAGCCACCTTAAGGCGAAGAGACACTTAAGAGTTTTCACCAACACCACAGATTAAAGCATCAATTCTTCCACCCTCAGCTATCTTTAGAGTCCAAATCTCACATTCATACATGACTGCTAGAAAAGCCATAACTTTTACTATGTGGGCCTTTGTTGGCAAAGCAATATCTCTGCTTTTCAGTATGCTGTCAAGTTCTGCCATAGCTTTCTTCCAAAAAGGATGTTTTCAACATCTGCAGCAATTTTGGACCCCCCAAAATAATGTCTTTTGCTCTTTCCATTGTTTCTCCATCGCTTTACTAAGCAGTGATTGTATCAGAAGTCATGATCTTAGTTCTTTGAATGGTGGGATTTTAAGCCAGACTTTTCACTCTTCTCTTTCATTTTCATCAAGAAGCTCTTTAGTTCTTCTTCACTTTCTGCCATAAGGATGATGTCATCTACTTCTCTGAGTTTATTGATATTTCTCCCAGCAGTATTATTTCAAGCTTGTGCTTCATCCAGCCTGGCATTTCTCATGTTGTACCCTGCATTGAAATTAAATAAGCAGGGTAATAATATACAGCCTTGGTATAATCCTTTCCTTACTGAAAGCACCCTGTGGCTCATAGCCTGTTGCTTCTTTACCTGGTTACAGATTTCTCAGGAGGCAGGTCAGGTGGTCTAGTTTTCCCAGCACTCTAAATTTATTTAGCAATATTTTGTGATCCCCTCAGTCAAAGGCTTCTGTATGAAGAATGAAACAGATATATAGATATATACATATATTTGCAGACGCAAACTAATATTCAAGGCACAGGAGAACAGGCAAACAAAAATCATAGGTGTTTCAGTAGCTATTATATATATATATATATATATATATATATATATATACTTCCTCTTCTTTGTAACTCTGCATTCACATGGATATATCTTTGGCTTTCCGCTTTGCTTTAGCTTCTCTTCTTTTCTCAGTAACTTGTGAGGTATATTCATATACCTTTATATATATATATATAAATTTCTTACTTTATTGTTTATTCCATGGATGCTGGCATTTTGATCTTTCATTCCTCACACTTTTCTAAATCCAGCTGGAACGTGTGGAAGTTCATTGTTTAGGAACGGCTGAAGCCTGGAAAGGAGAATTTTGAGCATTACTTCTCTCCCATTTGACATGGGGGAAAAATGTGTGATATTGTGGACATTCTTTGGTAATGTCTTTCTTTAGGATTGGACTGAAAACTGAAATTTTCCACTCCTTTGGCACCTGATGAGTTTTTCAAATTTCCTGGCATATTGAATGTAGCACTTTCATAGAATCATCTGTTAGTCTGTGAAATAGCTCTACTGGAATTCCATTGGCTCCACTAGTTTTCTCCATAGTGATGATTCATAAGGATGGCTTGACTTCACATTCCGAGATGCCTGGCTCTAGGTGAGTGATCATATCATCGTGGTTATCTGGGTATTGAAGATCCTTTTTGTATAGTTCTTCTGTGTATTCTTGACAGCTCTTCTTGATACATTCTGCTTCTGTTAAGTCAGTACCATTTCTGTTCTTTATTTCGACCATCTTTGCATGGAATATTCTCTTGGTATCTCTAATTTTCTCGAAGATATCTTGTCTTTGTCATTACAATACAGTCCTCTATTTCTTCACTAAAGTCAGCTTTCTTATCTATCCTTCCTCTTCTTTGTAACTCTGCATTCACATGGATATATCTTTGGCTTTCCCCTTTGCTTTAGCTTCTCTTCTTTTCTCAGTAACTTGTAAGGTATATTCAGACACCCATTTTAGCTTTTTGCATTTATTTTTTCTTGAGGATGGTCTTGGTCACTGCCTTTTGTACACTTTCACAAACCTCCGTCCATAGTTAATCTTTCTACTCCATTTTTTTCTATGGTCTTCTTGCCCACAGTAGTAGACATAATGGCCATTTGAGTCAAATTCACCCACTCCAGTCCATTTTAATCCATTGATTCCTAAAATGTTGATGTTCATTCTTGGCATCCCCAGTTTGACCCCTTTCAATTCTCCTTAATTCATGGACATAACCTTCTAGGTTCCTATGCAACATTACTCTTTTTTTTTTTTAAATTTAAATTTATTTATTTTAATTAGAGGCTAGTTACTTTACAATATTGTACTGGTTTTGCCATACATCAACATGAGTCTGCCACGGGTGTACACGTGTCGCCCATCCTGAACTCCCCTCTCACCTCCCTCCCCATACCATGCCTCTGGGTCATCCCAGTACACCAGCCCCCAGCTTCCTGTATCCTGCATTGAACCTGGACTGGCGATTAGTTTCTTATATGATATTATATATGTTTCATTGTCATTCTCCCAAATCATCCCCTCTCCCTCTCCCACAGAGTCCAAAAGACTGTTCTATATATTTGTGTCTCTTTTGCTGTCTCAGATACAGGGTTATTGTTACCATCTTTCTAAACTCCATATATATGTGTTAGTATATTGTATTGGTGTTTTTCTTTCTGGCTTAATTCACTCTGTATATTAGGCTCCAATTCCATCCACCTCTTTAGAAATGACTCAAATGTATTCGATTTAATGGCTGAGTAATACTCCATCGTGTATTTGTACCACAACACCACCCTTATGGCAGAAAGTGAAGAGGAACTAAAAAGCCTCTTGATGCAAGTGAAAGTGGAGGGTGAAAAGGTTGGCTTAAAGCTCAACATTCAGAAAACGAAGATCATGGCATCTGGTCCCATCACTACATGGGAAATAGATGGAGAAACAGTGGAAACAGTGTCAGACTTTATTTTTCTGGGCTCCAAAATCACTGCAGATGGTGACTGCAGCCATGAAATTAAAAGACGCTTACTCCTTGGAAGCAAGGTTATGACCAACCTAGATAGCATATTCAAAAGCAGAGACATCACTTTGCCAACAAAGGTTCGCCTAGTCAAGGCTATGGTCTTTCCTGTGGTCATGTATGGATGTGAGAGCTGGACTGTGAAGAAGGCTGAGCGCCGAAGAATTGATGCTTTTGAAATGTGGTGTTGGAGAAGACTCTTGAGAGTCCCTTGGACTGCAAGGAGATCCAACTGGTCCATTCTGAAGGAGATCAGCCCTGGGATTTCTTTGGAAGGAATGATGCTAAAGCTGAAACTCCAGTATTTTGGCCACCTCATGCGAAGAGTTGACTCATTGGAGAAGACTCTGATGCTGGGAAGGATTGAGGGCAGGAGGAGAAGGGGACGACAGAGGATGAGATGGCTGGATGGCATCACTGACTCGATGGATGTGAGTCTGGGTGACCTCCGAGAGCTGGTGATGGATAGGGAGGCCTGGTGTGCTGCGGTTCATGGGGTCGCGAAGAGTCGGACACGACTGAGCGACTGATCTGATCTGATCTGATCTGTCTTATCCATTAATCTGCTGATGGACATCTATGTTGCTTCCATGTCCTGGCTATTAGAAACAGTGTTGCGATGAACATTGGGGTACACGTGTCTCTTACAATTCTGGTTTCTTTGGTGTGTATGCCCAGCAGTGGGATTTCTGGGTGGTATGGCAACATTACACTTTAGAGCATCGGACTTAATTTCATCACCAGTCATATCTGCAACTGGGGTGCTGTTTTTGGCCTAGTTCCATGCCTTCATTCTTTCTGTGGTTTCTTCTCAACTGATCTCCTGTAGCATATCAGGCACCTGCCACCCTTCGGAGTTCCTCTTTCTGTATGGTATATTTTACCATAACATGCTGCTAATGGGTTTCTCAAAGCAAGGATACTGAAGAGGTTTTCCATTTCCTTCTCCAAGCACCATGTTTTGTCAGAACCCTTCATGATGATCTGTCCATCTTGGGTGGCCCTAAACCCATGACTCATAGTTTCATTGAGTTAGACAAGGCTATAGACCATGTGATCAGTTTGGTTAGTTTTCTGTGATTATGATTTTCATTCTGTCTCCTCTCTGATGGATAAGAATAAGAGGCTTGTGGAAGCTTCCTTATGGGAGACATTGAGGAAGAAGATGATTATTGTTCTGATGGACAGGGCCATGTTCAGTTCAGTTCAGTTTTGTGTCTCAATCATGTTCAAATCTCTGTGTCCAAATAAACTGGAGCATGCAAATCCTACCTGTCAGTCACCAATTCACTGAGTTTACTCAAACTCATGTCCATTGCTTCAATGATACCCTGCAATCTTCTCATCCTGTGTTGTCACTCTTCCTCCTGCCTTGAACTTTCCCCAGCATCAGGGTCCTTTCCAATGTGTCATACTTCACATTAGATCAGATCAGATCAGTCACTCAGTCGTGTCCGACTCTTTACGACCCCATGAATCGCAGCAAGCCAGGCCTCCCTGTCAATCACCATTTTCCGGAGGTCACTGAGACTCAAATCCATCGAGTCAGTGCTGCCATCCAGCCATCTCATCCTCTGGCATTCCCTTCTCCTCTTGCCCTCAATCCCTTCCAGCATCAGAGTCTTCTCCAATGAGTAAACTCTTCACATGAGGTGGCCAAAGTAATGGAGTTTCAGCTTTAGCATCATTCCTTCCAAAGAAATCCCATGGCTGATCTCCTTCAGAATGAACTGGCTGGATATCCTTGCAGTCCAAGGGACTCTCAAGAGTCTTCTCCAACACCACAGTTCAAAAGCATCAATACTTTGGCGCTCAGCCTTCTTCACAGTCCAGCTCTCACATCCATACATGACCACAGGAAAAACCATAGCCTTGACTAGGCAAACCTTTGTTGGCAAACTAATGTCTCTGCTTTTGAATATGTGATCTAGGTTGGTCATAACTTTCCTTCCAAGAAGTAAGCGTCTTTTAAATTCATGGCTGCAGTCACCATCTGCAGTGATTTTGGAGCCCAGAGAAATAAAGTCTGACACTGTTTCCTCATCTATTTCCCATTAAATGATGGGACCAGATGCCATGATCTTCATTTTCTGAATGTTGAGCTTTAAGCCAACTTTTCACTCTCCACTTTAACTTTCACCAAGAGGCTGTTTAGTTCCTCTTCACTTTCTGCCAGAAGGGTGGTATCATCAAGTATTGGAGTTTCACCTTTAGCTCCAGTCCTTGCAAAGAATATTAAAGATTGATGTCTAGTATGGACTGGATGGATTTTTCCTAGCCATCCAAGAGACTCTCAAGAGCCTTTTATACTCCACAGTTCAAAAGCACTAATTTTCCTGCTCACCTTAAAGTCCACTTTTCACACCCATGCATGACTTCTGGATAAACAAAGGCTTTGACTAAATGTGTATTTCATGAAAATTGCTTCATTCAAATTTTCATATCTGAAATATGTTAATATCCTATCAGACAAATTGTAGCCTGGTTTTCACTTGTGAAAAGAAAGAAAATCTCACTTTTTCATGTCCAAGATTCTTCAGAAGTTTTTCTTAAATCAAATATAAAAAATTAAGTACAATATGTTGGAGACTCTGCTTGCAGATTTACATATATGAGATACAGGGAATTTCCTATTTAAGTTAAAAACATCTACATCTAGATGATGAAATAAAAAATATCAGATCAGATCAGATCAGTCGCTCAGTCGTTTCCGACTCTTTGTGACCCCATGAACTGGAGCATGCCAGGCCTCCCTATCCATCACTAGCTCTCCGAGGTCACTCAGACCCACATTCATCGAGTCAGTGATGCCATCCAGCCATCTCATCCTCTGTCGTCCCCTTCTCCTCCTGCCCTCAATCCCTCCCAGCATCAGAGTCTTCTCCAATGAGTCAACTCTTCGCATCAGGTGGCCAAAATACTGGAGTTTCAGCTTGAGCATCATTCCTTCCAAAGAAATCCCAGGGCTGATCTCCTTCAGAATGGCCCGGTTGGAGCTCCTTGCAGTCCAAGGGACTCTCAAGAGTCTTCTCCAACACCACATTTCAAAAGCATCAATTCTTCGGCGCTCAGCCTTCTTCACAGTCCAGCTCTCACATCCATACATGACCACAGGAAAGACCATAGCCTTGACCAGGCGAACCTTTGTTGGCAAAGTGATGTCTCTGCTTTTGAATATGCTATCTAGGTTGGTCATAACCTTGCTTCCAAGGAGTAAGCGTCTTTTAATTTCATGGCTGCAGTCACCATCTGCAGTGATTTTGGAGCCCAGAAAAATAAAGTCTGACACTGTTTCCACTGTTTCTCCATCTATTTTCCATGTAGTGATAGGACCAGATGCCATGATCTTCGTTTTCTGAATGTGGACCTTTAAGCCAACCTTTTCACTCTCCACTTTCACTTGCATCAAGAGGTTTTTGAGTTCCTCTTCACTTTCTGCCATAAGGGTCGTATCATCTGCATATCTGATGTTATTGATATTTCTCCCGGCAATCTTGATTCCAGCTTGTGTTTCCTCCAGTCCAGCATTTCTCATGATATACTCTGCATTTAAGTTAAATAAACACGGTGACAATATACAGCCTTGACGTACTCCTTTTCCTATTTGAAACCAGTCTGTTGTTCCATGACCAGTTCTAACTGTTGCTTCCTGACCTGCATACAGATTTCTCAAGAGGCAGATCAGGTGGTCTGGTATTCCCATCTCTCTCAAAATTTTCTACAGTTTATTGTGATCCACACAGTCAAAGGCTTTGGCATAGTCAATAAAGCAGAAATAGATGTTTTTCTGGAACTCTCTTGCTTTTTTGATGATCCAGCGGATGTTGGCCATTTGATCTCTGGTTCCTCTGCCTTTTCTAAATCCAGCTTGAACATCAGGAAGTTCACGGTTCACATATTGCTGAAGCCTGGCTTGGAGAATTTTTAGCATTACTTTACTAGCGTGTGAGATGAGTGCAATTGTGCGGTAGTTTGAGCACTCTTTGGCATCGCCTTTCTTTGGGATTGGGATGAAAACTGACCTTTTCCAATCTTGTGGCCACTGCTGAGTTTTCCAAATTTGCTGGCATATTGAGTGCAGCACTTTCACAGCATCATCTTTCCGGATTTGGAACAGCTCCACTGTAATTCCATCACCTCCACTAGCTTTTTTCCTAGTTATGCTTTCTAAGGCTCACTTGACTTCACATTCCAGGATGTCTGGCTCTAGGTGTGATCACACCATCATGATTATCTGGGTCGTGAAGCTCTTTTTTTCTGTACAGTACTTCGGTGTATTCTTGCTACCTCTTCTTAATATCTTCTGATTTCGTTAGGTCCATACCAATTTTGTCCTTTATCGAGCCCATTTTGGCATGAAATATTCCTTTGGTATCTCTGATTTTCTTGCAGACATCCTCAGTCTTTTCCATTCTGTTGTTTTCCTCTATTTTTTTGCATTGATCGCTGAAGAAGGCTTTCGTATCTCTTCTTGCTATTGTTTGGAACTCTGCATTCAGATGTTTATATATTTCCTTTTCTTCATTACTTTTCACTTCTCTTCTTTTCACAGCTATTTTCAAGGCCTCCCCAGACAGCCATTTTGCTTTTTTGCATTTCTTTTCCATGGGGATGGTCTTGATCCCTGTCTCCTGTACAATGTCACAAACCTCATTCCATAGTTCATCAGGCACTCTATGTATCATATCTAGGCCCTTAAATCTTTTTCTCACTTCCACTGTATAATCATAAGGGACTTGATTTAGGTCATACCTGATTGGTCTAGTGGTTTTCCCTACTTTCTTCAATTTCAGTCTGAATTTGGCAATAAGGAGTTCATGGTCCGAGACACAGTCAGGTCCTCGTCTTGTTTTGAGCAACTTTGTTAGTATATATTTTTAACTGATGGATAATTATTTTACAGAATTTTCTTTGGTATTAAACTTTAACTTTCAGTTGAGAATACCATACTTCATTCAAGAAAATATGTGCCTTGATTTTTATACATGAAATAAAATGCATTACATAATTCATGTTAGATTGTCAAGGACCCACCTTTTAATGCATGAATTCCACAGATTCCATCTATCATACTGGAAAGTTTAAACCCATAATTTCAAAGGGGAAATAAAAACAATTACATATTTCATGTAACAAAAACTGTTTTCAGTTTTTGTTCCTGGAAATACGGAGAATTTCATCTTTAATATAGGAAAATGGACACCCAGATTTTCTAATGGCATGTCCCATAAGGACAGAAATACCCTCATTTTCACCTTTGAAATGTACAATACTTCATATTACATGTAAACATCATTGTATTAAAATATGGTTCCTGAGTAATTGAATCTCTCATCGATTAAGAAATGAAATATCTACCCAGATTTTCATAAATGAAATGGAGAGATGTCCATAATTCATAAAAAAAAGCATCTAATTTTCCTAAGGGGCTATAGAAAATTCCATATTTCAGGTTCAAAAATCTCCTCCTGATTGACATATATGAGACAGAGTTTTTGCTGATTTTCAGTTGACCAGCCAGTTCCAACACTGTAACACCGTGGACAGCAGCACTGCAGCCTTCCTAACCATTCACTGTCTCCAACACTTTGCTCAGACTCATCTTTGTTGAGTCAAGAGATTCCAGCATGTCTAAGCAACTCAACTTCGGTTGCCCTCTTCTCCTGCATTCAGTAGTTCCCACACTAGAGCCAATGTTTCATGACAAGTTAGAGTGGCAGTCTTTTCTCATGAGTCCTTTAGCCAAAATATTGGAACTTGAGCTTCAGCATCAGACCTTTCAATGAACATTTACAGTTAGTTTCCTTTAGGATTGATTGGGTTCAACTTCTGCTGTCCAAGTGATTCTCAGTAGTCAACTTGAGGCCAGGTTTCAAACCTCAGTCTTTGGCACTCAGCCTTCTTTATAGTGGAACTCTCATTTCCATACATTGGCTCAGATCATTTCAGTTCATTCTCCCAGTCATATCTGACTGTTTGTGACCACATGGACCAAAGCAGTCCAGGTCTCCCTGTCCATGACCACGTCCTGGAGTCTACCCAAACTCAAGCCTATTGAGTATGTTATGCCATCCAACCATTTCATCTTCTGTCATCCCCTTGTCCTCCTTCCCTCAATCTTTCCCAGAATCAGGGTCTTTTCCCATGAGTCAGCGTTTCTCATCAGTTGGGCAAAGTATTGGAATTTCAGCTTCAACAGCAGTTTTTCAAATGAACACTCAGGACTAATCTCCTTAAGATGGGATGATTGGATCTCCTGCAGTCCAAGGGTTTCTCAAGAGTCTTCTCCAAAATCACAGTTTAAAAGCATGATTTATTCTTCTCAGGTTTCTACATAGTCCAAAGCTCACATTCATATATGACTACTGGAGAAACAATAGCCTTGACTAGACAGTAATTTGTTGGCAAAGTAATATCTGCATTTTAATAGAAAGTGTAGGTTGCTTATAAATTTTCTTTCAAAGAGGAAGCATCTTTTAATTTCATGGCTACACTCACCATCTGCAGTGATTTGGACCCACCATCCACCAACATGATAAATAAAGTCTAACATGGTTTCCCTATCTATTTGCCATGAAGTCATGGGACAGGATACCATGATCTTAGTTTTCTGAATGTTGAATTTTAAGTCATTTTTTTCACTCTCTCTTTCACTTTCATCAAGAGACTTTTATATCTTCCGCTTTTTCTGTCATAAGGGTGGTGTCATCTGCATATTTGTAGTGATATTTCTCTATGCAATCTTGATTCCAGTTTGTACTTCATACAACCCAGTGTTTCTCATGATGTATTATGCATATAAGTTAAATAAGGAGGGTGACAATACAGCCTTGACCTACTCCATTTCCTATGTGAACCATCCTGTTCTTCTATGCCTTGTTCTAACTGTTCCTTACTGACCTGCATCCAGATTTATCAAGAGACAGGCCAGGTGGTCTGATATTCCCATTTTTTGTAGAATTTTTCCCAGTTAATTGTGATCCATAGAGTCAAAGTCTTTGGCATAGTCAATAAAGCAGAAATTGATGTTTTTTCTGGAACTCTCTTGCTTTTTCAGAGATCCAGCAGATGTTTGCAATTTGATCTCTGGTTCCTCTGTCTTTTCCAAAACCAACTTGAACATCTGGAAGTTCACAGTTCACAGATTGTTGAAGCCTACCTTGGAGAATTTTGAGTATTACTTTACTAGTGTATGATATGAAGGCAATTGTGTAATAGTTTGAGTATTCTTTGGCATTACCTCTCTTTGGGATTGGAATGAAAACTGACATTCCATTCCTGTGATCATTACTGAGTTTTCCTAATTCACTAGAGCAGCAAGCTGTGGCTCTGTGACACTGGAGCAGCCAGCAGTCAAGAGGAGATACCCCACGTCCAAGGTAAGGAGCAGTGGCTGTGCTTTGCAGTAGCAGCAGTGAAGAGATACTCCACATCAAAGGTAAGAGAAATCTCAGTAAGATGGTAGGTGCTGAGAAAGGGCATTAGAGGGCAGAAACACTGAAACAACCATCAAAGAAACTTAACCAATCCATCACATGAACCTCTGCTTGTCTAACTCAGTGGAACTAAGCCATGCTTTGTAGGGTCATGCAAGATGGACATCCATACATATCCCCTGGGAAGCGGGGGCAGGTGGGAAGGAAAAACTAGCTTTGCCTAAATGGACATTTGTTGACAAAATGTCTCTGCTTCTCAGCACATTGTGTCAAGTTTCTTCCTTGGAGCGAGAGTGTTCTATTTTCGTGTCTGTAATCACTGTCCCCAGTGATCTTGGAGCCCAATAACACTGTTGTGTTTCCATGGTTAACCTTTGTATTTGAAAAACTCTGCATTTAGCCCTTCTTCTGCAACATTTTGTACCCAAGTCCAAACTTGCCTGTTACCCACGTATCTCCTGACTTTCTGTTTTACATCACAGTCAGCTATCATGAAAAGGGCATCTCTTTTGGGTGTTAATTTTAGAAAATCTTGGATGTTTTCCTAAAACTATTAAAGTTCCCTGGTAGCTTCAAAGGTAAATATTTGAAACACAGAAATTTGCAGTTCATCTACGAAAATCTACATACAAATTTTCATACAAAATTAAGGAATTCCACATTTGCAGTAGGCAGTATAATCATTCTGAATTTCAAATGTGAATTATAGAGAATAGCAACTTTCAAATAGAATTGACACTTATGTTTTCCTATGTGAAATTTAGAGACTCATATAGGAAACATCTACACCAAAATACTTACATGTGAATTATAGAGAATTTATATTTCATTTAGGAACAGGAACAGTGCACTTGATTTTTATATTTGAAATATAGTAATTCCATATTTCTATCAGTCAATTCAACATCTGGATATTCAATGAAATACAGGAAATTCAAATTACATGGAAGAAATTAAAAAATCTAGAATTTATTTATTTATAATTTTTAGAATTTTTTATTTATTTATGGCTGCACTTTCTTCATTGCTGTGCACAAAGTTTCTAAAATTGCAGTAACTGGGGACTACTCTTCATTTCAGTGAGCTAGCACATTTCATTGTACGCCTTTCTATTTCGAAACAGAAGCCCTAGGGTGCCCAGATAAGGTAGTTGTGGTAAAAAGGGTTATCTATTTTGGAGCATGTGCCATCTCTTCAGACCAAGGATCAAACCCATATCCCCTGATTGACAGGAAAATTCTAAAGCCACGGGATCACTGGAGAAGCCCAGCAGGCTTTTTAAAAGTACATTTTAAAAAATTATTTATTTTAATTGGGGGCTAATTACTTTAAAATATTATAGTGGGTTTTCCATACATTGGCATGAATCAGCCATACATTTACATGTTTTCCTGATGGTGAACATTCCTTCCACATCCCATCCCTCAGGATTATCCCAGTGCACCAGCCCTGAGGACCTTCTCTCATGTATCAAATCAAAACTGGAAATCTGTTTCTCTTATGATAATATACATGTTTCAATGCTAACCTCTCAAATCATCCAACTCTCGCCTTCTCTTCAGCTCAGATCAGATCCGATCAGTTGGTCAAATGTGTCTGACTCTTTGGTACCTCATGAATCACAGTATGCCAGGCCTCCCTGTCCATCACCAACTCCCAGAGTTGACACAGACTTATGTTCATCCAGTCAGTGATGCCATCCAGCCATCTCATTCTCTGTCAGCCCCTTCTCCTCTTGACTCCAATCCCTCCCAGCATCAGAGTCTTCTCCAATGAGTCAATCCTTCGCATGAGATGGCCAAAGTACTGGAGTTTCAGCTTTAGCATCATTTATTCCAAAGAAATCCCAGGACTGATCTCCTTTACAATGGACTGGTTAGATCTCTTTGCCATCCAAGGGACTCTCAAGAGTCTTCTCCAACACCACAGTTTAAAAGCATAAATTCTTCAGCACTTAGCCTTCTTCACAGTCCAACTCTCACATCCATATATGACCACAGGAAAAACAATAGCCTTGACTAGGCAAAACTTTGTTGGCAAAGTAATGTCTCCACTTTTCAATATGCTATCTAGGTTACAGAGTGCAAAAGACTATTCTGTATATTTGTGTCTATATTGCTGTCTTACATACAGAGTCATCATTACCATCTTCCTAAATTCCATATACATGTGTTAGTATACTCCTGAGCCTGGGCATTTTCTTTCCTTTGGTCTCTTCACATTTTTTGATGTATTCCATAGATACAGTGTCTGTGCCATTAATCGTGTATATTTAATCTGCAGCATGCCCAACTGGTTGGAAGATTTCCAATCTTCTTCCTTAATGGCTCTATCCCTTGGTCTCTGGTGTAATTTTCATCCTTCCTCACATGTGGTCACCAAAGGAGTCTGCCCTGAGAAACTTGTGGCACACTGGGGTCTGCCTTGTTGAGCACAGGATGTGGTACAGATGCTGCAGTGCTGGGACCCTGGTGGTGCTTAATGGGATGCTTTCTAACATTTTTTTAGTTTTTTTTTTTCTTCTTTTTCTTTTTTTTTTTTTTTTTTTTTTTTTTTTTTTTTTTTTTTTTTTTTTTTTTTCAACATTTTTTTTTCTTTTTTTTTTCTTTTTGGCTTTCTTTGCTTTTTTTTTTTTTTTCTTTTTTTTTTTTTTTTTTTTTTTTTTTTTTTTTTTTTTTTTTTCTCTTTTTTTATTATATATTTTGATATTTTTTTATTTAATTATTATTCCCCTTATCTTTTTTTTTTTTTTTTTTTTTTTTTTTTTCTTTTTTTTTTCCATTTCTCTATTTTAATCTCAACTTACTCCTTAATTTTTCTCCAGTCTTTAGCTCCTGGGTTTTTTTTGTGCATATTTTTTGTTCTCTCTTGATATTTTCCCCTTTTTTTTGACTACTTCATAATAAAGGCAGCAAACACCACAACAAGAAACAGATATTAAAAGTAATTGATTCTGTATTAATTGATGTATTTTTTTTTTATATGTGTATACACTCATCTATTTTTTTCTTTTTTTTTTTTCTCTAATGACTTGGACACTGTGACTCACAAACAAACCATAAAGAAAGAAAAGTTATTTTGGAAAATTCTTAGAGAAAAGAGTACCAGAATTCCTTTCCTCTCTCCTGGAAAATGTTTACAACAGTTACAACTGGACATGGGACAATGAACCGATTCAAAATCGGAAAAGGAATAAGTCAAAGCTATCTAGTGTTGAGCTGGTTATTTGAGTTCTGTGCAGAGGACATCATGAAAAAATAAAATCCTAAATGAATCTCAAGTTAGACACAAAATTTACGTGGAAGATAGGAATAAATTTAGTTATCCAGATGACAATATGCAAATGACAGAAGAACGATAGGAATTAAGACGCCTCTTGATGAAGATATCATCTGTTCCAAGTAGAGATATCTGAAATGAGATAGTCCTTCATAAAAGATGAAATTCTCAGTTTCACATATGAAAATCGCGATGCATATTCCAGAATGTGAAATATAAAATTCTCTATTATTCACATATACAAATCTGGGGACAATTTTTCCAACTTGAAATGTGAAATTTTTGTACATCTCACATGAAAGTATAGATAAAATATTTTCTGCATAAAATGCAGAATTTTTCAACTTAGAGTTATGAAAATCGGGATGCAGATTCTTTGCCAGGAAATACGAAAATGTCTGTCTCACATATCAAAATATGGTCACAGGTTTTCTCAGACGAAATAGAGAATTTTTTCATATTTGTCACTTGAAAATCTTCATGCTCTCTTTCCTTCATGAAATATTGAATACTGTCTATTTAACATTTGAAAAAAATTGCATTCATTTTCCTATAAGAAATGTAGAATTTTACCACAGATTTTCGTGCTTGGGGTCTGATATTCTCTATATTTCTATCAAGAAAGCTTGAATAAAGGTGTTCTGATATGAGTCTTGCAATTCTGTGTATTTCACATATGACAATCTTGGGAGAAATGTTCTCATATGAAATATATATCTGGATTATTCACATATGAAACTTTCTCCAGATTTGTACACATGAAACCTATATGCAGGTCAGGAAGAAACAGTTAGAACTGGACATGGAACAACAGACTGGTTCAAAATAAGAAAAGGAGGACCTCAAGTCTTTATATTGTCACACTGCTAATTTTAATTTTATGCAGAGTACATCATGAGAAACACTGGGCTGGAAGAAGTGCAAGCTGGAATCAAGATTGCTGGGAAAAATATCAATAACCTCAGATATGCAGATAACACCACCCTTATGGCAGAAAGTGAAGAGGAACTGAAAAGCCTCTTGAAGAAAGTGAAAGAGGAGAGTGAAAAGGCTGGCTTAAAACTCAACATTAAGAAACCAAAGATCACGGCATCTGGTCCCATCACTTCTTGGGAAATAGATCGTGAAACAGTGTCAGAATTTGTTTTCTGGGGCTCCAAAATCAGATGATGATTGCAGCCATGAAATTAAGATGCTCACTCCTTGGAAGAAAAGTTATAACAAACCTAGATAGCATATTCAAAAGCAGAGTCATTACTTTGCTAACAAAGCTCCATCTAATCAAGGCTATGTGTTATTCCAGTGATCATGTACGGATGCAAGGTTTGGACTGTGAAGATTGCTCAGTGTCAAGGAATTGATGATTTTGAACTGTGGTGTTGGAGAAGACTCTGGAGAGTCCCTTGGACAGCAACGAGATCCAACCAGTGCATTCTGAAGGAGATCAGCCCTGGGTGTTCTTTGGAAGAACTGACACTAAAGCTGAAACTCCAGTACTTTGGCCACCTCATGGCCACCTCATGCGAAGAGTTGACTCATTGGAAAAGACTCTGATGATGGGAGAGATTGGAGACAGAAGGAAAAGGTGACGAGAGAGGATGAGATGGCTGGACGGCATCACTGATTCGATGAACTTGAGTTAGAATGAACTCCGGGAGATGGTGATGGACAGGGAGGCCTCACATGCTGCAATTCATGGGGTCGCAAAAAGTAGGATATGACTGAGTGACTGAACTAAACTGAACTGAACTGTACACATGAAACAGAGAATTTTCAGTGAATCAGAAATTTATATCTGAGCTAAAATGTCAAATATGTACAGCTATAGTTCATGTGTTTCCCGAATAACATAAAAGGTTTACTGTATTTGTTTGAAAAAATTCTGGGTGAAGATTTCCCTGCATGAAATAGGGCATTAGCATATTTTACACATGCAAAATCAAAACGCTTATGATTATACCGTGGAAATGATAAATAGATTCAGGGGATTCTATCTGATAGACAGAGTGCCTGAAGACCTATGGGTGGAGGTGTGACATTGTACAGAAATCAGGGATAAAGACCATTCCCATATAAAAGAAATGCAAAATGCCAAAGTGATGAGATCTTTAAAAAGTAAAGAAGCTAAACAAAAAAAAGAGAAAATGGAAACAATACTGATTTGAATGCAGAGTCCCAAAGGATAGGATGAGAGATAGAACTTTCCTCAGTTACCAATGCCAACTAATAGAGGAAATAAATAGAATGAGAACGCCTCTGAATCTCTTCAAGAAAATCAGAGATACCAAGGGCAGATTTCATGCAAAGAGGGGCACAATAAAGGACAGAAATGGTACGGACATAACAGAAGCAGAAGCTATGAAGAAGAGGAGGGAAGAATACACAGATGAACTATGCACAAAAGATCGTCATGACCCAGTTAAGCACAATGGTGTGATCACTCATCTAGAGCCAGACGTCCTGGAATGAGAAGTCAAGTTGGACTTTAGAAGCATAACTACAAACAAAGCTCGTGGAGGTGATGCAATCAGTTGAGCTCTTTCAAATTCTAAAAGATGATGCTGTGAATGTGCTGTCCTCCACATGCCAGCAGATTTGGAAGACACAGCTCTGGCCAGACCCCTGAAAAAGTTCAGTTTTCATTCCAACTGCAATAAAAGGCAATCCATAGAACGTGCAAACTACTGCTTAACTGCACTCATTTCAAACACTTGCAAAGTGCTATTCAAAATTCCCAAAGACAGGCTTCAATACAATGTGAAAATCATGAGCTTCCAAGTGTTCAAGATAGATTTAGAAAGGTCGGAAGAACCTGAGATTAAAGTACCAACACCCGTTGGGTTATCAAAAAAGCAAGAGAACACCAGAAAAATATCTATTCTTATTTGACTATGCCAAAGACTTGTTTGTGTAGTTCACAACAAAATGGTTTAAATTCTTCTAAACGTGGGACTACTAGAGAATGATATATGCCTCCTGAAAACTCTGTATACAGGTCAAGAAGCAACAGTCAGAAAAGAAAATGGAAAAAATAGTCTGGTTCCAAGTTGGGAAAGGAATATTTCAAGGCTGTACCTTTTTTTTTGCTGTACCTCTTTATTGAAATTATATGAAGAATTCATCATACAAAATGCCAGACTAAATGAAATAGGGTTTGAAATGAAGGTAGCTGGGAGAAATATCGATAACATCAGATATGCCAATGACACAACTCATGTGGCAGAACATGGAAAGAACTACAGAGCCTCTTGAGGAAAGTAAAAGAGGAGAGTGATTAAGATGAATGAAAACTCAACATTCATAATGAAATTCAGGGCATCCGGTCCCATCACTTCATGACATAAAGATGGAGAAACAACATAAACTGTGAGAAAGTTTATTTGGGGGGAGCAGTTTCCAAAATCACTGCAGATGGTAACTCTGTTCAGGCAATTAAAATATGCTTTCTCCTTAGATGAAGAGTGATAACCAAGCTAGACAGCATATTATATTAAATGCAGACAAAGGTCAGTCTAGTCAAAGCTATGTACAGAGATGAGAATTGGACCTAAAGAATCTTGACCTCCAAAGAATCGATGCTATTGAAATGTGGTGTGAGAGAAAACACTTAAGAGTCCCTAGGACTGCAGGGAAATGAAAGGGTTCAATTCTAAAGGGAATCAGTTCAAAATATTGATTGGAAGGGCTGATGCTAAAACTGGATCTTGGATATTTTGGCCACCTGAAGTGAAAGACTGACTCATGGGAAAGAACCTGATGCTGAGAAAGATTGAAGGCCAGAGGAGAGGGTGAAGACAGCATCACTGACTCAATGGTTATGGGTTTGAGCAGGCTGTAGGAGTTGGTGATGGACAGGGAAGCCTGGCATGCTTCAGTCCATGGGGTCAGGAAGAGTCAGACAGGTCTAAGTACTTAATGGTACTCACAGTACTTACTTAAGTCCTCAGATAAATGAAAATGGTAAAGAACTCTCTTACCCATCAATTGATAATCCTCACAGATACCTAATGTCCCCTAAGATTTTTCACTGTTTCCTCAGAGATTCAGCAAGGAGGGCCATTCATTCTATTATATGGGTAAATATCCCCTAGGAAATAATGGAAGGGGCATATTTTACAGAAAGTTGTAGAAGAAAGTACACACATCAGCAAGTCAGCATGACCTTGTCAAAAACATATAGTATGCTCCTTTAGTCCTTCACACTGATTTCCTTCTGAAACCTAATGATCAGATCAGATCAGATCAGATCAGTCGCTCAGTCGTGTCCGACTCTTTGAGACCCCATGAACCGCAGCACGCCAGGTCTCCCTATCCATCACCAGCCCTCGGAGGTCACTCAGACTCACATTCATCGAGTCAGTGATGCCATCCAGCCATCTCATCCTCTGTCGTCGCCTTCTCCTCCTGCCCTCAATCCCTCCCAGCATCAGAGTCTTCTCCAATGAGTCAACTTTTCGCATGAGGTTTCCAAAATACTGGAGTTTCAGCTTGAGCATCATTCCCTCCAAAGAAATTCCAGGTCTGATTTCCTTCAGAATGGACCGGTTGGATCTCCTTGCAGTCCAAGGGACTCTCAAGAGTCTTCTCCAACACCACAATTCAAAAGCATCTATTCTTCGGCACTCAGCCTTCTTCACAGTCCAGCTCTTACATCCATACATGACCACAGGAAAGACCACAGCCTTGACTAGGCGAACCTTTGTTGGCAAAGTGATGTCTCTGCTTTTGAATATGCTATCTAGCTTGGTCATAACCTTCCTTCCAAGGGGTAAGCGTCTTTTAATTTCATGGCTGTAGTCACCATCTGCAGTGATTTTGGAGCCCAGAAAAATAAAGGCTGAAACTGTTTCCACTGTTTCTCCATCTATTCCCCATGTAGTGATGGGACCAGATGCCATGATCTTTGTTTTCTGAATGTTGAGTTTTAAGCCAACCTTTTCACTCTCCACTTTCACTTTCATCAAGAGGCTTTTGAGTTCCTCTTCACTTTCTGCCATAAGAGTGGTATCATCTGCATATCGGAGGTTATTGATATTTCTCCCGGCAATCTTGATTCCAGCTTGTGTTTCCTCCACACCAGCATTTCTCATGATGTACTCTTCATATAAGTTAAATAAACATGGTGACAATATACAGCCTTGACGTACTCCTTTTCCTATTTGGAACCAGTCTGTTGTTCCACGACCAGTTCTAACTGTTGCTTCCTGACCTGCATACAGATTTCTCAAGAGGCAGATCAGGTGGTCTGGTATTCCCATCTCTCTCAGAATTTTCCAGTTTATTGTGATGTACACAGACAAAGGCTTTGGCATAGTCAATAAAGCAGAAATAGATGTTTTTCTGGAATTCTCTTGCTCTTTCGATAATCCAGCGGATGTTGGCAATTTGATCTCTCGTTCCTCTGCCTTTTCTAAATCCAGCTTGAACATCAGGAAGTTCACGGTTCACATATTGCTGAAGCCTGGCTTGGAGAATTTTGAGCATTACTTTACTAGCGTGCGAGATGATAGGGCCTCAAAAATCCTTAGGAATGGTCCTTGCAAAGGCATGTTATCTAGAACAATTTTGGCCTCTTAGTGTAGTGTTGACACAAAACAAGCACATTATGTTAATCACGCATCCGTTAACCTCACCTAACCAAGACAATAGGCTGCACTAGCCATTGGGGAGCATAGGATCACAATGTTTCCCACAAATGGGTGGGGCCACCTGGGCCTTTCCCACAGAGGCTTTGCAGGTGTGATGAGGTCAACTTTTCCATGGCAAAAGTTCTCATTTTTGTCCACCAGTCTTATAGCCATTCCTCTGGATTTGTGAGAATGCCAAAATACCAATTCTAGCTTGCAAAGTATACATCTGCTTAAAAAAACAAACCAACCAAAGGAAAAAATCCAGTCCAAACTGAAGGGCCTAAGGATAATCACATGGTCCTCAGCTCCATGAAGGGCCACTAGGGCGACAAAAGCACAGGTCCATGCAAGTTCATTGTTAACACCTGCACCCTTCAAAGGACATGTCCTGGCAATTGAAAAAGAGTGTAGATTGTAAGTCCTCCACCAAGCTGAGAAATTTTGTCAACATGACCTCTGAACCTCCCAAATTAGCCAAGCCTAAAAGCCACAATATGTGCATATCAGGCCCAAGGCTCATTTAACTGGGAGTATTTGGAAGTAACAGTACCAGGTATAGGACACTACAGAGAAGGTGTACACAAAAATAAAATAATAAAAAAAAAAGCCTTTTGTGCCAGTTTCAGACTGAAAATGTGCATTTCCCAGATGACCAAGTTGATAGGATTCAAGTCACTAATAACACTCCACATAGTCACATGTCAATGCAGATTCCCACTAGGTAAGTTCAGAAGCTTGTGTGCAGGCCTGTCTTCAGCCTCTGCTTCCCATTCATAAATTGTGTTCAATCAATAAGTAGACAGTATGAAATATAGGCAATGGATAGGCACCTGAGGAACATGATGAAGACTGTAAGAACAAAGTATCTTTCCAGGGCAAGGGACAGACAACAGCACAGGATGGTGATAAGAGGGAGGAAGCTGTAGAGGAGAATGAAGGGCAGATTTCAGAGCTAGCAACTGGACATTTAGGGTAATGGCAGCTGCTCCAAACATGGCTGCAGGCCTTGAAGAGATATTTCGAAATGTAATAAATTAATGAGATCTCTATCCTCTATGAACTTTTACAACGTTAAAACATTAATCTATGATATTATCCCAAGTACAGAGTCATAGCTTAGAAATTCAAGAGATATTAATTTAGGGAGTGTGTGTGAGACTTGTAGAAGATGTGTTCTATCATAGATGTTCTAACATTTGGCATAATTCATTGGGCTTGAGCCAGGTCTCACTTATATGCATGTATACTGCTCTCTTAGGAATATTCCAATTATGAGATCATTTTTGTCCACCAGTCTTATAGCCATTCCTCTGGATTTGTGAGAATGCAAAATACCAATTCTAGCTGCAAAGTATACATCTGCTTAAAAAAAACAAACCAACCAAAGGAAAAAATCCAGTCCAAACTGAAGGGCCTAAGGATAATCACATGGTCCTCAGCTCCATGAAGGGCCACTAGGGCGACAAAAGCACAGGTCCATGCAAGTTCATTGTTAACACCTGCACCCTTCAAAGGACATGTCCTGGCAATTGAAAAAGAGTGTAGATTGTAAGTCCTCCACCAAGCTGAGAAATTTTGTCAACATGACCTCTGAACCTCCCAAATTAGCCAAGCCTAAAAGCCACAATATGTGCATATCAGGCCCAAGGCTCATTTAACTGGGAGTATTTGGAAGTAACAGTACCAGGTATAGGACACTACAGAGAAGGTGTACACAAAAATAAAATAATAAAAAAAAAGCCTTTTGTGCCAGTTTCAGACTGAAAATGTGCATTTCCCAGATGACCAAGTTGATAGGATTCAAGTCACTAATAACACTCCACATAGTCACATGTCAATGCAGATTCCCACTAGGTAAGTTCAGAAGCTTGTGTGCAGGCCTGTCTTCAGCCTCTGCTTCCCATTCATAAATTGTGTTCAATCAATAAGTAGACAGTATGAAATATAGGCAATGGATAGGCACCTGAGGAACATGATGAAGACTGTAAGAACAAAGTATCTTTCCAGGGCAAGGGACAGACAACAGCACAGGATGGTGATAAGAGGGAGGAAGCTGTAGAGGAGAATGAAGGGCAGATTTCAGAGCTAGCAACTGGACATTTAGGGTAATGGCAGCTGCTCCAAACATGGCTGCAGGCCTTGAAGAGATATTTCGAAATGTAATAAATTAATGAGATCTCTATCCTCTATGAACTTTTACAACGTTAAAACATTAATCTATGATATTATCCCAAGTACAGAGTCATAGCTTAGAAATTCAAGAGATATTAATTTAGGGAGTGTGTGTGAGACTTGTAGAAGATGTGTTCTATCATAGATGTTCTAACATTTGGCATAATTCATTGGGCTTGAGCCAGGTCTCACTTATATGCATGTATACTGCTCTCTTAGGAATATTCCAATTATGAGATCATATAAACTCATAACTGGGATTTCACTTTCTTGGTGAGTACTTTTCCACTTATAAAAAAAGAAGATAGCACTAGTTCAGAAGATACATCTTTGGATTAGGACTTTTCTATCAATTTCCCAACTCTATCAATTGTTCAAATTTCCTGCCACTACTAAATATCGTCAACTATATAATATCTCCTCCTGCCATAGTAGAAGCACTACAGTAAGTGTAAAGGCAGATAACATATAAAATCACATTTACAGCTCATGATTCTTTGCTAGTTTTCTTTTCACTTGATGTATCCATAGGTGTGAGTGGGGTATTAAAGTCCTCCATTATTATTGTGGTACTGTTAATTTCCCCTTTCCTACTTCCTTGCATTTGGCTTGCATCTTGAGCTGCTCCTACATGGCACAATGGACTAGTTACAAATAATTGTTATATATAGGCATTACACTCATTAGTAATGGAATTGCCTTTTTTCCAATGTGGGCAGTCCTGAGCCCACATCACCGTCCCTGCACAAAAGCAGGCTGGGTCCTTCCCATGTTCAAGCCCTGAGAAACACTCCTGAGCCCACATCTCGGTCACTGCACTGAACTATGTTGAATCCAGCACTTGCTCAAGCCCCCGTAAAATACTCCTGAGCCCACATCTCGGTCACTGCACTGAATCAGTCTAGGTTCTGCCCTAGTTAGTCCCCCAACTCATACGTCTGAACCAACATCTCAGCCTCTTCACTGAAGCAGGCTGGTCCTTCCCATGTTCAAGCCCACTCAAACGCTCCTGAGCCAACCTCTCAGTCACTACACTGAACTAGGCTAGGTCCAACACTTGTTCAAGACCACGACAAACACTGCTCTGCCCATATCTTGTGCTCTGCACATGATCTAGTCTATGTCTTGCCCTGTTAGATTCCCCAACACATACACCTGAGCCCACATCTCGGTCCCTACACTTAAGTAGGCTGGGTCCTGCCCTTTTTCAAGACCCTAACAAACACTACTGTGTCCATATCGCATTCCCAGCACTGAACCAGTCTAGGTCATGCCGTTGTTAGATCTCCCAACACATCCTCCTGAGCCCAAATCTTGGTACCTGCACTGAACTAGACTGGGTCCTGCCCTAGATCAAGCCCAGAGAAACACTCTTGAGCCCACATCTCTGACCCCATACTGAACAAAGCTGGGTCCTGTCCTTGTTAAAGCCCAGAGAAACACTCCTGAGCCCTCATCTCGATTCCTGCACTGAACTAGGCTGGATCCTGCCCTTGTTCAAACCTCCAATAAAGACTCCAGAGCCTGCATCATGGTCCATGCACTGAACTAGACTCGGTCCTGCCCATGTTAAAATCCCTGACAAAAACTCCTGAGCCAACATCTCCATCCCTGCACTGAACCAGGATGGCTTGTGCCTCTGTTGAAGACCCGACAAACAATCCTGATCCAACAACTTGCTCCCTGACCCTGAAATAAGGTGAGTCCTCCCCTTGTTCAAACCCTAGAAACACTTCTGAACCCTCATCTCACACGCTTCACTGAACCAGGCTGGGTCCGGAACTTGACGAAATCCACAACAAATACTCCTGAGCCCATATCTCGGTCCCTGCACTAAAATAGGCTGGGTCCAGCCCTTGTTCAAACCACCGACAAACACTGCTGAGCCTGCATCACCATCCCTGCACTGAACTAGGCTGTGTCCTGCACTTGTTCAAGACCCTGACAAACACTCCTGTCCCAACATCTTGGTCCCTGCACTGAACCAGGATAGTGCCTGCATTTGTTCCAGTCCCGGACAAATAGTCCTGAATCGACAACTGTCTCCATGTCACTGAAATATAAGCTGTGTCCTCCTGTTGACCAATATCACAGGAAACACTACTGAGCCCATATCTCATTAACTGCACTGAAGTACACTGGTTCCTGTCCTTGTTCAAATCCCTGACAAACACTACTGAGCCAACATCTGCGTCCCTGCACTGAACTAGAATGTTTTTTTCCTTGTTCAAGCCCCCAGCAAACAATCCTGAGCTGACAACTTGCTTCCAGCCCCTGAACTAAGGTGGGTCCACCCCTTTTTCAATCCCCCTGAAAACACTCCTCTGCCCGCATGTCACAACCTGCCCTGAACCTGCTTGGTTCCTGCCCTTGTTCAAGACGCTAATAAATACTCCTGAAACCACATTTCGGTCCTTGCACTGAAGCAGGTGGGTCCTGCCCAGATTGAAGCTCCGACAAAAACTTCTGAGCCCATATTTCGCTCCCTACACTGAATTGGGCTAGGTCCTACACTTGTTCAGATCAGATCAGTCGCTCAGTCATGTCTGATTCTTTTTGACCCCATGAATCGAAGCTTGCCAGGCCATCCTGTCCATCACCAACTCCCGGAGTTTACTCAGACTCACGTCCATCGAGTCAGTGATGAGGTCGAGCCATCTCATCCTCTGTCGTCCCCTTCTCCTCCTGCCCTCAATCCCTCCCAGCATCAGTCTTTTCCAATGTGTCAACTCTTCCCATGAAGTGATCAAACTACTGGAGTTTCAGCTTTAGCATCATACCTTCCAAAGAAATCCGAGGGCTGATCTCCCTCAGAATGGACTGGATGGATCTCCTTGCAGTCCAAGGAATTCTCAAGAGTCTTCTCCAACACCACCATTCAAAAGCATCAATTCTTTGGCGCTCAGCCTTCTTCACAGTCCAAGTCTCACATCCATACATGACCATAAGAAAAACCATTGCCTTGACTAGACGGACCTTTGTTGGCAATGTAACGTCTGTGTTTTCAATATGCTATCTAGGTTGGTCATAACTTTCCTTCCAAGGAGTAAACATCTTTTAATTTTATGGTTTAGTCACCATCTGCAGTGATTTTAGAGCCCAGAAAAATATAACCTGACACTGTTTCTACTGTTTACCCCTCTCTTTCCCATGAAGTGATGCCACCGAATGCCATGATCTTCGTTTTCTGAATGTTGAGCATTAAGCCAACTTTTTCACTCTCCACTTTCACTGTCATCAAGAGGATTTTTGGTTCCTCTTCACTTTCTGCCGAAGGGTCGTGTCATCTACATATCTGAGATTATTGATATTTCTCCCAGATCTTGATTCCAGCATGTGTTTTTTCCAGTCCAGCATTTCTCATGATATACTCTGCATTCCAGTCCAGCATTTCTCATGATGTACTCTGCATAGAAGTTAAATAAACAGGATGATAATATATATCCTTGACATACTCCTTTTTCTCTATTTGTAACCAGTCTGTTGGTCCATGTCCAGTTCTAACTGTTGCTTCCTGACCTGCATACAAATTTCTGAAGAGGCAGATCAGGTGGTCTGGTATTTCCATCTCTTTCAGAATTTTCCACAGTTTATTGTGATCCACACACTTGTACAAGACCCTGACAAACACTCTTGAGCCAAGATCTTGTTCCCTGCACTGAATTAGGCTGGGTTCAGCACACTCTGAAGTCCCCTGCAAATACTCTTGAGTCAACATCCTGGTCCCTGCACTGAAGCTGGCTGGGTCTTGCCCTTGTTGTAACCCCTGACAAACACTCCTGACCCCACACATCAGGAACTACACTGAACCAGGCCAGGAACTGTACATGTTCAAGCCCCCGACCAACTGTTCTGTGTCTGCATCTGACTCAAAGGCTGGTTTCTGGTCTTATTTACACCCCCAGCAAACAATACTGAGCCCTCAAATCGCTCCCTCCCCCTGAACTAAGTTGTGTGCTCCCCTTGTTCAATCCGCCAGGAAACACTACTGAGCCCACATCTCACTGTCTGCCCTGAACTAGGTTGTGTCCCTGTAAATTCCAAGCCACTTCAAATACTGCTGAGCCAACATGCCAGTCCCTGCACTTAACCAGGATAATTTCTGCACATATCAACCACCACAAACACTCCTAAGATCACATCTCGGTTCTTGCACTGATAGCGGCTGGGTCCTGCCCACGTTCAATCCCAGACAGACACTCCTGACCCAATTCCTCGCCTCTGCACTGAACTAGGCTGGGTCCTACACATGGTCACGACCCTGACAAACACTCCTTGGCCTGCATCTGACTCTCAGGCTGATCTCCTTCCCTACACTGAACTAGGCTGGGGTTGTTGAAACCCATGGCAAATACTCCTGAGCCCATATCTCGGTCCCTTCACTGGTGGTCCTTTTTTTGCACTGATCATGGCTGGATCCACACCTTATTCATCCCTACAGACAATCCGGAGGCCACATCTCAGTCACTCCAATGAACCAGGCTGGATCCTGCCTTTGTTCAAGCCCCCAGCAAACACTCTTAAGCCCACATCTCAGTCCATGCTCTGAACTAGGTGGGCCCTGCCCATGTTCACGCTCTTTGTAGAACACATATATCATGTATCAGGACTATAGGATGGCTGACTTAGCTTGATCCTCTTGCTGTTCCAGGCACCACAGGCTTGGGCAACAGGGCAGGCTGGGATGTGTTCTCACATGCAGAGCAGAACTACTTTGAAAAGGCCTCAATAGGGTAAATGGCAGGCGTGCATGTCTCCAACACCGGTGAGTCCTGGAACTTAAGGGGAGCTGTCCTTAGAGTCTCCCTAGAAGGGATTCCAACAAGGTTCAGGGAGTTCCCTCATGCCAGCACAGCGGGCCCCATTTCTCCCTCTGTGTAAAATGTGGCCAAGCTGCCTCAGACCTGTGCAGTGTTCACATTTGTCCAGCGAGGGAGGGAGGGTCGCCCGTCCAAGTCTTCAGTTCAGCAGTGACTGGCCCACTGTTGGCTTTCAAGGTTGAGAAAGCACTCTCCAAACGTGTGGACTAAAACCGTCTGATCTCCCGTTGCTGCAACTCACTCAGGATGACAAGGGCTTGCCAACGATAAACGTCTCTTCTGAGTGCTGGTGTCCAGAGGAGTGGCATACGGCAACAGAACTACTTAGAGAGACAGAGACACACAGACATCAGTGCCTGGTACACACACAGAAGTACTGCCCAAAACAGTGCTATGCTGGAAGCAAAGATAGAGCGACAAAGAGCGAGCTCTTCACCCTAAGGCTCTGGTGTCCCTGAACAGTGGAGAACAACTGTAGCAAATGCTGGGGATTTTCCCTACTCCCCTAGGATGAGGACAGCAACAGGCTCTCTGTCCCATGAAGAAAAGTATCCAGCCACTTGGCACCCCTGCATATCCTTTGGATATTCAGGGAGAGCTCCCAGTTATTGCGGATCCCGGGGGACACAGGTGTGTGTTGTTCAGATTGCAGAGCAGGAACCCGTGGTTGGAGTTTCCAGAGTCAGGTCAATGACAGAGCCTGGGGCCACCCCAGCCATAAGCAAAACCCTCCACATCCCTGGAGCAGAATCTGGCCACGTGGGGGCGCTGCAGCATGGGAACCGTGGAAGATGCCCTCCGTCTAGGGGCGTGTCCATAAGGGTGCCGCCCACTACACTCTCGGCCATTGGTCTACATTTGGGCAAGGAGCCTGTTCGTGGCTCACAGCCTAGGCTCCCGCCTGTTTGACTGATGTCCCAGGGCCCGTTCACCCTGGCCTGGGCTGTCTGGCACCCCTTTCCCTCAGCCCACTGCCAACCCCCCCCCCAACACACCAGCCCCCGCCTTCCGATCGTCCCCCTCACTCCCCGCCTCCAAAGATCTAACGGGTCCCACAGGTTTACTGCAGTCTGGGCCACCATTATTCACCATTGGCTGTGCTGTTACAGCGTGTCCCTTCACATCTGCCCCAGCTTGGGGTCACTGCCAGGGCCAAAAGGAGCATGAGAGGCAGTCAAAGGAAAGCAGGAGCATCCAAAACCCCAACCTTCTTAGTTTTGATTTCCAGTTCTCAGGGGGAAGTCCCCATTCCCTCACCCCACAGCCTGCCGTTGTGATGCTGTGCATAGCTGGAACCTTGCAACCACCAGTTGTCACGCCAGGTGAAGAGGCCACCCTCTTCAGGGTTGAGATGGTGCAGGACGGCAAGGCCCTGGTGGACAGAGATGTGGCAGGGATCAGGCTGGAATTTCAGGTGCTTGCAGAAGACATCATGCAGGAGGTGGAGGTTGTGGCAGATGAGGAGTAGAAACAGTGGTCCTCCCAGGAGCTGGAGGAGAAGGCGGTGGAGGAACAGGGCCAGGACAGGCCCGGAGACCCAAGTGAGCACCAGGCTCTAGATGCCCTGCAGGTGGAACTGAGTTCTGAGTGTGAGCAAAACTGCAGAGCCTATCATCAGAGGAGGAAACATAATTTGGCTCAGAGGAGTGCCATCATCCAGGGCATCCCTGGCTTCTTGGCCAAAGCTGTATCCTTTCCTCTGCTCCTTTGGGTCTGCTGCTCAGGAGGTGGAGGAGAAGGGGCAGGAGCAGGAGGAGGGGGAGGGGTGAGGACACAGGAAGGGTGCCAGAGGCACCTGAAGGAAATGTGGTCCTGGGCATTTGGCAGGCTCCAAAGGCACAGCCAAGTAGGGTCTGGGCAGGGCCACATATGTACATGTCGCAGCCTTGCCTTTGAGTGTCTCCTTCAGGCCTGCATCTGAGGAGAACCAGCACCTAAGGCCTCTAAGTCAGGAATGACCAGAGGTGGTACACCAGAGAAGCATCGGCAGAAAGTTATTGCTGTCAATGTGGGTGATCCTAGCATATAGCTGAGACATGTGAGTCATTCACATACACACACAACACAAACACAACACACACACACACCACACACACACGGACACACACACATTCAAGAGCCCCTTTGCTTTCAAACATGGATTGTCACAGGACTGCAAGTCTGACCATGTAAGCAGTGACGTGCCACTACCCAGCATACACAAGTCTGGAGGAGAATAGTAGTGGTCAGAAACAACCCCTGCTTGGAAAATGCTGACCACCTTAGAGTGCACACCACCACAAGGGGCCCAGAGCCATGAGCATTTCTGATGGTATGGCAAAGCCTGATGACATCAGCAGTGGCCGGGCAATAGGCAGTGCCCAGATCCTTGCAGATGCCTATTCCAGTATCCTTTTTCCACCCCAGACTAGGACTGATGCCCCTGGCTTTTCTTGGCCTGGCATATAGCCCCCTGAATGGCTCCTTGACCTAAAGCACATTATGAACCACCCTCAAGTTTCCGTCATGATCAGCGATCAAGTTCAAGACTTTCTCAGCTACATGATTGACTTGAAGGTCAGTGAGGGAAACTGAGGTTGGGTTGGAATGGAACCAGGTTGGCAGTGGGAGGATCATGTTAGCCATGTTTCTGTGCTTTGAGACTTTGGAGAGGCTTCGTGGAAGCTGTTAAAGCCTGCCAGGGAGGCAAGCTGAGGCCTCTAGAACCTGGCAGCTTTTCCCTCCTCCCTATGCTGACAGGTGCAGGTGCAGAGCCATCCGTGCAGTCCTGCTGCAAGCTGATCTTTTCCTTTTGGGACAACCACTACTTCTTGAACATGGTGATCATTAAGGGATATTGCCTTGACATCACTGGTAAAGCGTGGCTCCAAGGATGATGTGTGTGGCTGTGGAAGCGTGTAGATGATCCACCTGTGGAGTCCACCCCAGTATCTCCTGTCTTTCCACAGGGTTCAGGGCACATCGTTTCACTCCAATCCACTGGTTCTAGGACTTTGAATGGGGATCCCCCAGCCACAGTCTTGACACCAGGAGCCTTAATTTTCTCAATTGGCTGTCTGGCCACAATGGTACAGAATTGAACAGGATTGCTGAGGTGGGGTTGCTTTGGGCCTGAACACAGTTGGTGATTGATGTTGGAGTTCTTGGCTGCTCCTGAGAGGGTTTGGGGCCTGATCAGCCCCAGGTTGACCTTGCTCGTGTTGCCAGGAGCTCATCAGCAATGACGTGTGGGACAATCCCCTGAAGGACTACCTCAGGGAGGAAAGTTCTTCCATGAGAGATAACTGACAAAAACAAATGTGGTGAGGGGGTCTGGAGGTAAGCCCTGAAGGGACAGCCTTATAGTAGCTGGGATACTATCCTTTCCCAAATAGTGATGCTCAGGCTCATGCAAGCTGGCTGCAGAGCCAGAATTTGGGTCATGCATGTAGCAGGTGACTTGCTAAGACTGGGGGCCAGGGGGACCTCAGTGTGCCCGTAAGTGAAGTAAATCTCCCTCAAGTCAGCTATGGTTGCAGTGTGAGAGTCCTAGGTGATACTCCTAGAGGCAGGGTGAATTAAGTGTCTGTGTGAGAATCATCTGTCCCTGGGTCCTGCCATCTTCTGGCCTCCTGCTGCTCACTGAGTTTGAGATTACCTGGGCCCTTCACTCCCGCCCCTTACCCTGGGAAGGTCTATCATTGAGAGGGTGTCCTCTACAGGGTCCCAATGCACCTGTGTGCTGACTTTGGGATCTTGTGTGAATTTCCACATCCACCACTCGGATCTCACCACCACCACACATGCTGCGCTCAAAGTGGCTTCAGGCTGCCTTGGGAAAATCAGGACAAGCTTAGGGAGGAGGTGGACAGGTAGCCCCAAAGGCAGGAGATGGTGCTGACTAATGCCATCTCTGACGTTGCTGGACACAGGCATCTTCAGCTCCTGAAACACCTGTGTTCCCTGTTTGCCTTTGTGTCCACATGCCAAGCATGTGTATGTATACACCCTTTTGTTTTTGTTGGCTGTGTGTGTGTGTGTGTGTGTGTGTGTGTGTGTGTGTGTGTGCCTGGCCCAGGGGGAAGAAAAAAAGGAGGGGAGGAGGAAGGGAGGTGGAGAAGAATGGAGGAGGGAGGGGTCCCCACCCTGATGGTGGTGTTTTTGCAAATCTCTGCAGTGACCCTGTCCAGGATGGGAATGAAGAAAAGATGGCCAGTTATAACTCCCGACCCTGGCTCCAGATATCTGCAATTAGACCAAACATAAAACACGCTCACCATTTCTACTGTATTGTGTGGGTTTGGACTGGGAAAAGGGGTTTGGACTGGGAAAAGGGCTTCATGGTCTGGGGATTCACGCAGGGAAAATCGGGGGCGGGGGGCTTTGAAACCACTGCCTGTGCAGCCCTCAGTCTGGGGGGCTGTGGCAGGCCTGTTGAAATGGTGCATGTGGCTATCGCAAGACCCTGGATGGTGAGGAGGCTAAGGTCGTGCCGAATTGGGCAGAAACCCGGGAAGGAGAAAGAGGCACAGATTGCCTGCTGCACTGGAGACTTCTTACACACACGTGAGAAGGAGAACTGGGAAGGTCCTGGGCCAGTGCTGACCAGGAACAGCCCATCAGCCAGCACACTACCTCCCTGAGGGTGGAACACACTGCGACACAAAATACGAGACATGCTAAAGTAAGCTGTACCTGCAAAACTACAGGCATCCTAGGAGAGACAGTATGTGAGAGTGGCATGCCTCCAGGCACTTCCAGCCTGCCTCCCTGGCAGTGCAGAAAGGCGAGGAAAGTGGAAGTGGGTGTACGTGTGTGACCCTGTGTCTGGATGAGCCTGTGAGGGAGGGAATGGAGTGAGCAAGGAAGGTGGGCTAATTGCATGTCCCAAAGGACCTCAGGAGAGTGGTAGACAGGGAAGCCCCTGGGGGCAGGTCAGGGCCTGCTGGTTTTCAGGGTCCAGGGTATAGGCAATAGTGGTCCTGTCAAAGATACCCCATCAGATCAGATCAGATCAGTCGCTCAGTTATGTCCCACTCTTTGCGATCCCATGAATCGCAGCACGCCAGGCATCCCTGTCCATCACCAGCTCCCGGAGGTCAATCAGACTCAGACTCATCAAATCAGTGATGCCATCCAACCATCTCATCCTCTGTTGTCCCCTTCTCCTCCTGCTCTCAATCCCTCCCAGCATCAGAGTCTTCTCCAATGAGTCAACTCTTCGCATGACGTGGCCAAAATACTGGAGTTTCAGCTTTAGCATCATCCATTCCAAAGAAATTTCAGGTTTGATCTCCTTCAGAATGGACTGGTTGGATCTTCTTGCAGTCCAAGGGACTCTCAAGAGTCTTCTCAAACACCACAGTTCAAAAGCATCTATTCTTCGGCGCTCAGCCTTCTTCACAGTCGAGCTCTCACATCCATACATGACCACAGGAAAGATCATAGCCTTGACTATGCGAACCTTTGTTGGTAAAGTAATGTCTCTGCTTTTGAATATGCTATCTAGGTTGGTCATAACTTTCCTTCCAAGGAGTAAGAGGCTTTTAATTTCATGGCTACAGTCACCATTTGCAGTAATTTTGGAGCCCAGAAAATAAATTCTGACACTGTTTCCACTGTTTCCCCATCTATTTCCCATGCAGTGATGGGACCAGATGCCATGATCTTCGTTTTCTGAATGTTGAGCTTTAAGCCAACCTTTTCACTCTCCACTTTCACTTTCATCAATAGGATTTTTAGCCCCTCTTCACTTTCTACCATAAGAGTGGTGTCATCTGCATATCTGAGGTTATTGATATTTCTCCCGGAAATCTTGATTCCAACTTGTGTTTCTTCCAGTCCAGCATTTCTCATGATGTACTCTGCATATAAGTTAAATAAACATGGTGACAATATGCACCCTTGACGTACTCCTTTTCCTATTTGGAACCAGTCTGTTGTTCCATGACCAGTTCTAACTGTTGCTTCCTGACCTGCACACATATTTCTCAAGAGGCAGATCAGGTGGTCTGGTATTCCCATCTCTTTCAGAATTTTCCATAGTTTATTGTCATCTACACAGTCAAAAGCTTTGGCATAGTCAATAAAGCAGAAATAGATGCTTTTCTGGAACTCTCTTGCTTTTTCCATAATCCAGCGGATGTTGGCAATTTGATCTCTGGTTCCTCTGCCTTTTCTAAAACCAGCTTGAACATCAGGAAATTCATGGTTCACATATTGCTGAAGCCTGGCCTGGAGAATTTTGAGCATTACTTTACTAGCGTGTGAGACGAGTGCAATTGTGTGATAGTTTGAGCACTCTTTGGCATTGCCTTTCTTTGGGATTGGGATGAAAACTGACCTTTTCCAATCTTGTGGCCACTGCTGAGTTTTCCAAATTTGCTGTCATATTGAGTGCAGCACTTTCACAGCATCATCTTTCAGGATTTGGAATAGCTCCACTGGAATTCCATCACCTCAACTAGCTTTATTCCTAGTGATGCTTTCTAAGGCCCATTTGACTTCACATTCCAAAATGTCTCGCTCTAGGTCAGTGATCACACCATCATGATTATCTGGGTCGTGAAGCTCTTCTTTGTACAGTTCTTCTGTGTATTCTTGCCACCTCTTCTTAATATCTTCTGCTTCTGTTAGGTCCATACCATTTCTGTCCTTTATCGAGCCCATTTTTGCATGAAATGTTCCTTTGGTATCTCTGATTTTCGTGAAGAGATCCCTAGTCTATCCCATTCTGTTTTTTTTTTCTCTATTTCTTTGCATTGATCACTGAAGAATGCTTTCTTATCTCTTCTTGCTATTCTTTGGAACTCTGCATTTAGATGTTTATATCTTTCCTTTTCTCCTTTGCTTTTCGCTTCTCTTCTTTTCACAGCTATTTGTAAGGCCTCCCCAGACAGCCATTTTGCTTTCTTGCATTTCTTTTCCATGGGGATGGTCTAGATCCCTGTCTCCTGTACAATGTCACGAACCTCATTCCATAGTTCATCAGGCACTCTATCTATCAGATCTAGGCCCTTAAATCTATTTCTCACTTCCAGTGTATAATCATAAGGGATTTGATTTAGGTCATACCTGAATGGTCTAGTAGTTTTCCCTACTTTCTTCAATTTCAGTCTGAATTTGGCAATAAGGAGTTCATGGTCTGAGCCACAGTCAGCTCCTGGTCTTCTTTTTGCTTATTGTATAGAGCTTCTCCATCTTTGGCTGCAAAGAATGTAATCGATCGGATTTCGGTGTCGACCGTCTGGTGATGTCCATGTATAGAGTCTTCTCTTGTGTTGTTGGAAGAGGGTATTTGCTATGACCAGTGCATTTTCTTGGCAAAACTCTGTTAGTCCTTGCCCTGCTTCATTCCGTGTTCCAAGGCCAAATTTGCCTGTTACTCCAGGTGTTTCTTGACTTCCTACTTTTGCATTCCAGTCCCCTATAATGAAAAGGACATCTTTTTTGGGTGTTAGTTCTAAAAGGTCTTGTAGGTCTTCATAGAACCATTCAACTTCAGCTTCTTCGGCGTTACTGGTTGGGGCATGGATTTGGATTACTGTGACATTGAATGGTTTGCCTTGGAAACGAACAGAGATCATTCTGTCATTTTTTTGAGATTGCATCCAAGTACTGCATTTCGGACTCTTTTGTTGACCATGATGGTCACTCCATTTCTTCTGAGGGATTCCTGCCCACAGTAGTAGATATAATGGTCATCTGAGTTAAATTCACCCATTCCAGTCCATTTTAGTTCGCTAATTCCTAGAATGTCGACATTCACTCTTGCCATCTCTTGTTTGACCACTTCCAATTTGCCTTGATTCATGGACCTGACATTCCAGGTTCCTATGCAATATTGCCCTTTACAGCATCGGACTTTGCTTCTATCACCAGAAAGATACCCCATAGTGCGTGCTGAAAGTCCTGACGTGAATTCCTTCTATCCTCTGGGGTCCTGCCCCTGGCTTTGGGGATCTTAGGGGCAAAAGTGTGTCTGCATCTGAGAAGATTCTGGCAGTCTTTCTGGAGCAAAATCTCTGATTTTGTCATAGGGGATCTGCACCAGGTAACACTCAGAGGGAAGCTGCCTTCCAGTTCACCATCTTGGATGCTCTT
Organism: Tragelaphus eurycerus; assembly: GCA_935064755.1. Taxonomy (NCBI): domain Eukaryota; kingdom Metazoa; phylum Chordata; class Mammalia; order Artiodactyla; family Bovidae; genus Tragelaphus; species Tragelaphus eurycerus. The sequence continues at coordinate 79,497 of CAKXYN010000326.1, forward strand.
GGGCCCAACCCGGGGCTGGCTTCCTTGGCACATGGGCTGGGTAGGCAAGCAGACACGCATGACTGTATGAAGTCCTACCTGGGCCTAATGAGAACAACTGAAAGAGAGACTTGACATTTCACAAATCACTGTGGCCTGGATGGTTCAAGCCCCTCTTGGTGCATTTGAGATAGAAAAGCTGCTTTCTGCCCAAGGAAGGCATGAGCTGTGGGCCCAGAAAGGAAAGTTTTCCAAGGCATCATCTGTTCGGGTACTCCGTGTGCATGGGTAGTGTTAAACAGAAGGGACAACGTGTAGGGATGCCACCTTACCTTTATGGCCTCAGGCTCCATTCTTTGTATCTGAAGAAACCCTGTATCCATGTGCACCTTCTTCACAACATTGCATAAGGCCTATCACAGTCTCTTGGGGATCTTGCAGGCTCAGGTGTCTCTTTGGCCTTTTCCTGCTACATGGAGATAGCACTTGGGGCACAGGTAGACAGATGCACACAGACAGCTACACAGATAGGAAGAACAGAAGGCCTCACTCATAATGTTGTTGGCCATAAGGGGTTGTAGGCTACCAAGAGGGGCACAACATTGACAAGGAATGGCCTTAAATAGGTGCACACCGAGAAAGTGGTCTCCAAGTCAGCTGAGCTCAGAAGTCCTTGTTTTTTGGTCCCCTGAAGGAATGCACAGGCAATGGATCAGGCCAGTGTGACTGGTACTGAGAAGCTGTCCAAAGTGATGAGAGAATGCAGAACACAGGTGCATGTCACAGCTGTTCATGGCGAGCGCTTCCAGCCCTTCCTGCTGCTCTGCAGATCAGTCCCTGTCACTAGCAAATGCCAAGATTTTGTAACCTTTGAGGATAAATCACAGAGTTAGATGGAGAAAGCAATGGCACCCCACTCCAGTACTATTGCCAGGCAATTCCCATGGACAGAAGAGTCTGGTAGGCTGTAGTCCATGGGGTCACGAAGAGTCGGACATGACTGAGCGACTTCCCTCTCACTTTTAACTTTCATGCATTGGAGAAGGAAATGACAACCCACTCCAGTGTTCTTGCCTGAAGAATCCCAGGGAAGGGGACCCTGGTGGGCTGCCATCTATGGGGTCACACAGAGTCGGACATGACTGAAGTGACTTAGCAGGAGTAGCAGCACAGAGTTATAAGTGCATTGTGACATGATTAATGAGCAAGTGAAAGAAAACAACCACGACAAAGAAAGTTGGGTGCTTACAAAAATTCATATTCCTAGGGAAGAAAGCTTGTAGTTCTGCACATGCACAAGTCTCCTCTCAGGAATGTTACTATGTACACGCACATGTGTGTTCACATGTGTGCATACAAGTCCCTGCCAGTACGCTTGTGAGTATGAGCTGTTGGAATTGACCTAGCCAGGTGATGGAAGTTGGATAGCAAAACATGAAGGTCTTAGGGAAAAGTACATAGATTCTGGCCAGCAGAAGCACTGAAGCAAGGGAATTGATCCCTGTTATCTCACTGAGCAAACACGTTCTAAATGGAATAACAGTGGTGCACCCATGATGCCTGGCAGAAAAGAGAGGCAGGAGGAAAGAGCCTGGGGAATGTGCAGGGGGAAAGTCCACTACACATGCAGTTTATGAAAAGTAGATAATGTACCTGGAAGGAGAAACTGTACCTAATTACTTGAGATATCTAGCTAAGGAACTTTTCAGCCAAAGAACCAAAAGTGCTTCCTGGTTTCTTCTTGCTGCCTATAGTAAAATATGAAGGGAAATTAAAAAAAATGATTAAGGGAAAGACTATTAAAAAATAAGACAGAACTTGCTGATTTGGAAATTTTCCAGTCTTTTAACATGACAAAGTATGCTAAAATTAATGGCTCTCAAGCAAGGTCATATCCAGGGTTTGAGATAAGGTGGTCTAAATATAACACTTTACAGCACCTATACGTGGATTCTTCTTCTTCTTCTTTTTTTTTTTTTTTGTTTAACAAAAGTGGTCTAAAGATGAGTGTGACTCTAAAATTCGTTGTTAAGCCTCAGAAAGATGGAAGGTGATGTTTCATGTCATTATTTAGGCAGGCCAGTGCCCTCCAAAGAGTTTAGGGGTGTCAATCAGCGATCATTTCAGTCACACAATAGATTTCTACCAAGTTTCAGGCTGTTATCCCTCAGCTATTCTGTCAAGGGCAGAATTAAAAATTCAGAAACTGAAGCCTAGGAAGTTTCCAGGCCTTAAATCCTAATCAAAGGACTACCAACAAGAACCTGTGGAAATTCAGAACTACTACTATTGACTCCCAGCTCCCCGATCATCAACTCAATGAACTTGAGTTTGAGCAAGGTCCTGGAGTGGACAGGGAAGCCTGGCGTGCTGCAGTCAATTGGATCGCAAAAAGTAGGATAGAACTGAGCGACTGAACACTTGCAATACTGCCCAAGTGGACCCTGATCCATATCTGGACCTGACTTAGATGACAAGGTCCTAAACTTCAAGTTAATGCTATAATGGATAAATCATTTGAAAGCATTGGCAGGGAAAATGCATTTTGGACGTACAAGTATGTAAACAATTTGTGGCCATGGGTGTATGATGGGTTTTTAATGTATGTCCACAAGTCCTTTCCTTCAAGGGTGGACGGTATACTCCCCTTTACATGTGAGCTGGACTTAGTGGCTCACTTCTAATGTTTGAATATTGTAGAAATGAAAATGAAGTGTCTGAGACTAGGTCATAAAAGGCACTTCAGCCTCCTTGCTCATTCTCTTGGATCACTCACTCTAGAAGCCAGTTTAGTCGTATCTTGAGAACATTCAGTTAGCCCAGTAGAGAGACCCATGTGAAAGAACTGAGGCTTTCTCCCAACAGCCAGCAAGGAAACTGTTTTCAACAGCTATGTGAGGAAGCCATCTTGGAAAGAAATCCACTAGCCCATGTCAAGGCTTCAGATGATGACAATCTCATGAAACCCTGAGCCAGAATGCTCAACTGAATTACTCCTGGAATCCCAATTTTAAGCTGGAGTATGAGATAATATTGTTTTAAGCTGTTAGTTTGGGGTCATTTGTTATGCAGCTGTAGTTCATTAATGCCCTGCCAACTTTGGTTCATGTCTTTATCCAAGGGCATCTGTCCATTTAGTCTAATCTAAACTAGAATATTCTACTTCAGTTTAGAAAACATACCTCACCCTTGATCTGACCACCCTCAGTATCAGATCAAATTCCTTATCACTCACCTCAATATCTTATCGGCCTTGCCTAGCCTCAGCAATGATCCTCTCAGTTGAGCCATAATCCACCCTCACCCTTACGGTCATCTTCATAACTTTCCACCCACTGACACACACTCTGTTTCTGTTGTTCATTGCTTTTCAGTCTCCCAGTCTCGCTTTGCAATTGCATAGACCCACTCTGTTCCTGAGCTATAAATCCCAGCTCTGTCCCTGCTGGAATCAGACTTAAGCTCAATCTCTTTCCTGTATTATAAGACCCCGCTGTAGTACTCTTACCTTAGATAACATTTTTCTTACCACCTTCAGGAAGTGTTATGAATTTTTTTTTTTTTTTACATTTCCAAGTTTGGTTAGGAGGGATCATTCTCAAAGGAATAGTTTTATACCTTTACTTTTTATATTATATTCCTTTGGGGGAACAAATTTCTAGAATTAAAACATTTCATGCTTTTATCATACTAAAAGAACATACTTTTTAAAATATATTTACATGTCTTCAAAAAAATGTAATAATCTGAGAAGGATGTGTATATAGACATGTCAGTGTATATACACACATACCTTCAGACTTCTGAGGAAAACTTAATTCTCAGTAAACTATAAATTAAAACATTCAGCCTGAAAGTAGTGTAATCTTTGGAATGAACTTGCCAAAAAAAAAATCATAGACAATTAAATTTAATTTAAAAAATGTATACATAAAAATATTTGGGATTCAGACAAAATTTGCTATTTAAATAAAGTTAGGTCACGCCCTAAAAAAATAGTATCATGCAATAAAGTATAATGGAAAATAACCTAAAAATAGATATGTATATGCATAACTAAATCACTCTGATATACAGCTGAAACACAATATTGTAGTCAAATATATTTCCATAAAATTTGAAAAGAAAACTTTTAAAATAGGAGGTTATAAAGGAAAAAAATCCTAAAGAAAGTAGAAGGTATATATGAATTGAAACAAAAATAGAAAAGAACAACAACAACAAAAAACTTGTTGGGATAATGGGACAAGAGCTGCTTCTTCAGAATAGAAAATCAGAAACATTGATACAATTGTGGCCAATCTAATAAGGGGAAGAGGAGTTTAATTCCAATACTAGAAATGAGAAATGGAATAGGATTATGAGATGACAATATTCAACCCTACGTGGAATTACTTTTGTTTCAGGAAAGATCCAGTCAAGCCAAAACCTGGGGAAAGAAAGGAAGGAAAGAAAAAGTAAGAGAATCAGGGGAAGAATGAAAGAAAAGGAAAGGAAGAGAGAAAGAAAGAAAAGTAAATGTCTCAACAGATGTTGTAAACTATCCAATGAGAGAATTATTTTTTAATATAAAAACAGAAATAGAAATTCATTAAGCCATATGCTCATTGCCTTTGATGGTACTAAGAACAAGAAAACCCATTTACACATCACTGTTTAGAATTTCTGGCCAACACAATAAGATTATTTTTAAAAAGAAACAAAAAATATGTGATGTTATTTGTAAAAAGATGGACAGCAGAAATATTTTTTTAAAAAAAACATTTTATTTCTATAAATAGTAATTTTTCTTACAATGTTTTGGCAACATTAATAAAACAATAAATTTTAGCTGAAAGACCAAGCAAAGTAGACAAGGAAATTCACCAAAGGCAACAACAAAATAGTAATCTTGACAGATATTCAATACATTTTAAACAGAACAAAGTGTCATTGTCTGAAACACATATAGAGGTATCAATAGAAACACAGAGGAAGGTCCTGAAATAACTCAACTCACTAGTAACTATCTTTTATCTGCAGGCACAGAAACTGACTCAAGTTAATTTTAAGAAGCAACGCCCTGATGTTATTATCTCTTCTCAGGATGTGTGTGTGTGTGTGTGTGTGTGTGTGTGTGAAAATATAGGAAATTTAGGCTGGAGAGGGAAGACGATGGTAGAGACTTAAAGTGCCTTTAAGGAGGAGGAGGAAAAAAAAAGGTGTTAAGGATTTCATTGTGTGATTTGAACAACATTGGTGAAGCTCAAACAAGGGATGTAGCAAGCCATGCAGAAGAAGAGCATTTCCGGAAGAAGAACAGTTGCAAAGTCTTTGGATTGGGAAGAAATGGAATTTGCTTGAGGAAATGCAAGGCTAATGTTGTCAAAAACAGGGTACCCGTGGGGAAAATAGTAGAGTAGAATGACAGAGAATGGAAGAGACAAAGTAGTCAGGGACTATATCACTGGAACCTTTTCATTTGGCAATACATACAACTTGTACTCCTTTGGAGTATACTTCAGAGCAAACCACAGTAACAGTGTTGATAATCCTAAGCAACAATAAAAACATATAAATAAAGCATTTCATAGTTTTACTATCAGATCAGATCAGATCAGTCGCTCAGTCGTGTCTGACTCTGCGACCCCATGAACCGCAGCACGCCAGGCCTCCCTGTCCATCACCAGCTCCCAGAGGTCACTCAGACTCACATTCATCGAGTCAGTGATGCCATCCAGCCATCTCATCCTCTGTCGTCCCCTTCTCCTCCTGCCCTCAATCCCTCCCAGCATCAGTCTTCTCCAATGAGTCAACTCTTCCCATGAGGTGGCCAAAATACTGGAGTTTCAGCTTTAGCATCATTCCTTCTAAAGAAATTCCAGGATTGATCTCCTTCAGAATGGACTGGTTAGATCTTCTTGCAGTCCAAGGGACTCTCAAGAGTCTTCTCCAACACCACAGTTCAAAAGCATCAATTCTTCGGCGCTCAGCCTTCTTCACAGTCCAGCTCTCACATCCATACATGACCACAGGAAAGACCATAGCCTTGACTAGGCTAACCTTTGTTGGTAAAGTAATGTCTCTGCTTTTGAATATGCTATCTAGGTTGTTCATAACTTTCCTTCCAAGGAGCAAGCGTCTTTTAATTTCATGGCTGCAGTCACCATCTGCAGTGATTTTGGAGCCCAGAAAAACAAAGTCTAACACTGTTTCCCCATCTATTTCCCATGCAGTGATGGGACCAGATGCCATGATCTTCGTTTTCTGAATGTTGAGCTTTAAGCCAACCTTTTCACTCTCCGAATAAAGGAGATAAGAATGCAATAGTCTGCTCATTTATACATAGAGTTTTCACCTGAGACCAAAACACACACACACACACACACACACACACACACACACACACGCACGCACACACACACACATTCTTTATAGACCTAAAAGTGGTCTAAGCTGACACTTTGCAAAGTGCTTTGGCCCAAGAAAACTAACTGGAAAAGCCTAGTAAAATATTCAAAGTGCAAATCAATTAATCAAGCATTGAGTAAATACATACAATTTACTTGTATTTGAATTTACACTCAGGAAATTACCTAAAATGGAGACAATAGACACACTTGAGCTTAGTCATCTGTAGTCCTTCCTCTTCAGTTCTGAGAGGGATGCTAACCCCTTGGTGATTATCACTTTTCATCATTTTGTGAAAGCTTAGCAGATTTAAATAAATTGTGAAGGGGGAAATAAAAAGTGGGGAGAGACAAAGAGGACAAAGGAAGAGGAAACGAGAGATTTCTTCTGGCATAGGTCTACAGCCAAGATCCCAGGTTCCTTGAATGGTGAGCAGAGATTGCTAGGTATCTGTGCCAGAAGTGCAGAAGGTATGGCATTCGACTTCAGGGAGATACTCAACTCCAGGAACCCATAGAGGAAGCCAAGTGTGCTGATGTTCAGGAACCAATACTTAGAGGGTACTCTGCAGGTCTGTGAAAGAGCTTTGGAGACCGCAAGAAAAAAAGGTTTCCACAAGTATAACCACAGACTAGATTGTTGGATAGAGTAGAGGAATGATAATAACTCTATGACCTAATAATTACTGAAATAAATGAGACAATTCCTGCACATCAGACTGTGGCAAGTAAGACTGAAATTCAGTATTAATTTGATAAAATGGGAAATTGCACACACAAAGAATTACCTGTTAACTGTAATATATCTGTGTCCAAGGCAAGGTAAGATTAAAAAAAAAAAATTAAATCTTCACATGTTCAGCTAGAGTAAGACACATGTAACTGGAAAAGGTAAGGAAAAGTTCTATAGAGGGTTTAATCACCCTGGGCCCTTTGTATCCACTACATTTAATATTCTCGGACAACTCCTTTGTAGCTTAAGGGAAAGAGAACTAAATGGAGCCCAATTCATAAAATGAAAAGATTCCCTGTGTTTGATCCTTTTCAGTTAAACTATGGGTCTAGTACAAATCAAACAGGATGTCAAGGCTTTTTTCCTTGAGAATCTTAACTTGCTTTACTACTGTGACTGAGACAGATATGGCTACTTCAATGTGACTAAAGGCCAGCCAAATGGGAAAGGGGATAGAATGAATCAAATTCCCGTTTTGATCACTCACAAGAGGTCCACAGGCACGAGGCCTCATTCTATTAACTATCTCTGCTTCTCCAAGGGCAGTCAATGATTCGGAGGGCCTACTTGATGCTTGCAGGGGCCTCTCACCAAACACAGGCATTGTAACGGTTGGTTCCCTTGATATGTCCCTGGACCAGATAAAAACACTTGGAAACAGTGTTTCTTCTGCCTTGGCTCCATGCCTGGAGTGAATGCACACCTCTTCCTCAACTGGGACAAGAAGCCACAGCTCTCCATTGACTAAATCCCGTGTCTGGTCCAAACACATCATAGCTTCTCCATCAACTACTCCACATCAGACTTTTGCAGCCAGGATATCTTAGGTTAGCACAACAGAGACACTTCACAGAGTTCAGCAGCACCCAGGACCATACCATAACAAAACTGTTCTAATCTGGCAATATAGTTAATACTGAGATCTTCAAGGCATGAAAACAGTTGAAAATTTTGTTGCTAAAACACACTACAGATTTTATGTATAGTAGAGCTTTCGGACTTGCAAATAACATGAAATACCAAAATATGCTTTTACTTTTCCTTTATCCTCATCTTTCATTCTCTCTCTCTCTCTCTCACACACACACACACACACACACAGAGATAATTTTTACATGTTAAAACAATTATACAAAAAAAAAAAAAAACAGGTACTATATTTTTAAATAACAGCTCAATATATAAACAAAGCTGTACTTCATGTATTTAAAATGAAAACACATAAACTATGCATTGGTTTCCCTATATTTGATAATATTGAATAATGATATAAGTTAAAATTTTTGTTCTTAATGGGGTTTTTAACTTTGACTGAAATACTTACTTTGACTTACTAAAAGTAGAATTAACATGGTTTTTTTGACCTCCTACTTTTAGATTTTGGGGTTGATAATTCAGAATCAGATATGTTAATAGTAATGGATGCCACTTCCACCAATTCTGGTTGAAGGGGTTCCAGTGATACCTGAATAACAACTCTCATTTCAGGAGGTAATCCTAGATGCTTAGCTTTCTTAAACATTTGATGACACTGGGAATTTTGCTGTCTTTTTTCTTTAAAAGTTAAAAACTGTATCCTACATTTGGAACAGTGGTGAAAACTCTTTTCCCAGAGCCCTCTATAATGACATATGTATGGTGTTGCAGTTGAAAAAAATTGTAGACAAAAGGGACCAAGTAAATTCTTAGTGTTACCATGGTATGCTCGGAAATGTGCATCCACATCTGCAAAGAATGATCTGTAACTGCAAACCTGGCATACATAGGGCATTTCACCAGGCTTATGATTACCTTTCATGTGCTGTAAGAGAACCTGATCTGTCTCAAAGGAAAATTCACAGATTTTTCAGATGGCAGAGGGCTCCTGGGAAGTGTGGACACTTTCAATGTGACACTGCAACTGGAAGGGAGTAGGAAACTGGTGGTGTCAGTGCTGGCAGGTGGTGTGGTATTTCCAGCTGTCACCTCTCTGCCTCTCAAGTTCCAAATGGTGCCTCATGTGATTGATAAACTTGACATTTTTTAGAACTTTCAAGCAGCTGAGACATTTAAAGGCTGTGTGAGTTTTTGGTTCTGGCTGCCCATGTCCTGTATGCTGTCCATAGTAGAAGTCACAGAGTAACATAATCAGATTGCGTTCTGTGGGATCAGCAATCTTGTTTTGACTTCCTACACTCAGAAAGTCAGGTTTTTTTCAGTCAGTTTTCCCGTAAAGGACTTACAGGCTTGCAATGAACATTGTCCTTTGGAAAATGTGTTGGACAAGGTTCTCCATTCTGAATATGGCTTAATGAGGTATGAACACTGTCTGGTGTGCTTTGCTGAGTAGTCACTGTGTGAAAAATACCTGAAGGGGACAAAGCTAAAGAATGTTCTCCTATAATTTCATCACTGAGTTTAGGGCTTTTGGGATTAGTGCTATTTATTTCAGAAGTAGAAATCGCTTTGATACATGAGGACTATTATCCATATCTCCTGCAGAAACTGCTGTTTCTATTGGATGCTGCAATGAACTTGTGAAAGTAATCAAAGGAGAACATAACTCTGAAAAGTTATTAGACACTATTTGTTGTGAAATATTTTTATAATCTGCTTTGGACAAAGGCTCAATAATAATAGGACTATCTGTTGACCTTGATTGAGAAACAGAAACTGGCAAGACAGTCTTTGCTTCTGATGCAGGAGTCACACGACTAAAAGGCTGTAATTTCTGAGCATAATCTTTCCTGAAATGACCATACCTTTTTCTCCTTGAACATGAACCTGGGATAACTCTGTTCTGTATGTTTGAAATTACTGGTTTTGAATTTGAGGTCATCCCAACAAAGATCATATCAGCATCTTCATTTACATGTTCCACTCCAATCAAGATCAGTTCAGCATCTTTATCATCTACTTATTTGGTTTCTCCCTTGCTTTTCTGTGGTTCTGGCTCTTGTTCTTTTTCACATAACATACATGGTGGTTCCATATTTTAAATATATGTTTTTTTTTTTTTTTTTAATTATTATTCTTGGAGGATGTGCCCACAAAGTCCCAGTGCTTCCTTTAGATAAAGTGCCACCTAAGTATAAATATACTACATATTAGTTAAGTACCAAAAATCGTGCTATTTGGTTATCTCTGAAACTCTAGGGTAGTTATAAACACCCTTATCTTACAGATAAATATACTGAGCATCAAATAAACAAAATGACAGCTGAAAAACCTATGACTAAAAGTCAACATGACTCGAGAATCATGGATTTGTCCCATGTTGATTTTAATCTTTTATATTTAAAAAAAGAAAGAAAAAAAAAAAAAAAAAAACCACCAGTGATCTTTAGGTAAAATCACATGTAAAGGACAAGAATTTTTACAAAAGCACTATTTTATAGTGCTTAGAAACATGGACTTTGGAGTTAAAGTAGGTTAAGCTGGAATTCTAAGTCAACCACACACCAGCTGCATCTTTTTGGGCAAATTTATGACTTTTAAATGTCATACCTGTATCTTAAAGACAAACAAGCTTATTTCTTAGACTTAAGGTTAAGCTCTTTTAAAAAGCATCAGCTATTCAATGGCATCTTGTTTTGTAGGAAAATTAGAAAAAAAAAAACTTATCTTAAATGCACATTACAACTGATTCACACATACAAATTTCATAAAGGTTAATACAGAAAATAACCAGCAAATTCAAAGTATAAAGTATCTATACATAGTTAACAAACAGCATAATTCGATGTCAAGCACTTAATACCGGCTTAGGAAACTGAGAGTGAACTCTCTTGATAATTTCACCCCAATCCCACATTGATATATCCGAAAATCTCCCTCTAATCCGACTAAACTTAAATCCAACAATGCTTCATCCTTCACTCCACATGTCTCTTCCCCATATAGCAGGCAAAATGAGGCCAGTATTTCCCTAATTCCAATATCAGACAGAGACATCACACACACACACACACACACACACACACACACACACACACACCCAATGCCCCTTATGAATACAGAGGCAAGAGTCTTCGACAAAATACTGGCAAACAAAACCTAACAACATATGAAAAAGTTTATATACCATATCACGTGGGATTTATGGAGGTATGCAACGTTGGTTCATTATATGAAAGTCAATCGACATTATGCAATTTTAATACAATAAAGGACAAAACCCAAAACATATCTGCCTGCAGAAAAAGTATTTCCCTGAGTCTAGCGCTTTTTCATAATAGGGGTTAAAAAAAACACTTAATAACTAAGAACAGAAGAGAACTTTCTCAATCAAAGGTACTTGTAAAAGACTCACAGCTAACATCATACTTAATAATGAAAAACTGAGAGCTTTCCCTCTAAGATTGTGAAAAACACAAGGAAGTCTATCCCACACTTTGGCTCGTTATTATACTGACAGTTCTATAACCAGAGCAATCAGGTAAGAAAAAGGAATTTTTTGTTATTGTTGTTTAAACAAAACCAAACAGAAACGCTTCAGAATGGAAAGGAAAAGTCAAAGTATATTGGAGATACCAAACTTTTATATATAGAAAATCCTGAAGAAACTGCAAGAATTAGAATTAATAAAAAGCTTGCAGAAAACAAGATAAATATTTTAAAAATCAATCATATTTCTATACAATAGCAACAAATGTTCAGAAAATGAAGTTAAGTAAACACTTGAATCTACATTAGCATTAAAAAGAATACTTAGGAAGTCAGAAAGAGAAAGACAAATATCATATGGTATCACTTTCATGTGGACTCTAAAATATGATACAAATGAACTTATCTATGAAACAGAAACAGACTCACAGACATAGAGAGCAGACTATGTAATTACCAAGAGGAGAAGGGTGGGGGAGGCATAGATTGGGAGCTGGTGATTAGCAGATGCAAACTATAATGTTAATATATAGAATAGATAAACAATATCCTACTGTATAGCACAAGAAACTATATTCATAATTTGTGATAAACAATAATGGAAAAGGATATGAAAAAAAATTTTATGCGCATGTGTGTGTTTACATATGAAGGAAAGTAAAGGTAAAAGGAAAGAAAGGAAAAGACAACTCTTGGCAAGCACATACATAAAATGTATCCTTGTGTGTTATGTATAGATTTTAAAATGTTTCAACTGCTACAGAAAATAGTATAAAGGTTAATTCCACTTCTGGATATAAATTCAAAACAAGTTAACATGGATCTTGAGATATTTTCACAGCCATGCTCAAAGCAGCATTGATTATAACACTTAAGGGTCATAAGCACCTAAACATTCATCAAATGTGACATATGCATACAATGGAGCATTATTTAGCCATATAAAGGATATCTGTCACATGCTAAAACACACATGATCATTTAAGACATCACCTAGAGGAAAAACCCTCTCTGACATCACAGCAGGATCCTCTCTTACACACCTCCCAGAATATTAGAAATGAAAGCAAAAATAAACAAACGGGATCTAATTAAACTTAAAAGCTTCTGCACAACAAAGGAAACTATAAGCAAGGTGAAAAGACAGCCTTCAGAATAGGAGAAAATAGTCGCAAATGAAGCAACAGACAAACAACTAATCTCAAAAGTATACAAGCAACTGAATTCCAGAAAAATAAATGACCCTATCAAAAAGTGAGCCAAAGAACTAAATAGTTATTTCTCCAAAGAAGACATACAGATGGCTAACAAACACATGAAAAGATGATCAATATCACTCATTATCAGAGACATGCAAATCAAAACCACCATGAGGTACCATTTCATACCAGTCAGAATGGCTACCTTCCAAATGTCTACAATGAATAAATGCTGGAGAGGGTGTGGAGAAAAGGGAACCCTCTTACATTGTTGATGGGAATACAAACTAGTACAGCCACTATGGAGAACACTGTGGAGATTCGTTAAAAAACTGGAAATAGAACTACCATATGACCCAGCAATCCCACTGCTGGACATACACACTGAGGAAATCAGAATTGAAAGAGACATGTGTACCCTAATTTTCACTGTAGCACTGTTTCTAATAGCCAGGACATGGAAGCATCCTAGATGTCCATCAGCAGATGAATGGATAAGAAAGCTGTGGAATATATATACACAATGGAGTATTACTCAGCTATTAAAAATAACACATTTGCACCAGTTCTAATGAGGTGGATGAAACTCGAGCCTATTATAGAGAGTGAAGTAAGCCAGAAAGAAAAAGCACCAATACAGTATACTAATGCATATATATGGAATTTAAAATGATGGTAACAGTAGCCCTGTATATGAGACAGTAAAAGAGACACTGATATATAGAACAGTTTTTGGGGCTCTGTGGAAGAGGAAGAGGGTGGGATTATTTGGTAGAATGTATAGCATCATACATAAAATGAATCCCCAGTCCAGGTTCAATGCACACTACTGGTTGCTTGGGGCTGGTGCACTTGAACGACCCAGAGTGATGGTAGAGAGAGAAGAGTGTTCAGGATGAGGAATACATGTATACCTGTGGCAGATTCATTTTGATATATGGCAAAACCAATACATTATTTTTAAGTTAAAAATTAAAATAAAAAATAAATTCGAGAGAGGAGCCAAGATGGCGGAGGGTTAGGACGGGGGAAAACACTTTCTCCTCCACAAATTCATCAAAAGGACATCTAAACGCTGAGTAAATTCCACAAAACAACTTTGGAATGCTGGCAGAGGACATCAGACACCCAGAAAAGCAACTCATTGCCTTCTAAAGGAGGTAGGGGAAAAAATATAAGAGACTTTTAAAAAAGAGACAAAGAAGGAGGGACAGACCTCTGTCTGGGGAAGGGAGTCTTAAAAGAGAAGCTTCCAGACACCAGGAAACACTCTCACTGCAGAGTCTGTGCCGAACCTGGGAAGCACGGAGACCATCATAACCGGGAGGAAAAAAACAAATAATTATAACCCACAGACCACGAGCCCTACGATAACTTCCACAGCGGAGAAGCAGCGCAAACGCACACATCCACCATTAGCAAGTGGGGGCTGGGCAGGGAGGCGCTGCAGGCCGCTTCTTCACCAGCCATTTCCACCGGCAAGGAGACGCGGCGGCTGGCTTCTTCGCAGGCTGCTTCCGCGGGCAGGAAGGCGCCGCGGCCGGCTTCTTCGCGGGCTGCTTCCACAAGCAGGGAGGTGCTGCACATGGCTGCTTCGTGGGCTGCTTCCGCGGGCAGGAAGGCCCCATGGACGGCTGCTTTGCGGGCTGCTTCCGCAAGCAGGGAGGCGCCGCGGACGGCTTCTTCGCGGGCCAATTCCGCAGACAGGGAGGCGCTATGGGCCGCTTCCATGAGTAGGGAGGTGCCGCGGCTAGCTTCTTCCCGGGCTGCTTCCACAAGCAGGGAGACACTGCGGCCGGCTTCTTCACGGGCTGCTTCCACAGGCAGGGAGGCGCAGCGGCCAGCTTCTTCACGCGCGCCGCTTCCGCAGGCAGGGAGGTGCCGCGGATGGCTTCTTCTTGGGCCGCCTTCCGTGGGCAGGGAGGCGCTGAGGGCCAACCTGTGCTGCAGGATTTTGCGAAGGGCACAAAACAAAGGCCCAACCAAGCCTGGGCCTCTGAGGACTACCGGATTGCCTGAACTTGAGCGGCTTAGACCTGGGAGGGGCAAGCAGCCCAGGGCCCATAGCAGATGGTTCTGGTGGGGAAACAGAGAGCCTAAGCAGAGTGGGCAGGGAGGCTACACACGCTGTGAGCAGGGGCCGACCCAGTGTGCCTGAGGCACTCCGACCATACGCCAGTGGTATTTGTTTGCATCGTCCCTCCCTCCCTGCAGCGTGATTGAACAAGTGAGCCTACAAAGGGTTTCCACCACCGCCCCCTTTGTATCAGTGCGGAAATCAGACACTAAAGAGATGGCAAACAGAAGAAGCTATAACAGAGCAAGGAACTAGCTGAAAATAAACTGAACCCACAATACCCACAATAATAACAAAGAAAGTCTTATATATATTAATACTATTTTTACCATCATTATTTCTTCCTTTTTAAATACATATATATATTATATATATATATATATTTTTTAATTGAAGAAGAAAGGAAGAAAGGAAAAAAAATTATTTGTTTTAATTTGTTTTGTTTTTATCTTTTGGTACTCCTTTAATTTCCACTTTTAGATATATCTTTTGTGACAGCCCCCCCCCTTTTTTTTTTCTTTTCTTTCTTTTCTTTTTGCTTCTTTTTTTCTGTCTTTCTTTTTTCTTTACTTGAACATTGTATTTCTGAAACTCCAAACTCTACTCTAGATTTTTAACTTTTGCTTTTTAAAATTGGTTATCATTTTGTACCTATATTTTCTTCATACCTTTTGTGACTCCTTTTTTTTTCTTTTTCTTTCTTTCTTTTCCATCTTCTCTTCTTTAACACTGTATTTGTGAATCTCCAAACTCTACTCTAGATTTGTAATTTTTGCCTTTAGGTATTTGTTACCAAATCTACCTTTAAGAACCTAATCTTCAGTACCCACTTTTTACTAGGGAGTGAGATTTCTGGCTTGACTGTTCTCTCCACCTCCGGACTCTCCTTTTTTTCCAACAGTCCGCCTGTGTCTCCTCCCTAACCCCTCTCTACTCTATCCAACTCTGTAAATTTGTGAGTGTTCCAAATAAAGGAAAACACTTAGGGAACTGATTACTGACTGGATCTGTCTCTCTCCTTTTCATTCCCTCTTTTTATCCTCCTGACCACCTCTGTCTCCTTCCTCCCTCTTTTCTTCTCTGTATAACTTTGTGAACATCTCTGAGCGGTCCAGTTGTGGAATGCAGTATAGAAGGAGAAGTTTTTGAGAATACTGCAATAATAAGAACGATAACTGGAAGCAGGAGGGTTAAGTCCAAACCCTGATCCCACGGAACATTAATTGACAGGAGCTCATCAAAAGCCTCCATACCTACATTGAAACCAAGCATCACACAAAGGCCAACAAATTCCACGGCAAGACATACCAAGAAAATTCTCCAGAAACACAGGAACACAGCCCTGAGCTCCAATATACAGGCTACCCAAAGTGACCCAAAAATCATAGACATCTCATAACTCATTACTAGACACTCCATTGCACTCCAGAGAGAAGAAATCCAGCTCCATCCACCAGAACACTGACACAAGCTTCCCTAAACAAGAAACCTTGACAAGCCACCTGTACAAACCCACAATAGTGAAGAAACACTACAATAAAGAGAACTCCACAGACTGCCAAAATACAGTAAGGACACCCCAAACTCAGCAATTTAAACAAGATGAAGAGACAGAAGAATTCCCAGCAGGTAAAGGACCAGGATAAATGCCCACCAAACCAAACAAAAGAGGAAGAAATAGCGAACCTACCTGATAAAGAATTCCGAATAATGATAGTGAAACTAATCCAAAATCTGGAAATCAAAGTGTAATCACAAATAAATAGCCTGGAGAAAAGCATTGAAAAGATGCAAGAAAGGTTCAACAAGGATCTAGAAGAAATAAAAAAAGAGTCAATATATAATGAATAATGCAATAAATGAGATCCAAAACACTCTGGAGGCAACAAGTAGTAGAATAACAGAGGCAGAAGATAGAATCAGTGAATTAGAAGATAGAATGGCAGAAATAAATGAATCAGAGGAGAAAAAAGAAAAATGAAT
Source organism: Tragelaphus eurycerus (assembly GCA_935064755.1). Classification (NCBI taxonomy): domain Eukaryota; kingdom Metazoa; phylum Chordata; class Mammalia; order Artiodactyla; family Bovidae; genus Tragelaphus; species Tragelaphus eurycerus. Next base: position 96,222 of record CAKXYN010000326.1, read on the forward strand.
TAAAAGAAATGAGGACAATCTCAGAGACTTCCAGGACAATATTAAACGTTACAACATTTGAGTCATAGGAGTCCCAGAAGAAGAAGACAAAAAGAAAGACCATGAGAAAATACAAGAGGAGATAATAGTTGAAAACTTCCCTAAAATGGGGAAGGAAATAATCACTCAAGTCCAAGAAACCCAGAGAGTCCCAAACAGGATAAACCAAAGGTGAAACACCCCAAGACACATATTAATCAAATTAACAAAGATCAAACACAAAGAACAAATATTAAAAGCAGCAAGGGAAAAACAACAAATAACACACAAGGGAATTCCCATAAGGATAACAGCCGATCTTTCAATAGAAACTCTCCAAGCCAGGAAGGAATGCCAAGACATACTGAAAGTGATGAAAGAAAATAACCTACAGCCCAGATTATTGTACCCAGCAAGGATCTCATTCAAATATGAAGGAGAAATCAAAACCTTTACAGACAAGCAAATCTGAGAGAATTCATCACCACCAAACCAGCTCTCCAACAAATACTAAAGGACATTCTCTAGACAGGAAACACAAAAAGGGTATATAAATTTGAACCCAAAACAACAAAGCAAATGGCAAAGGGATCATACTTATCAATAATTACCTTAAATATAAATGGGTTGAATGCCCCAACCAAAAGACAGAGGCTGGCCGAATGGATACAAAAACAAGACCCCTACATATATTGTCTACAAGAGACCCACCTCAAAACAGGGGACACACACAGACTGAAAGTGAAGGGCTGGAAAAAGATTTTCCATGCAAATAGGGGCTAAAAGAAAGCAGGAATACCAATACTCATATCAGATAAAATAGTCTTTAAAACAAAGGCAGTGAAAAGAGACAAAGAAGGTCACTACATAATGATCAAAGGATCAATACAAGAAGAAGATTTAACAATTATAAATATATATGCACCCAACACAGGAGCAGCGCAATATGTAAAACAAATACTAACAAGTATGAAAGGAGAAATCAACAATAACACAATAATAGTGGGAGACTTTAATACCCCCACTCACACCAATGGATAGATCAACTAAACAGAAAATTAACAAGGAAACACAAACTTTAAACGATATAATAGATCAGTTAGACCTAATTGATATCTATAGGACATTTCATCCCAAAACAATGAATTTCACCTTTTTCTCAAGTGCACACAGAACCTTCTCCAGGATGGACCACATCCTGGGCCATAAATCTAGCCTTGGTAAGTTCAGAAAAATTGAAATCATTCCAAGCATCTTTTCTGACCACAATGCATTAAGAGTAGATCTCAATAACAGGAGAAAAACTATTAAAAATTCCATATATGGTGGCTGAACAACACACTCCTGAATAATCAACAAATCACAGAAGAAATCAAAAAAGAAATAAAATTCTGCATAGAAATGAGTGAAAATGAAAACATAACAACCCAAAACCTGTGGGACACTGTAAAAGCAGTCCTAAGGGGAAAGTTCATAGCAATACAGGCATACCTCAAGAAACAAGAAAAAAGCCAAATAAATAACCTAACTCTACACCTAAAGCAACTGGAAAAGGAAGAAATGAAGCACCCCGAGGTTAGCAGAAGGAAAGAAATCTTAAAAATTAGGGCCGAAATAAATGCAAAAGAAACAAAAGAGACCATAGCAAAAATCAACAAAACCTAAAGCTGGTTCTTTGAAAGGGTAAATAAAATTTACAAACCACTAGCCAGACTCATCAAGAAACAAAGGGAGAAAAAATCAAATCAATAAAATTAAAAATGAAAATGGAGAGATCACAAGAGACAACACAGAAATACAAAGGATCATAAGAGACTACTATCAACAATTATATGGCAGTAAAATGCACAGCGTGGAAGAAATGGACAAATTCTTAGAAAAGTACAACTTGCCAAAACTGGATAAGGAAGAAATAGAAAATAATAACAGACCCCATCACAAGTAAGGAAATTGAAACTGTAATCAGACATCTTCCAGCAAACAAAAGCCTAGGCCTAGACGGCTTCACAGCTGAATTCTACCAAAAATTTAGAGAACTAACACCTATCCTACTCAAACTGTTCCAGAAAATTTCAGAGGAAGGCAAACTTCCAAACTCATTCTATGAGGCCACCATCACCCTAATACCAAAACCTGACAAAGATGCCACAAAAAAAGAAAATTACCGACCAATATCACTGATGAACATAGATGCAAAAATCCTAAACAAAATTCTAGCAATCAGAATCCAACAACACATTAAAAAGATCATACACAATGACCAAGTGAGCTTTATCCCAGGAATGCAAGGATTCTTCAATATCCACAAATCAATCAACGTAATACACCACATTAACAAACTGAAGAATAAAAACCATATGATTATCTCAATAGATGCAGAGAAAGCCCTTTGACAAAGTTCAACATCCAGTTATGATAAAAACTCTCCAGAAAGCAGGAATAGAAGGAACATACCTCAACATAATAAAAGCTATATACGACAAACCCACAGCAAACATTATCCTCAATGGTGAAAAACTGAAAGCATTTCCTCTAAAGTCAGGAACAAGACAAGGATGCCAACTTTCACCATTATTATTCAACATTGTTCTGGAAGTTTTGGCCACAGCTATCAGAGCAGAAAAAGAAATAAAAGGAATCCAAATTGGAAAAGAAGTAAAACTCCCACTGTTCGCAGATGACATGATCCTCTACATAGAAAACCCTAAAGATTCCACCAGAAATTACTACAAATAATCAATGAATATAGTAAAGTTTCAGGATATAAAATCAACACACAGAAATCCTTTGCATTCCTGTACACTAATAATGAGAAAATAGAAAGAGAAATTAAGGAAACAATTCCATTCACCATTGCAATGAAAAGAATAAAATACTTAGGAATATATCTTCCTGAAGACCTATATATAGAAAACTATAAAACACTGCTGAAAGAAATCAAAGAGGACACTAATAGATGGAGAAATATACCATGTACATGGATTGGTAGAATCAATATAGTGAAAATGAGTATACTACCCAAAGCACTATATAGATTTAATGCAATCCCCATGAAGCTACCAACGGTATTCTTCACAGAGCTAGAACAAAAAATTTCTCAATTTGTATGGAAATACAAAAAGCCTCGAATAGCCAAAGCTATCTTGAGAAAGAAGAATGGAATGGGAGGAATCAACCTGCCTGACTTCAGGCTCTACTACAAAGCCACAGTCATCAAGACAGTGTGGTACTGGCACAAAGACGGAAATATAGATCAATGGAACAAAATAGAAAGCCCAGAGATAAATCCACGCACATATGGACACCTTATCTTTGACAAAGGAGGCAAGCATATACAATGTATTGAAGACAATCTCTTTAATAAGTGGTGCTGGGAAAACTGGTCAAACAGTTGTAAAAGAATGAAACTAGAACACTTTCTAACACCATACACAAAAATAAACTCAAAATTAATTAAAGAGCTAAATGTAAGACCAGAAACCATAAAACTCCTAGAAGAAAACATAGGCAAAACACTCTCTGACATACATCACAGCAGGATCCTCTATGACCCACCTCCCAGAATATTGGAAGTAAAATCAAAAATAAACAAATGGGACCTAATCAAACTTAAAAAGCTTCTGCACAACAAAGGAAACTATAAGCAAGGTGAAAAGACAGCCTTCAGAATGGGAGAAAATAATAGCAAATGAAGCAACAGACAAACAACTAATCTCAAAAATATACAAGCAACCCCTACAGCTCAATTCCAGAAAAATAAATGACCCAATCAAAAAATGGGCAAAGAACTAAATAGACATTTCTCCAAAGAAGACATACAGATGGCTAACAAACACATGAAAAGATGCTCAACATCACTCATTATCAGAGAAATGCAAATCAAAACCACTATGAGGTACTATTTCACACCAGTCAGAATGGCTGCGATCCAAAAGTCCACAAGCAATAAATGCTGGAGAGGGTGTGGAGAAAAGGGAACCCTCTTACACTGTTGGTGGGAATGCAAACTAGTACAGCTACTATGGAGAACAGTATGGAGATTCCTCAAAAAACTGGGAATAGAACTGCCTTATGACCCAGCAATCCCCCTGCTGGGCATATACACTGAGAAAACCAGAATTGAAAGAGACACCTGTACCCCAATGTTCATCGCAGCATTGTTTACAATAGCCAGGACTTGGAAGCAACCTAGATGTCCATCCACAGATGAATGGATAAGCAAGCTGTGGTACATATACACAATGGAGTATTACTCAGCCATTAAAAAGAATACATTTGAATCAGTTCTAAGGAGGTGGATGAAACTGGAGCCTATTATACAGAGTGAAGTAAGCCAGAAAGAAAAACACAAATACAGTATATTACCGCATATATATGGAATTCAGAAAGATGGTAACAATAACCCTATTTTCGAGACAGCAAAAGAGACACTGATGTATAGAACAGGCTTTTGGACTCTGGGAACGGGAGAGGGCAGGATGATTTGGGAGTATATCATTGAAATGTGTATAATATCATATCTGAAACGAGTCACCCGACCAGGTACGATGTCTGATAATGGATGCCTGGGGCTGGTGCACTGGGACAACCAAAAGGGATGGCATGGGGAGGGAGAGGGGAGGAGGGTTCATGGTGGGGAGCACGTGTATACTTGGGGAGGAACCATCTCTCTGTATGGCAAAAGCAATACAATATTGTAAAGTTAAACAAAATAAAATTTAATAAAAAAAATTTTTTAAAAAGTAAAAAAAAAAAAGAGAAAGAAAGCTTGTACACACATATGTATAATAAGGTCCACAATCTGTAATTTCGAAATCTCCAGAGCTCTGAACGTTGGGAAATTTCTAATGTTCGACAGCGAAATTCATGAGGAAACCAACCTTGATGTGAACTACATAAAAGCTGTTCATGTGCTTTAAAATATAAAATATAAAAAAAAAATTCACACACACCCAAATAGACATCAAGCCAAAGGAATTAAGCCAGTCATAAAAAAGACAAATACTGTGAGTTTCCACTTACATGAAATACCTAACATAGTCAAATAATCAGATCAGATCAGGTCAGTCACTCAGTCGTGTCCCACTCTTTGCGACCCCATGAACTGCAGCACATCAGGCCTCCCTATCCATCACCAGCTCTCGGAGGTCACTCAGACTCACATTAATCGAGTCAGTGATGTCATCCAGCCATCTCATCCTCTGTCGTCCCCTTCTCCTCCTGCCCTCAATCCCTCCCAGCATCAGAGTCTTCTCCAATGAGTCAACTCTTCGCATGAGGTGGCCAAAATACTGGAGTTTCAGCTTGAGCATCATTCCTTCCAAGGAAATCCCAGGGCTAATCTCCTTCAGAATGGACCGGTTGGATCTCCTTGCAGTCCAAGTGACTCTCAAGAGTCTTCTCCAACACCACAGTTCAAAAGCATCACTTCTTCGGTGCTCAGGCTTCTTCACAGTCCAGCTCTCACATCCATACATGACCACAGGAAAGACCATAGCCTTGACTAGGCGAATCTTTGTTGCCAAAGTGATGTCTTTGCTTTTGAATATGCTATCTAGGTTGGTCATAATTTTCCTTCCTAGGAGTAAGCGTCTTTTAATTTCATGGCTGCAGTCACCATCTGCAGTGATTCTGGAGCCCAGAAAATAAAGTCTGACACTGTTTCCACTGTTTCTCCATCTATTTCCCATGTAGTGATGGGACCAGATGCCATGATCTTCGTTTTCTGAATGTGGACCTTTAAGCCAACCTTTTCACTCTCCACTTTCACTTGCATCAAGAGGCTTTTGAGTTCCTCTTCACTTTCTGCCATAAGGGTCGTATCATCTGCATATTTGAGGTTATTGATATTTCTCCCGGCAATCTTGATTCCAGCTTGTGTTTCCTCCAGTCCAGAATTTCTCATGATGTACTCTGCATATAAGTTAAATAAACATGGTGACAATATACAGCCTTGACATACTCCTTTTCCTATTTGGAGCCAGTCTGTTGTTCCATGACCAGTTCTAACTGTTGCTTCCTGACCTGCATACAGATTTCTCAAGAGGCAGATTAGGTGGTCTGGTATTCCCATCTCTCTCAGAATTTTCCACAGTTTATTGTGATCTACACAGTCAAAGGCTTTGGCATAGTCAATAAAGCAGAAATAGATGTTTTTCTGGAACTCTCTTGCTTTTTCGATGATCCAGCGGATGTTGGCAATTTGATCTCTAGTTCCTCTGCCTTTTCTAAAACCAGCTTGAACATCAGGAAGTTCATGGTTCACATATTGCTGAAGCCTGGCTTGGAGAATTTTGAGCATTATTTTACTAGCATGTGAGATGAGTGCAATTGTGTGATAGTTTGAGCACTCTTTGGCATTGCCTTTCTTTAGTATTGGGATGAAAATTGACCTTTTCCAATCTTGTGGCCACTGCTGAGCTTTCCTAGTGTGCTGGCATATTGAATGCAGCACTTTCACAGCATCATCTTTCAGGATTTGGAATAGCTCCACTGGAATTCCATCACTTCCACTAACAGAAAGGAACAAAGTTGAATGATGGAGTCCAGGGTCTAGGGAAACGGGGAAGGAAAGATGAGCTGTTGTTTAATAGATGGGTATAGAGTTTCAGTTTTGCAAGATAAAAAGGTGTGGAGATCTGTTTCATGACAATGTGATAAGGAATTCCATGGTAGTTCAGAGGTTAGGACTCCACGCTTTCCTATCAGGGGTCTGGGTATGATTATCAACCAGGAAACTGCCATTCAAGCTGCATGCTACTGCTGCTAAATCACTTTAGTCATGTCCGACTCTGTGAGACCCCAGAGACGGCAGCCCACCAGGCTCCCCAGTCCGTGCGATTCTCCAGGCAAGAATACTGGAGTGGGTTGCCATTTCTTTCTCCAAAAAGGCTGATTAAAGTGTGTGAAATACTTAGCATGTAAAAACGGTTAAAATGGTAAAAATTTAAGTTAGATTTTTTACAACAATTAAAAATATTTAACAATCAGAAAAAGAATTTGAATAGACATTTCACCAAAGATGATATACAAATGGCAAACAATCACAAAAAATACTGCCTAACATGATTGAAAGTGAAAGAAATTAAGTCGCTCAGTCATGGGGTCCAACTCTTTGCGACCCCATGGACTGTAGCCTACCAGGCTCTTACATCTATGGGATTTTCCAGTCAAGAGTGCTGGAGTGGATTGTCATTTCCTTCTGCAGGGGATCTTCCCAACCAAGGAATCAAACCCAAATCTCCCGCATTGCAGGCAGAAGCTTTATCTTCGAAGCCACCAGGGAAGACCCTAGCAAAATGTAAATCAGTCTCAGTGAGATACTGCTTCACACCCATTAAGTTGGCTATAATAAAAACTGGAAAAATACCAAGTGCTGCAGAGGAGGTGGAGTACAGGAATCTTCATATATTGTAGAAAAATGCTGAAAATATATTGCTGAAATATATTGTTGAACATATATTGCTGTAAAATGGTATACCACTTTGGTTTGTCAGTACCTCAGAAATTAAATATAGAGTACCCATATGATCCAGAATTTTCACTCTTTTGTGTATATATAAAAAAATAAATAAAACAAAAACTGAAACTATTAAGTTCATGCATATAACAGTGTTCACAGCAACACTACTCACAGTAGCCACAAAATTACACCATCCAAATATTATCCATTAATTGATGAATGGATAAATAAACTGTGGTATTTGCTCACAATGTAAGCAATATACCATATTGATATACCATATCCAGCCATAAAAAAAAAACGCATTGCTATACAGCCATGAATTGGATGAACCTTGAAAATACACAAACTAGGGGACTTCCCTGGAGATCCAGTGTTTAAGACTCTGCACAGGTTCCATCCCTGGGCTGGGAATTAAGATCCCACATACCACATAGCTAAATAAATAAATATTTGAATAGAAAATATGACATCTGAATAAAGCCAGACACAAAGGTGACACATTGTATGTGGGAGAACTGTAGGTAGAAGAGAAGCAGGAAAGAGAAGCATTCTGTAATCCAAATGAAACTTTTTTTTCCCCAGGGAAGAGAAAATGAACTGCTCTGATAAAGACTGCCAATAAATGAAATAAAATAACAACTAAAAATTGACCACTGAGTTAAGCATTTGCAATTCACTGTTGACCTTGAAAAGAGTGGATTTAAAGGAAAATGAAAGAACTGGAGATAAATTCTACAAACAACTCTGCAAAAGTCTATCATAAGCAAATATGAAATTAAAAAAAAAAACAGAGACAGGATATGTCACCAAAAGACAGATTTTTAACGAGAGGTAACATTATAGTCATTCTGTTTGCTGATGGGAACCATACAGAGAAACAGAAAATGTGAAGTCAAGTGGGCCTTAGAAAGGAGATCAGTTCTGGTGTTCATTGGAAGGACTGATGTTTAAGCTGAAACTTAAATATGCTGGCATATTGAGTGCAACCTTTCACAGCATCATCTTTCAGAATTTGTAATAGCTCAAATGGAATTCCATCACCTCCACTAGCTTTGTTTGTAGTGATGCTTTCTAAGGCCCACTTGACTTCACATTCCAGGATGTCTGGCTCTTGGCCAGTTATCATACCATCGTGATTATCTGAGTCATGAAGGTCTTTTTCTGTACAGTTCTTCGGTGTATTCTTGCCACCTCAATTCTTTTTTATTCAGTGATATTCTAGCAAGTCTCTTCTTTGTCTTGGATTAAGTTTTCTGTTTCTCTGGATGGTTGCCATCAGCAAACAGAATGACTATAATGTCACCTCTCATTAAAAATCTGCCTTTGGGGACACATCCTGCCTCTGCTTTTTTTTATCTCGTATTTGCTTATGGTAGACTTTTGCAGAGTTGTTTGTAGAATTTGTTATCTCCGGTTCTTTCATTTTCCTTTACATCCACTCTTGTCAAGTCAACAGTGAATTCCAAATGTTAACTCAGTGGTCAATTTTTAGTTGTTATTTTATTTAATTTATTGGCAGCCTTTATCATGGCAGTTCATTTCCTCCTCCCTGAAAAAAAAAAAAACCAAAACAACAAAGTTTCATTTGGATTACAGAATACTTCTCTTTCCTGCTTCTCTTTTACCTACAGTTATCCCACATACAATGTGTAATCTTTGTGGCTTGCTATATTGAGATGTCATATTTTCTTTTTAAATATTTATTTATTTAGCTATGTGGCATGTTGGATCTTAGTTCCCATCCCAGGGATATAAGCTGTACAGAGTCGTAAACCCTGGATCTCCAGGGAAGTCCCCTCGTTTGTGTATTTTCAAGGTTAATCTATTTCATGGCTGTATAGCAATGCATTTTTTTTTTTTTTATGGCTGGATATGGTATATCAATATGGTATATTGGTTATATGTACTCCATTGTGAGCAAATACCACAGTTAATTTATCCATTCATCAATTAATGGATAATATTTGGATGATGTATTTTTTGTGGCTTCTGTGAGTAATGTTGCTGTGAATTCTGTTTATGCATGGACTTAATAGTTTCAGGTTTTTATATATATATATATATATATATATATATATATATATATATATATATATATATATATATATATATATATACAAAAGAGTGAAAATTCTGGATCATATGGCTACTCTATATTTAATTTCTGAGGTACTGACAAACCAAAGTGGTATACCATTATAAGCAATATATGTTCAACAATATATTTCAGCAATATATTTTCAGCATTTTTCTACGATATATGGAGATTCCTTTTCTCCACCTCCTCTGCAGCACTTGTTATTTTTCCAGTTTTTTATTATAGCCAACTTAATGGGTGTGAAGCAGTATCTCACTGAGACTGATTTACATTTTGCTAGGTCTTCCCTGCTGTGAAAGTGCTTCACTCAATATGCCAGCAAATTTGGAGAACTCAGCAGTGGCCACAAGATTGGAAAAGGTCAGAAAGAAAGGCAATGCCAAAGATTGCTCAAACTACCGCACAATTGCACTCATCTCGCACGCTAGTAAAGTAATGCTCAAAATTCTCCAAGCCAGGCTTCAGCAATATGTGAACCGTGAACTTCCTGATGTTCAAGCTGGATTTAGAAAAGGCAGAGGAACCAGAGATCAAATTGCCAACATCCTCTGGATTATCGAAAAAGCAAGAGAGTTCCAGAAAAACATCTATTTCTGCTTTATTGACTATGCCAAGGCCTTTGACTGTCTAGATCACAATAAACTTTGGAAAATTCTGAGAGAGATGGGAATACCAGACCACCTAATCTGCCTCTTGAGAAATCTGTATGCAGGTCAGGAAGCAACAGTTAGAACTGGTCATGGAACAACAGACTGGTTCCAAATGGGAAAAGGAGTACGTGAAGGCTGTATATTGTCACCCTGATAATTTAACTTATATGCAGAGTACATCACGAGAAATGCTGGACTGGAGGAAACACAAGCTGGAATCAAGATTGCCGGGAGAAATATTAATAACCTCAGATATGCAGATGATACCACCCTTATGGCAGAAAGTGAAGAGGAACTCAAAAGCCTCTTGATGCAAGTGAAAGTGGAGAGTGAAAAGGTTGGCTTAAAGGTCCACATTCAGAAAACGAAGACCATGGTATCTAGTCCCATCACTACATGGGAAATAGATGAAGAAACAGTGGAAACAGTGTCAGACTTTATTTTTCTGGGCTCCAAAATCACTGCAGATGGTGACTGCAGCCATGAAATTAAAAGACGCTTACTCCTTGGAAGGAAGGTTATGACCAACCTAGATAGCATATTCAAAAGCAGAGACATCACTTTGCCAACTAAGGTTCGCCTAGTCAAGGCTATGGTCTTTCCTGTGGTCATGTATGGATGTGAGAGCTGGACTGTGAAGGAGGCTGAGCGCCGAAGAATAGATGCTTTTGAACTGTAGTGTTGGAGAAGACTCTTGAGAGTCCCTTGGACTGCAAGGAGATCCAACCGGTCTATTCTGAAGGAGATCAGCCCTGGGATTTCTTTGGAGGGAATGATGCTCAAGCTGAAACTCCAGTATTTTGGCCACCTCATGCGAACAGTTGACTCATTGGAGAAGACTCTGATGCTGGGAGGGATTAAGGGCAGGAGGAGAAGGGGACGACAGAGGATGAGATGGCTGGATGGCATCATTGACTCGATGAACGTGAGTCTGAGTGACCTCCAAGAGCTGGTGCTGGATAGGGAGACCTGGCGTGCTGCGGTTCATGGGGTCGCAAAGAGTCGGACACGACTGAGCGACTGATCTGATCTGATCTGATCCCTGGTGGCTTAGAAGGTAAAGCTTCTGCCTGCAATGCGGGAGATTTGGGTTTGATTCCTTGGTTGGGAAGATCCCCTGCAGAAAGAAATGACAATCCACTTCAGCTCTCTTGCCTGGAAAATCCCATAGATGTAAGAGCCTGGTAGGCTACAGTCCATGGGGTCGCAAAGAGTTGGACCCCATGACTGAGCGACTTAATTTCTTTCACTTTCAATCATGTTAAGCAGTATTTTTTTGTGATTGTTGCCATTTGTATATCATCTTTGGTGGAATGTCTATTCAAAGTCTTTTCCTGATTGTTAAATATTTTTAATTGTTGTAAAAAAATCTAACTTAAATTTTTACCATTTTAACCGTTTTTACATGCTAAATATTTCACACACTTTCATCAGCCTTTTGGAGAAAAAAATGGCAACCCACTCCAGTATTCTTTTTTTTTTTTTTTAATTAAATTTTATTTTGCTTAACTTTACAATATTTTATTGCTTTTGCCATACATCAAGATGGATCCACCACAATTATTGCCTGGAGAATCCCATGGAAAGGAGCCTGGTGGGCTACAGTCCATGGGGACACAAAGAGTCGTATACGACTGAGCAACTAACACACATACACACACAAACCACACACACACAGAGTCAGTATTGTTAGCTATGCTATGCAGTTTGAATAACAGTTTCCTGGTTGAGAATCATTGCCAGACCCGTGATAGGAAAGAGTGGAGTCCTAACCTCTGAACTACCATGGAATTCCTTATCACATTGTCATGAAACAGATCTCTACACCTTTTCATCTTGCAAAACTGAAACTCTATACTCATCACCTGTCCCGTTTAACAAAAACTCCTCTTTTCTGCCCTGTTTCCATAGACCCTGGACTCCATCATTCTACTTTGTTCCTTTCTATTGCTTGACTATGTTAGGTATTTCATATAAGTGGAAACGTAGAGTATTTGTCTTTTTTATGACTGGCTTAAGTCCTTTGGCTTGATGTCTTTTTTTTTTTTTTTTTTTTTTTAAGTGAATTCATTATTTATTTTTTATTTTAATTTTTAACTTAACAATAAAGTTAGAACTGGTCATGGAACAACAGACTGGTTCCAAAGAGGAAAAGGAGTACGTCAAGGCTGCATATTGTCACCATGTTTATTTAACTTATATGCAGAGTACATCATGAGAAATGCTGGACTGGAAGAAACACAAGTTGGAATCAAGATTTCCGGGAGAAATCTCAATAACCTCAGATATGCAGATGGCACCACTCTTATGGCAGAAAGTGAAGAGGGGCTAAAAAGCCTCTTGAGGAAAGTGAAAATGGAGAGTGAAAAAGTTGGCTTAAAGCTCAACATTCAGAAAACGAAGATCATGGCATCTGGTCCCATCACTGCATGGGAAATAGATGGGGAAACAGTGGAAACAGTGTCAGACTTTGTTTTTCTGGGCTCCAAAATCACTGCAGATGGTGACTGCAGCCATGAAATTAAAAGACGCTTGCTCCTTGGAAGGAAAGTTATGACCAAACTAGATAGCATATTCAAAAGCAGAGACATCACTTTACCAACAAAGGTTCACCTAGTCAAGGCTATGGTCTTTCCTGTAGTCATGTATGGATGTGAGAGCTGGACTGTGAAGAAGGCTGAGCGCCGAAGAATTGATGCTTTTGAACTGTGGTGTTGGAGAAGACTCTTGAGAGTCCCTTGGACTGCAAAAAGATCCAACCAGTCCATTCTGAAGGAGATCAATCCTGGAATTTCTTTAGAAGTAATGATGCTAAAGCTGAAACTCCAGTATTTTGGCCACCTCATGAGAAGAGTTGGCTCATTGGAGAAGACTCTGATGCTGGGAGGGATTGAGGGCAGGAGGAGAAGGGGACGACAGAGGATGAGATGGCTGGATGGCATCACTGACTCGATGGATGCGAGTCTGAATGACCTCCGGGAGCTGGTGATGGACAGGGAGGCCTGGCATGCTGCGGTTCATGGGGTCGCAAAGAGTCGGACACGACTGAGCGACTGATCTGATCTGAACAATAAAGTATTGGTTTTGCCATATATCAAAATGAATCGCCACAGGTATATATGTGTTCCTCATCCTGAACCCTCCTCCATCCCCATACCATCCCTCTGGATCATCCCAGTGTACCAACTCCAAGCAACCAGTATTGGGTATCAAACCTGGACTGGCGACTTGTTTTATATATGATATTATACATGTTTCAATGTCATTATCCCAAATCATCCTACACTCTTCCTCTCCCACAGAGTCCAAAAGACTGTTCTATACATCAATGTCCCTTTTGCTGTCTCGTATTTAGGGCTACTGTTACCATTTTTTAAATTCCATATATATGAGTTAGTAAAGGTTCGCCTAGTCAAGGCTATGGTCTTTCCTGTGGTCATGTATGGATGTAAGAGCTGGACTGTGAAGAAGGCTGAGCGCCGAAGAATTGATGCTTTTGAACTGTGGTGTTGGAGAAGACTCTTGAGAGTCCCTTGGAGTGCAAGGAGATCCAACCAGTCCATTCTGAAGGAGATCAGCCCTGGGATTTCTTTGGAAGGAATGATGCTAAAGCTGAAACTCCAGTATTTTGGCCACCTCATGCGAAGAGTTGACTCATTGGAGATGCTGGGAGGGATTGGGGGCAGGAGGAGAAGGGGACGACAGAGGATAAGATGGCTGGATGGCATCACTGACTCAATGGATGTGAGTCTGAGTGACCTCCGGGAGTTGGTGATGGACAGGGAGGCCTGGAGTGTTGCAGTTCATAGGATTGCGAAGAGTCAGACATGACTGAGCGACTGATCTGATCTGATCTGAGCTGATACTGTATTGGTGCTTTTTTTTTAATGGTTTACTTCACTCTGTATAATAGGCTCCAGTTTCATCCACCTCATTAGAACTAGTGCAAATGCATTATTTTTAATGACTGAGTAAAAGTAATCCATTGTGTATATATACCACAGATTTCTTAGCCATTCATCTGCTGATGGACATCTAGGTTGCTTGCATGTCCTGGCTATTAGAAACCATGCTGCGATGAACATTGGGGTACACGTGTCTCTTTCAATTCTGGTTTCCTCAGTGTGTATGCCCGACAGTGACATTGCTGCATCATATGGCAGTTCTACTTCCAGTTTTTTAAGGAATCTCCACAGTATTCTCCATAGTGGCTGTACTAGTTTGAATTCCCACCAACAGTGTAAAAGGGTTCCCTTTTCTCCACACCCTCTCCAGCATTTATTGCTTGTAGGCTATTGGATGGCAGCGATTCTGACTGGCATGAAATGATACCTCTTGGTGGTTTTGATTTGCATTTATCTGATAATGAGTGATGTTGGCCATCTTTTCACATGTTTGTTAGCAATCTCTATGTCTTCTTTGGAGAAATGTCTATTAAGATCTTTGGCCCATTTTTGATTGGGTCATTTATTTTTCTGGAATTGAGCTGTAGGAGTTGCTTGTATATTTTTGAGATTAGTTGTTTGTCAGTTGATTTATTTGCTATTATTTTCTCCTATTCTGAAGGCTGTCTTTTCACCTTGCTTATAGTTTCCTTTGTTGTGCAGAAGCGTTTAAGTTTAATTAGATCCCATTTGTTTATTTTCCCTTTGATATCCAGTATTCTTGGAGGTAGATCAGAGAGGATCCTGCTGTGATGTATGTCAGAATATTTTGCCTATGTTCTCCTCTATTCCAAATCTTGAAAAATGATGCTGCACATATGCACACATGGCTGCACTCAATAGGCTAGCAAATTTGAAAAACTCATCGGTGGCCAAAGGGATGGAAAAGGTCAGTTTTCATTCCAATCCCAAAGAATGGTAAGGCCAAAGAATGCTCAAACTACCGCACAATTGCAATCATTTCACACACTAGTAAAGTAATGCTCACAACTCTCTAAGCCAGGCTTCAGCAATATGTAACTGTGAACTTCCTGATGTGCAAGCCGGTTTTAGAAAAGACAGAGGAACCAGAGATCAAATTGCCAACATCCACTGGATCATGGGAAAAGCAAGAGAATTCCAGAAAAACATCTATTTCTTGTTTGTTGACTATGCCAAAGTCTTTGTCTGTGTGGATCACAATAAACTGAAAAATTCTCGAAGAAATAGGAATACCAGACCACTTGATCTGTCTCTTGAGAAATTTGTATGCAGGTCAGGAAGCAACAGTTAGAACTGGTCATGGAATGACACACTGGTTCCAAATAGGAAAAGGAGTACGTCAAGTCTGTATATTGTCACCCTGTTTATTTAACTTATATGCAGAGTACATCATGAGAAATTCTTGACTGGAGGAAACACAAGCTGGAATCAAGATTGCTGCGAGAAATATCAATAACCTCAAATATGCAGATGACACCACCCTTATGGCAGAAAGTGAAGAGGAACTAAAAAACCTTTTGATGAATTGAAAGTGGAGAGTGGAAAAGTTGGCTTAAAGCTCAATATTCAGAAAAAACGAAGATTATGGCATCTGGTCCCATCACTACATGGGAAATAGATGGAGAAACAGTGGAAACAGTGTCAGACTTTATTTTTCTGGGCTCCAAAATCACTGTAGATGGTGACTGCAGCCATGAAATTAAAAGACGCTTACTCCTTGGAAGGAAAGTTATGACCAACCTAGATAGCATTTTCAAAAGCGGAGACATTACTTTGCTAACAAAGGTTCGTCTAGTCAAGGCTATTGTTTTTCCTGTGGTCGTGTATGGATATGAGAGCTGGACTGTGAAGAAGGCTGAGCGCCGAAGAATTGATGTTCTCCTCTAGGTGATGTTTTAAAGTATCATGCATGTTGTAGCATGTGGCAAAATTTTCTTTATATGGCTAAATAATATTCCATTGTATGCATATATCACATTTGATGGAAGTTTAGATGCTTCCAACCCTCAGGTGTTGTGATTAGTGCTGCTCTGAGCATGGCTGTGCAAATATCTCAGAATCCCATGTTAACTTCTTTGAATTTATATCCAGAAGTGGAATTGCTGAATCATGTGGTAGTTCTATTTTCAACTTTTTGAGGAGCCTTTATACTGTTTTCTGTAGCAGTTGCATCATTTTAAAATCTATCTATAATACACAAGGATCCACTTTCTGTATGTGCTTGCCAAGAGTTTTCCTTTCCTTTTACCTTTCTGTTCCTTCATATGTAAACACGCACACATGCACACATTTTTTTTCACATCCTTTTCCATTGTTGTTTATCATAAATTATGAATATATTTCCTTGTGCTATACAGTAGAATCTTGTTTATCTATTCTATATATTAACATTATAGTTTGCATCTGCTAATCACCAGCTCCCATTCTATGCCTCTCCCACACTTCCCCTCTTGTTAATCACATAGTCTGCTCTCTGTGTCTGTGAGTCTGTTTCTGTTTCATAGATAATTTCATTTGTATCATATTTTAGAGTCCACATGTAAGTGATACCATATGGTATTTGTCATTCTCGTTCTGATATCCTAAGGATTCTTTTTAATGCTAGTGCTCAGTCAAGTGTTTACTTAACTTCATTTTCAGAACATTTGTTGCTATTGTATAGAAATGTGATTGATTTTTAAAATATTTATCTTGTATTCTGAAAGCTTTTTATTAATTCTAATTCTTGCAGTTTCTTCAGGATTTTCTATATATAAAAGTATGTTACCTCCAATATACTTTAACTTTTTCCTTTCCATTCTGAAGACTGTTTTTTTTTTTTTTTTTTTTTTTAAACAACAAAAATTCATTTTACTTACCTGATTGCTATGGTTATAAAACTTCCTGTATAATATTGGACCAAAATGAGGGATAGACTTCCTTGTCTTCTTCAAAATCTTAGAGGGAAAGCTCTCAGTTTTTCATTATTAAGTATGTTGTTAGCTGTGGGTCTTTTACAGGTACCCTTTGATTGAGAAAGTTCTCTTCTGTTCATAGTTATTAAGGTTTTTTTTTTTTTTTTTTTTTTAACTCCTCTTATGAAAAGGTGCTAGACTCAGGGAAATGCTTTTTCTGCAGGCAGATGTGTTTTTTGTCCTTTATTGTATTAAAATGGCATAATGACGATTGACTTTCATATAATTAACCATCACTGGATACCTCCATAAATCCCACGTGATCATGGTACATAATCTTTTTTATATGTTGTTAGGTTTTGTTTGCCACTATTTTGTAGAAGACTCTTGCATCTGTATTCATAAGGGACATCGGTTGTGTGTCTGTGTGTGATGTCTCTGTTTGATATTGGTATTAGAGAAATACTGGCCTCACATTGCCTGCTATATGTGGAAGAGACATGTGGAATGACGGATGAAGCATTGTTGGATTTAAGTTTAATCAGGATTAGATGAAGAAATTTAGGATATATCAGTGTGGAATTGGGGTGAGATTATCAAGAGAGTTCATTCTCAATTTCCTAGGCCTGTGTTAAGTGTTTGATATCGAATTATGCTGTTTTTTTAACTATGTATAGATACTTTATACTTTGAATTTGCTGGCTATTTTCCATATTAACGTTTATGAAATTAGTATGTGTTAATTAGTTGTAATGTGCATTTAAGATAAGTTTTTTTTTTTTTCCAATTTTCCTACAAAACAAGATGCCATTGAATAGCTGATGCTTTTTTAAAACAGCTGTTAACCTTAAGTCTAAGCAATAAGCTTATTCATCTTTAAGATATGGAAACACATTTAAAAGTTTTAAATTTGCCCCAAAAGTTGCAGCTGGTGTGTGGTTAACTTAGAATTCCAGCTTAAACTTTTGACTGTGAAGTCCATGTTTCTAAACACTGTACAATAGTGATTTTGTAAAAATACTCGTTCTTTACATGTAATTTCACCGAATGGTCAGTGGTGTTTATATTTTTTTCCTGTCTGTCTTTTTTTTAAATAGAAGAGATTAAAATCAACAGGGGGGAAATCTATGATTCTCAAGTCATGTCGAATTGTAGTCATAAGTTTTACAGCTGTCATTTAGTCTCTTTATGCTCAGTGTCTTTTTCTGTAAGATATGGGTGTTTATAACTACCCTAGAGTTTTGGAGATAACCAAATAGCATACTTTTCTGTACTTAAATAATGTGTAGTATAGTTATATTTAGCTGGCACTTTATTTAAAGGAAGAAATGGGAGTTTGTGGTCACTTTCTCCAAGAATTAAAAAAAAAAAAAAAACATATATATTTAAAATATGGAACCACCATGTATGTTATGTGAAGAAGAACAAGAGCCAGACCCACAGAAAAGCAAGGGAGAAAACAAATAAGTAGATGATGAAGATACTGAACTGATCTTGATTGGAGTGGAACATGTAAATGAAGATGCTGATGTGATCTTTGTTGGGATGACCTCAAATTCAAAACCAGTAATTTCAAACATACAGAACAGAGTTACCCCAGGTTCATGTTCAAGGAGAAAAAGGTATGGTCACTTCAGGAAACATTATGCTCAGAAATTACAGCCTTTTAGTCGTGTGACTCCTGCATCAGAAGCAAAGACTGTCTTGCCAGTTTCTGTTTCTCAGTCAAGGTCAACAGATAGTCCTATAATTATTGAGCCTTTGTCCAAAGCAGATTACAAAAATATTTCACGACAAATAGTGTCTAATAACTTTTGAGAGTTATGTTCTCCTTTGATTACTTTCACAAGTTCATTGCAGCATCCAATAGAAACAGCAGTTTCTGCAGGAGATATGGATAATAGTCCTCATGTATCACAGCGATTTCTACTTCTGAAATAAATAGCACTAATCCCAAAAGCCCTAAACTCAGTGATGAAATTATAGGAGAACATTCTTTAGCTTTGTCCCCTTCAGGTATTTTTCACACAGTGACTACTCAGCAAAGCACACCAGACAGTGTTCATACCTCATTAAGCCATATTCAGAATGGAGAACCTTGTCCAACACATTTTCCAAAGGACAATGTTCATTGCAAGCCTGTAAGTCCTTTACGGGAAAACTGACTGAAAAAAACTGACTTTCTGAGTGTAGGAAGTCAAAACAAGATTGCTGATCCCACAGAACGCAATCTGATTATGTTACTCTGTGACTTCTACTATGGACAGCATACAGGACATGGGCAGCCAGAACCAAAAACTCACACAGCCTTTAAATGTCTCAGCTGCTTGAAAGTTCTAAAAAATGTCAAGTTTATCAATCACATGAAACACCATTTGGAACTTGAGAGGCAGAGAGGTGACAGCTGGAAATACCACACCACCTGCCAGCACTGACACCGCCAGTTTCCTACTCCCTTCCAGTTGCAGTGTCACATTGAAAGTGTCCACACTTCCCAGGAGCCCTCTGCCATCTGAAAAATCTGTGAATTGTCCTTTGAGACAGATCAGGTTCTCTTACAGCACATGAAAGGTAATCATAAGCCTGGTGAAATGCCCTATGTATGCCAGGTTTGCAGTTACATACCATCATTCTTTGCAGATGTGGATGCACATTTCCAAGCATAACATGGTACTAAGAATTTACTTGGCCCCTTTCGTTTCCATTTTTTTTTTTTTTTTTAAACTGCAACTCCATACATATGTCTTTATAGATGGCACTGGGGAAAGAGTTTTCACTAGAGTTCCAAATGTAGGATACAGTTTTTAACTTTTAAAGAGAAAGGATAACTCAAGACCAAGTGTCAGCAAATGTTTAAGAAGCCTAAGCATCTAGAAGGATTAACTCCTGAAAAAAAGAGTTGTTATTCAGGTATCACTGGAACCCCTTCAACCAGAATTGGTGGAAGTAGCATCCATTACTATGAACACATCCGATTCTGAATCATCACCCCATAAATCTAAAAGTAGGAGGTCAAAAACAAACAAACAAACAAACATTAATACTATTTTCAGTAAGTCTGAAGTAAGTACTTCATTCAAAATTAAAAACCCCATTAAAAACAAGAACAAAAAATCAAATTATAGCATTTTTCATTAATATCAAATATAGGGAAACCAATGCATAATTTATGTGTTCTCATTTTAAATACTTGAAGTACAGCTTTGTTTAAATATTGAGATGCTATTTGAAAATATAGTACCCGTTTTTCATATAAGTGTTTTTACATGTAAACATTATGTGTGCATGTGTGTGTGTGAGAGAGAGAATGAGAGAGATGGAGAAATGAAAAGTAACAATGTATTTTCGTATTTCATTTTATTTGCAAGTTCAAAAGCGCTAGTATACATATAATCTGTAGTGTGTTTTAGCAACCAAATTTTCAACTCTTTTCATGCCTTGAAGATCTCAGTATTAACTATATAGCCAGATTGGAATGGCTTTGTTATGGTATGATCCTGTGTTCTGCTGAACTCTGTGAAGTGTCTCTGTTGTGCTGATCTAAGATAACCTGGTTCCGAAAGCCTATTGTGGAAAAGTTGATGGAGAAGCTATGATGTGTTTGGACCAGACACGGGATTTAGTCAGTGGAGAGCTGTGGCTTCTTGTCCCAGTTGAGGAAGAGGTATGCATTCACTCCAGGCATGGAGCCAAGGCAGAAGAAACACTGTTTCCAAGTGTTTTTATCTGGTCCAGGGACATCTCAAGGAAGCCAAATGTTACAATGCCTGTGTTTGGTGAGAGGCCCTTGCAAGCATCAAGCAGACCCTGTGTATCATTGACTGCAGTTGGAGAAGCAGAGATAGTTAATAGAATGAGGCCTCGTGCCTGTGGACCTCTTATGAGTGATCAAAACAGGAATTTGATTCATTCCATCCCCTTTCCCATTTGGCTGGCATTTAGTCACAGTGAAGTAGCCATATCTATCTCCATCACAGTAGCAAAGCAAGTTAAGATTCCCAAGGAAAAAAGCCTTGACATCCAGTTTGATTTGTACTGAACCCATAGATTTAACTGAAAAGGATCAAACACAAGGAATCTTTTCAGTTTATGAACTGGGTTAAATTTCGTTCTCTTTCCCTAAAGCTACAAAGGAACTGTTCGAGAATAGTAAATGTAGTGGATACAAAGGGTCCAAAGTGCAGGCAGCTGTGATGGGCACGCTAAAGCTCCGGCAGCTGTGACAGGTGCGCTAAGCATGGCCGAGAGGAGCTACCACATGTCTGACGTCAGGGGCAGAATCTGGATGGACCCCATGCCCGAAGGGCAGTGGCCAAGAGGAGTTACCCCACGTCCGAGGTCAGGAGCAGCGGCTGGGAGGAGATAACCCACACTCTTAAGCCTGAGGCCAGGGATGGCAGGTGGGAGGAGTTACCCTATGCCATGGCAGCATGGGCACAGGAGGGCCTAGAGGAGCTACCCCACATTGAAGGTCAGGAAAGGCCGTGGTGAGAAGATAATCCTCATCAAAGGTAAGGAACAGTGGCTGCGGTTTGCTGGAGCATCTGTGAAGAGATACCCCACGCCAAAGGTAAGAGAAAGTCAACCAAGTAAGATGGTAGGTGTGCAAGAGGGCATCAGAGGGCAAACACATTGAAACCATACTCACAGAAAACTAGTCAATCTAATCACATTAGGACCACAGTCTTGTCTAACTCAAATGAAACTAAGCCATGCCTGTGGGGCAACCCAAGATGGGCGGTTCATGGTGGAGAAATCTGATAGAATATGGACCACTGGAGAAGGGATTGGCAAACCACTTCAGTATTCTTGCCTTGAGAACCCCATGAACAGTATGAAAAGGAAAAATAATAGGATAATGAAAGAGAAACTCTCCAGGTCAGTAGGTGCCTAATATGCTACTGGAGATCAGTGGAGAAATAACTCCAGAAAGAATGAAGGGATGGAGCATAAGCAAAAAGAATACCCAGCTGTGGATGAGACTGGTGATAGAAGCAAGGTCCAATGTTGTAAAGAGCAATATTGCATAGGAACATGGAATGTTAGGTCCATGAATCCAGGCAAATTGGAAGTGGTCAAACAAGAGATGGCAAGACTGAACATCGACATTTCAGGAATCAGCATACTGAAATGGACTGGAATGAGTAAATTTAACTCAGATCACCATTATATCTATTACTGGATGCAGGAATCCCTCAGAAGAAACGGAGTAGCCATCATGGTCAACAAAATAGTCTAAAATGCAGTACTTGGATGCAATCTCAAAAGCGACAGAATGATCTCTGTTTGTTTCCAAGGCAAACCATTCAAAATCACGGTAATTTAAGTCTATACCCCAACCAGTAATGCTGAAGAAGCTGAAGCTGAACAGTTCTATGAAGACCTATAAGACCTTTTACAACTAACACCCAAAAAAGATGTCTTTTTCATTATAGGGGACTGGAATGCGAAACTAGGAAGTCAAGAAACACCTGAAGTAACAGCAAATTTGGCCTTGAAATACGGAATGAAGCAGGGCTAAGATTAATACAGTTTTGCCAAGAAAATGCACTGGTCATAATACCCTCTTCCAAAAACACAAGAGAAGACTCTATACATGGACATCACCAATGGCCAACATCAAAATCAGATTTATTATATTCTTTGTAGCCAAAGATGAAGAAGCTCTATACAGCCAGCAAAAACAAGGCCAAGAGCTTTCTGTGGCTCAGACCATGAACTCCTTATTGCCAAATTCAGACTTAAAGTGAAGAAAGTAGGAAAACCACTAGACCATTCAGGTATGACCTAAATTAAATCTCTTTTGATTATACAGTGGAAGTGAGAAATAGATTTAAGGGCCTAGAGCTGATAGATAGAGTGCCTGATGAGCTATGGAATGAGGTTTGTGACATTGTACAGGTGACAGGGATCAAAACCATCCCCATGGAAAAGAAATGCAAAAAAGCAAAATGGCTGTCTGGGGAGTCCATACAAATAGACGTGAAAAAAAAGAGAAGCGAAAGGCAAAGGAGGAAAAAAATATATAACCATCTGAATGCAGAGTTCGAAAGAAGAGCATGAAGAGATAATAAAGCCTTCTTCAGTGATCAATGCAAAGAAATAGAGGAAAACAAGAGAATGCAAAAGACTAGAGATCACTTCAAGAAAATCAGAGATACCAAAGGAACATTTCATGCAAAAATTGGCTCGATAAAGGACAGAAATGGTATGGACCTAACAGAAGCAGAAGATGTTAAGAACAGATGGCAAGAATATACAGAAGAACTGTACAAAAAACTTCTTCATGACCTAGACAATCACGATGGTGTGATCACTGACCTAGAGCCAGTACATCCTGGAATGTGAAGTCAAGTGGGCTTTAGAAAGCAGCACTATGAACAAAGCTAGTAGGAGTGATACAATTCCAGTTGAGCTATTCCAAATCCTGAAAGATGATGCTGTGAAGGTTCTGCACTTAATATGCCAGAAAATTTGGAAAACTCAGCAGTGCCTACAGGACTGGAAAAACTCAGTTTTCATTTCAATCCCAAAGAAAGGCAATGTCAAAGAATGCTCAAACTACCGCACAATTGCACTCATCTCACACGCTAGTAAAGTAATGCTCAAAATTCTCCAAGCCAGGCTTCAGCAATATGTGAACTGTGAACTTCCTGATGTTCAAGCTGGATTTAGAAAAGGCAGAGGAACCAGAGATCAAATTGCCAGCATCTGCTGGATCATCGAAAAAGCAAGAAAGTTCCAGAAAAACATCTATTTCTGCTTTATTGACTATGCCAAGGCCTTTGACTGTGTAGATCACAATAAACTGTGCAAAATTCTGAAAGAGATAGGAATACCAGACCACCTGATCTGCCTCTTGAGAAATCTGTATGCAGGTCAGGAAGCAACAGTTAGAACTGGACATGAATGACACATTGGTTCCAAATAGGAAAAGGAGTATGTCAAGGCTGTATGTTTTCACTCTGTTTATTTAACTTATATGCAGCATGCATCGTGAGAAATGCTGGTCTGGAGGAAGTACAAGCTGGAATCAAGATTGCCATAAGAAAAATCACTAACCTCAGATTTGAAGATGACACCACTTTCGATAGAAAGTAAAGAAGAACTAAAGAGCCTCTTGATGAAAGAGAAAGAAGAGATTGAAAAGATTGGCTTAAAGCTCAACATTTATAAAGCTAAGATAATGGCATCCAGTCCCATAAGTTCATGGCAAATAGATGGGAAACAGTGGAAACAATGGCTGACTCCTATTTTTTTGGCAGGGAGAGAGGGGTCCAAAATCATTGCAGATGTTGCTTGCAGCCATGAAATTATAAGACACTTATTCCTTGGAAGGAAAATTATGATCAACCTAGACAGTATATTAAAAGGCAGAGACATTATTTTGTCAACAAAAGTCCATCTAGTCAAGGCTATTGTTTTTCCAGTGGTAATATGGATGTGATATTTGAAATATAAAGAAAGCAGAGCACCCAAGCACTAATGATTTTAATCTGTGGTGTTGGAGAAGACTCTAGAGAGTCCCTTGGACTGCAAAAAGATCCAACCAGCCCATTCCTACGGAGATCAGTCCTGGGTGTTCATTTGAAGGACTGATTTTGAAGCTGAAAGTCCAATATTTTGGCCACCTGATGCACAGAACTGATTCATTTGAAAACACCCTGATGCTGGGAAAGATTGAGGGCAGGAGAAGGGGACAGCAGAGGAAGGGATTTTGGATAGCGTCATCGACTCAATGGACATTGGTTTGGGTAGACTCCAGCAGTTGTTGATGGACAGGGAGGCCTGGCATGCTGAGGTTCATTGGGTCACAAGGATTCAGACACAACTGAGCAACTAAACACAACTGAACTGATACACCCATGGCTGATTCGTGTCAATGCATGGCAACAACTACTACAATATTGTAAAGTAATTAGCTTCCAATTAAAACAAATCAATTAATTGAAGAAAATACATCTAGAATAGAAGGTAGACGCTCTGAAACACAATATTAAAAATACAAAACACAATCAATCACAAAAAATATTTAAAAATATGAAATTTGCTTTAAAGGGTAGGATTGCTTTTTGCAAGGTAATAGGTGCTAAAAATGAAAATTAAAGGATTGATTATGACCCAGTAATTCCACTGCTGGGCATACACACCAAGGAAACAAGAATTTAAAGAGACACATGTATCCCAATGTTCATTGCAACACTGTTTATAATAACCAGGACGTGGAAACAACCTCGATGTCCATAAGCAGACGGATGGATAAGAAATCTGTGGTACGTATACACAATGGAGTATTACTCAGCCATTAAAAAGAATACATTTAAATCAGTTCTAATGAGGTGGATGAAACTGGAGATTATTATATAGAGTGAAGTAAGCCAGAAAGAAAAAATACCAATATGGTATATTAACGCATATATATGGAATTTAGAAAGATGATAATGATAACCCTGTATGCAAGAGGGCAAAAGAGACAGAGATGTATAAAACAGTCTTAAGGAATCTGTGGGAGAGGGAGAAGGTGGGATTATTTGGGAAAATGTTATTGAAACATATATAATATCATATAAGAAAAGAATTGCCAGTCTAGGTTTGATGCAGGATACAGGATGCTTGGGGCTGGTGCACTGGGATGACCCAGAGGGATGGTAAGGGGTGGGAGGTTGGGAGGGGGTTTCAGAATTGGGAACACGTGTACACCCGTGGAAGATTCAGATTGATGTATGCAAAACCAGTACAATAGTACAATTTTAAAAAATTTAAAAAATAGTAAATAATTTAAAAAATTAGAAGGTTGCTCACAAATAAACTATATCTAGGAAGTTCTTGGGAGCCATTGTGGGCAGTGTGTGATTAGTTCAGTTTCAGATAATTCCTTGTTCCAGCTTGTATTTCTTTACAAGATCTATAAGCCCCTTCCAATGCTTAGTCAATATTAACAACAGGGTTTTAATCTGTTGCACCTCTCACTCCCAGAGTGGTTCCCTTTTCTTTATTTATTTTGGTTTTTCTCTTTTCAAGTCTCTTCAGTGTCTAATTTCTGCCCTGGCACAAGGGCGCTCACTTGGTCACTTATGTAGGCTCACTTGTTCAGTTGTGTCTTGGGAAGGGAGGAACACTGCAAACAAATAATGCTCGTGTGTATTTTGAGAAAGTGCCTGCAGTGTATGGAACACACTGGGTTTTCCCAACCTCACGGTGGTGTGTGCTTTCTGTGTCTACACTGCTCAGGTTCCAGGTTGCTCCTCAGGGATACTGTCCAACATGGGCCCTTTATTTCCTACAATTCCGAGGTCTAAGCTGCTTACGTTCAGGTTTTCAGGCACACTGCAAAGTCACAGACTCAGATGCACATGCGTTTTGTGCCCTTCTCAGGTCCCAGCATCTCAGGTGACCAGGTGTTTGGCCAGCGCCAAGTGGGCCATGCATCTTAACTACCTACTGGGTCCAGGCCGCTGAGTTACCTGGTTGTATCATGAGAACACCACTTCAGGTGTGTCATGTGTCTCCTCTGGAAAGCTCATCTCAAGGTGCAACCCTCCTGGCAGATGTCATCTGTCCAGGACTTCAGGAAGACGTGGTTAGCAACTGGCAACCTGCTCACAGTTTGGTGCAGAATGCCAGTCTCTGAGGCTGAGATGGCCCTTTGCCTTCTGGTTCTGGCTGTCACACACTTGGCTATCTGTTCCTTGTTGGGGGAGGGTCCTGTAGACAGCTGGGTAGTTCTGCTTTGGTATTTGCTCAATCCTTTGTCCTCCTTTCAAAGAGAATGTGCAGCCTATCTGGGTACCTGGTGTCCTCTGCTAGCATTCAGAAATTGTTTTGTGGAAGTTTCTCAGCATTTAAATGGTCATTTAATGAATTTGGGGAGAATGTGCTCTCCCCATCTTATTCCTCTGCCATCTTAGGACCCCTCCCCACCCCCCATCACCAGGTCTTATTTTTGTATCCATTTAGCCAGTCTAGGCTTTTTGGTTGGAACATTTAATCCATTTATATTTAGAATAATTATTGATACATGTATTCCTATTGCCATTTCCTTAATTTTGGGGGGTCGATTTTGTAGATCTTTTTTCTTCTCTTGTATTTCTTGACTATATAAGTCCCCTTAACATTTGTTGTAAAGCTCATTTTGTGGTAAAGAATTCTCCTACCTTTGGCTCATCTGAAAAGCTTTGATTTCTCCATGAAATTTGAAGGAGACGCTTGCCAGGTCCAGTGATCTTGGTTGCAGACTATTCTCATTCAGTGCTTTAAATATGCCCTGTCATTGTCTTCTGGCCTGCAGAGTTTCTGTTGAAAGATAAGCTGTGAAACATATGGGGTTCCCATTATATGTTACTTGTTGCTTTTAACTTGCTACTTTTAATATTCTTTCTTTGTGTTTAATCTTCCTTAGTTTGATTAGTATATGTCTTGGGGTGTTTCATTTCATGCAAAGATGGGCTCAATAAAGGACAGAGATGGTGTGGACCTAACAGAAGCAGAAGATATTAAGAAGAGGTGGCAAGAATACACAGAAGAATTGTACAAAAAAGAGCTTCAAGACCCAGATAATCATGATGATGTGATCACTGACCTAGAGCCAGACATCTTGGAATGTGAAGTCAAATGGGCCTTAGAAAGCATCACTACGAACAAAGCTAGTGGAGGTGATGGAATTCCAGTGGAGCTATTCCAAGTCCTGAATGATGATGCTGTGAAAGTGCTACACTCAATATGCCAGCAAATTTGGAAAACTCAGCAGTGGCCACAAGATTGGAAAAGGTCAGTTTTCATCCCAATCCCAAAGAAAGGCAATGCCAAGAGTGCTCAAACTACCGAACAATTGCACTCATCTCACACGCTAGTAAAGTAATGCTCAAAATTCTCCAAGCCAGGCTTCAGCAATATGTGAACCGTGAACTTCCTGATGTTCAAGCTGGTTTTAGAAAAGGCAGAGGAACCAGAGATCAAATTGCCAACATCCGCTGGATCATCGAAAAAGCAAGAGAGTTCCAGAAAAACATCTATTTCTTCTTTATTGACTATGCCAAAGCCTTTGACTGTGTGGATCACAATAAACTATGGAAAATTCTGAGAGAGATGGGAATACCAGACCACCTGATCTGCCTCTTAAGAAATCTGTATGCAGGTCAGGAAGCAACAGTTAGAACTGGTCATGGAACAACAGACTGGTTCCAAATAGGAAAAGGAGTACGTCAAGGCTGCATATTGTCACCATGTTTATTTAACTTATATGCAGAGTACATCATGAGAAATGCTGGACTGGAAGAAACACAAGTTGGAATCAATATTGCCGGGAGAAATATCAATAACCTTAGATATGCAGATGACACGACTCTTATGGCAGAAAGTGAAGAGGGGCTAAAAAGCCTCTTGAGGAAAGTGAAAGTGGAGAGTGAAAAGGTTGGCTTAAAGCTCAACATTCAGAAAACGAAGATCATGGCATCTGGTCCCATCACTGCATGGGAAATAGATGGGGAAACAGTGGAAACAGTGTCAGACTTTGTTTTTCTGGGCTCCAAAATCACTGCAGATGGTGACTGCAGCCATGAAATTAAAAGACGCTTGCTCCTTGGAAGGAAAGTTATGACCAACCTAGATAGCATATTCAAAAGCAGAGACATTACTTTACCAACAAAGGTTCACCTAGTCAAAGCTATGGTCTTTCCTGTGGTCATGTATGGATGTGAGAGCTTGACTGTGAAGAAGGCTGAGCGCCAAAGAATTGATGCTTTTGAACTGTGGTGTTGGAGAAGACTCTTGAGAGTCCCTTGGACTGCAAGAAGATCCAACCAGTCCATTCTGAAGGAGATCAATCCTGGAATTTCTTTAGAAGGAATGATGCTAAAGCTGAAACTCCAGTATTTTGGCCACCTCATGCGAAGAGTTGACTCATTGGAGAAGACTCTGATGCTGGGAGGGATTAAGGGCAGGAGGAGAAGGGGACGACAGAAGACGAGATGGCTGGATGGCATCACTGACTCGATGGATGCGAGTCTGAGTGACCTCCGGGAGCTGGTGATGGACAGGGAGGCCTGGCGTGCTGCGGTTCATGGGGTCGCAAAGAGTCGGACACGACTGAGCGACTGATCTGGTCTGATCTGATCTGGGGTGTTTCTACTTGGTTTCATCACAAATGGGAGTATTTGCACCTCTTGGACTTGATTGACTATTTCCTTTTCCATGTTGGGAATTTTTTAAGTATAATCTGTAAAATTTTCTGATACACTTTACTTTCCCTCTCTTCTTCTGGGACCCCTACAATATGAATCTTGGTGCATTTAATATCGTCCAAGAGGTCTCGGAGACTGTCCTCAGTTCTTTTCTTTCTTTTGACTTTACTCTGCTATTCTGCAGTTGTTTTTTTTTTTTTTTTTCAACCACTTTGTCTTTTAACTCATTGACCCATTTTCTGCTTCAGATACGCTGTTCTTGAGTCCTTCTAGATTATTTTTAATTTGAATAATTGTGTTGTTTGTCTCTATGTGTTTATTCCTCAATTCAACTATGGGTTTGTTCATTGATTCTTGCATTTTCTGCATGTCATTTTTAAAGTTTTTGATCATCTTTACTATCATTATTCTGAATTCTTTTTCAGGCATTTTGCCTATTTCCTCTTCATTTGTTTAAATTTCCAGTTTCCAGTTTTAAAATTTATTTGTGCAGCATTTCTCTGCCATTTCTTCATTTTTAAAAACATCTTATTGTTTTTGAGGTCTCCTTTTCCCAGCCTTCAGATTTGTGTTTTCTCTTCATTTTAGTTTCTGCACTCCTAAGTTTGGTTAAAGGGTTTGTGTAAGCTTTGCATTGGGTGAGATTTGTACTGAATTTTATTTATTTATTTTCCTTCTGATGTGCAGTGCTGATTGAGGGGGTAATCCTGTCTGCTGATGACTGGCTTTTTATTTTTGTCCTATTTGCTGTTTGAATGAGGTGTCCTACACTGGGTGTGACTGGTGGTTGGGTAATTCTAGGTCTATTATTCAAATGGTTAACTTTGTGTGAGTGAATTCTCATTATTTAATACTCCCTAGGGTTAGTCGGACACGACTGAGCGACTTCACTTTCACTTTTCACTTTCATGCATTGGAGAAGGAAATGGCAACCCACTCCAGTATTCTTGCCTGGAGAATCCCAGGGATGGGGGAGCCTGGTGAGCTTCCGTCTATGGGGTCGCACAGAGTCGGACATGACTTAAGCGACTTAGCAGCAGCAGCAGCACAGGATTAGTAATTCTCTAGTTTTATAGGGTCTTGGAGTCAGTGCTCCCACTCCAAATGCACAGAGCTGGCTCACTGGCCAGGAACAGCATTACAACAGATTGTTTGTGGTGGTATTAAGTTAGATTAAAATAAATATTAAAAAAAGAGAGAGAGAGAGAGAAACAGAGAAACCAAAGGTGAAACCCTGACAAATGGCAGTTACACTGTCATGAAAATAATAATGAAAATAAAGGAATATACACATATATTCTAAAATATGGGAATATACACATATACAACCATCAGCAAAATCAAAAAGTCCAACAAAAATTAAGTAAAACAGACTGACTTAGCAAACAATGGAAACCAAAAATTATATCTATCAGTTAAGAACAAAACTAACCAAAGAACAAACTGGAAAATAAAACTAAAGCAAAGTATCAAGTGAGGATTAAAGCATTGAAAATAAAACTAACAAAATGTCGAGAGGAAAGGAAGGAAAGAAAAGAAAAAAAGAATAGGTATGCAGAGTTCAATAGAGGAAGATGAACAAGATTTATTTAGATTAAAGTTTAACTACAAGGGGACAAGAACAGTGGAAAGGTAATCAATGGGATAAATGTAGAAAAATAAAATAGGTTTAAAAATTATAATTTAAACCAATAAAAATAGAAAAGAATAAAAAATCAAAAATAAATGGGAAAAAAAGGAAACCTGCAAAGAAGTACAAAAATCCAACTTAGAAGCAGAGGTTTATCACAACAGTAAAAAGTGTGACTGAATATACACATATACATATGCAACAACAAGCAAAATCAAAACACTCCAGCAAAATAAAGTGCAATAGATTGATTGACTTGGTAAAAAAGGGAAGGAAAAAAAAATACATACATATATATGTGTGTGTGTGTGTGTGTGTGTGTGTGTGTGTGTGTGTATGTGTGTGTATATATATATCAGAACAAAACTACCTGAAGCGCAAACTGGGAAACAAAACTAGAGCAAGGTGCCAACTGGAGAACAAAGAAATGAAAATAAGACTAAGAAATATGTTGAGAGGAAAGGAAAGAAAGGGGAAAAAATACATATGCAAAGTTAAATAGTGGTACAGATGACTCTTGAGAGTCCCTTGGGCTGCAAGGACATCCAACCAGTCCATCCTAAGGGAGATCAGTCCTGGGTGTTCATTGGAAAGACTGATGTTGAAGCTGAAATTCCTATATTTTGGCCACCTGAAGCAAAAAGCTTACTCATTGGAAAATACCCTTCTGTTGGAAAAGAATGAGGGCAGGAGGAGAAGGGAATGACAGAGGATGAGATGGCTGAATGGCATCATCAACTCGATGGACGTGGATTTGATTGGATTTTGGGAGTTGGTGATGGATAGGGAGGCCTGAGGCGATGTAATTTCAGTTGAGCTATTCCAAATTCTGAAAGATGATGCTGTGAAAGTGCTGCACTCAATATGCCAGCAAATTTGGGAAACGCAGCAGTGGCCACAGGACTGGAAAAGCTCAGTTTTCATTTCAATCCCTAAGAAAGACCATGTCAAAGAAGGCTCAAACTACAGCACAATTACACTCAACTCACATGCTAGTAAATTAATGCTCAAAAATCTCCAAGCCAGGCTTCAGGTATATGTGAACTGTAACTTCCTGATGCTCAAACTGGTTTTAGAAAAGGCAGAAGAACCAGAGATCAAATTTCCAACATCTGCCGGATCATGGAAAAAAACAAGAAAGTTCCAGAAAAATATCTATTTCTGCTTTATTGGCTATGCCAAATCTTTTTTACTGTGTGGATCACAATAAACTGTGAAAAATTATGAAAGAGATGGGAATACCAGACCACCTGATCTGCCTCTTGAGAAATTTGTATGCAGGTCAGGAAGCAACAGTTAGAACTGGACATGGAACCACAGACTGGTTCCAAATAGGCAAAGGAGTTCATCAAGGCTGTATATTGTCACCCTGCTTATTTAATTTCTATGCAGAGTACATCATGAGAAACGCTGGACTGGAAGAAACACAAGCTAGAATCAAAAGATTGCTGGGAGAAATATCAATAACCTCAGATATGCAGATGACATCACCCTTATGGCAGAAAGTGACGAGGAACTAAAGAGCCTCTTGATGAATGTGAAAGTGGAGAGTGAAAAAGTTAGCTTAAAGCTCAACATCCAGAAAATGAAGATCATGGTATCTGGTCCCATCACTTCATGGGAAATAGATGGGGAAACAGTGGAAACAGTGTCAGACTTTATTTTTTGGGCTCAAAATCAATGTAGATGGTGACTGCAGACATGAAATTAAAAGACGCTTACTCCTTGGAAGGAAAGTTATGACCAACCTAGATAGCATATTCAAAACCAGAGACATCACTTTACCAACAAAGATTCGCCTAGTCAAGGCTATGGTCTTTCCTGTGGTCATGTATGGATGTGAGAGCTGGACTGTGAAGAAGGCTGAGCGCCGAAGAATTGATGCTTTTGAACTGTGGTGTTGGAGATGACTCTTGAGAGTCCCTTGGACTGCAAGTAGATACAACCAGTCTATTTTGAAGTTAATGAGCCCTGAGATTTCTTTGGAAGGACTGAAGCTAAAGCTGAATCTCCAGTACTTTGGCCACTTCATACGAAGTGTTGACTCATTAGTGAAGACTCTGATGCTAGGAGGGATTGGGGGCAGGAAGAGAAGGGGACAACAGAGGATGAGATGGCTGGATGGCATCACTGACTCGATGGACGTGAGTCTCACTGAACTCCAGGATTTGTTGTTGGACAGCGAGGCCTGGCATGCTGTGATTCATGGGGTTGCAAAGAGTCGAATATGCCTGAGCAACTAATCTCATCTTAACTGAATGAGGCCTGGTGTGCTGTGGTTCATGGGGTCACAAATAGTCGGACATGACTGAGCCACAGAACTGAACTGAACTGAAAGAAGATTGATATACATTAAAGATTAACTACAAGGGTAAAAGAATAGTAGGGAAAGTAAACAAATAATAAATGTAGAAATGATAATAGGTTTAAAAAATGAAATTAAAAAAAAATTAAAAAAGAGAGAGAGAGAGAAAAGGAAACTCCACAGAATTGCAAAAGCTGAATGTAGAGACAGAAGTTTATAACAGTAATAAAAAATGTGACAGAAGAAAAAAAAATACTCAAAAACTTCATTAGATTTTATAGTGCCAATGAAAATGGCAACTACAACCTGGGCGGGGGGAAAGAAACAAAAAACAAACAAACAAACAAAAATTGTAAAGAATATATAGAGCAAGGCGAAACATGAGAATAACACAGGTTTTTCTTTAATCACTGCTATAAGAATCCTTTCCCCAGCTGGAAATCACAGTCCACTTGACCTCCCTTGGGTGCCCTCCAAAACTGTGCTGACTTCTGCATCTGATTTGGCAGCAGCTCAGATTCTAATCCGGTCCTTCTCCTATATTTTATTGTCTCCAAAATTACAGCTATCGGAACCAGGACATTTTCTTTTGTGGGAGGTATCAATGTCTTTTTATATATTCCATAGACACAGAGTCTGCCTAGTTGATCAAGTGGATTTAATCTGCAGCTTCTACAGGTTGTAGGAATGTTTTGGGTCTTCTTCCTTAGCAACACTGTCCCTGGGTTCCAACTGTGGTTTTAGTATATCTCTTGCCTCCACCTCTGCATGTAATTCATCCACTGAGGTTTGCTCTTGAGACTGCCCTGGAGGACGTGGGTTTGCCTCTGTGAGGGCCAGATGTGGAGGTGTAACTGCTTTGGTCACCGGGTTTCTGGCAGCACCAGGTACTCAGGGGAGTTGGTGGTTAGGGCAGCAGGAAATATAGTGCTCTAGAAGGGTATGTCAACCAGTATTGGCCAATACACACCAGAATTTTTGCATGTAGAAGCCCCTTCCCTGAGAGAGAAGCCTGGCAAGCCACAGTCTACAATGTTGCAAGGAGCTGGACACTACTGAAGTGATTATGTACCCATAGACACAAGAGATTTTTGGCCTGTAGGAGCTCTGCCCCAGCGAGCATTGAGCATGAAAGTGGCATAGCTTCTTGACTTGTGCAGACCTTGGTAGCGACAAATGTGCACGGACACTGACTGCCTCTGCCACAGAAGTTTTGGCCCTATCAGAGTCTTTTCTCCAGCATCTTGTAGCTGGTGATAAGGAGGCCTCTTTTGCCATTCCTTCTCCATAGCCCCACTTTTTCAGGCACTTATAGGGCTCCCTTGCCTGGGATATTTCTCTGTTGTTTGGAGCATGAGGCACATAGACAGGACCCCTGGGTGGGGACCTACTCTGTAGATAAGTGAGTCAGGCACTTGATTGGCCAGTTTCTCTATTGTTTAGCTGCCTATGGTGGTGAGTGGGGAGAAAGAGACTATGGTGATGGCTGCACCCACTATGATTGACCCAGCAGTATCCCCTTCTCCATGGTACCTGATGTTCTTCCACAGGCATTTCTCTTCCTGATCTCCTCCCTCACATCCCATCAGTCCGTCTCTCTGCAGTCAATAACAGCCCTTGCCGTGGGATTGCTCCACAACCCCCAAAATCCAGCTCTCAACTGTTGTCCTTTCTAGGAAACCTGTGTCCCTGTCTGGGCTGTGTATGACTATGGCAAGGACTATCTGCTTCTCATTCCGTGTAGGCTACCACAGATCAACTGTATTAGGCTGATCAACTCAGCCTAAATTATTTCTCCTCTGATCCAGACAGTTGATCCCATGTGGGGATCAGACACCTACTTTAGTTCTCCCATCCACCGAGGGCAGGTCCTGGCCTATTAATATTCCTGTTCCCCCCACCCCTAGTTCCTTCACTCTACAGAGTTTTTTGTGGTTTTGTATATTAATTTCCTCTGGTCAGGTACTCCGTGGAGAGAAAGGTACCCCACTTCCAACTACTGTTCTGCCATTTTGTTCATCTCAAAGTTTTGACTACTAGAAATAAGACTGAACGCTCATGTGCACAAATTTTCGGTATACTTTTTTTTTTTTTTTCATACTTGCTGGTATAAACCTAACAAAGGGATTGCTGGGTCATATGGTAACCCAATGTTTAACTTTTGAAGGAACTTCCAAACTGTTTTCCACCACGGTGTACTCTTTTGTATTCCCTTAAGCAGTGCATGAATGTTCAATATTTTCACTTCCTCATCACACTTATTCTTCTCTGTCTCTCTTTAGAACCATAGTTTTGGTGGGCCCTGCATGCTTACTTGCCTTCTGTATATCACTATGTAATGAATTTCCTGTTAAAATCTTTTGTTCATTTTTGCATTGGTGCCTTTAATATATTCTAACTGATTCTTAAGTTTTTCATACTTCAATATGATTGTTTTCATTTTTTATTTTAATTTTCAATTGTCTGGCCTACTATATAGAAAAGCAATTAATTAAATTTTATACATCATCTGTATATCTTGCAACATTGCTTAAATTAATTCTTAGTTTTATTTATTCTGTTGCTGTAGATTTCATTGTATATTCCACATAGATGCTGCCAACAGATAAAAACAGCTTTATTCTTCTTTTCCAAACTGGATAACTTCTCAATCATTTTCTAATATGACTTCATGGACATAAATTATATACAATGAGAGGGGACATTTTTTTGTTGATGTGATTTTAGAAGTAAAACACTCAGTGTTCTACCATAAAGTGTGATTTTAGTGATAGAATTTAGTACTTTCATGACAACCAGTCCTTTCTGAAGGAGATCAGCCCTGGGATTTCTTTGGAAGAAATGATGCTAAAGTTGAAACTCCAGTACTTTGGTCACCTCATGTGAAGAGTTGACTCATTGGAGAAGACTCTGATGCTGGCAGGGATTGCAGGCAAGAGGAGAAGGGGATGACAGAGGATGCGATGGCTTGATGGCATCACTGACTAGATGGACGTGAGTCTCAGCGAATTCCGGGAGTTGGTAATGGACAGGGAGGCCTGGCGTGATCGCAAATAGTCGGACACGACTGAGTGACTGATCTGATCTGATTTGATCTGATTAGTACTTTGATAAGGTTGAGAAATTTTTCTATTTCTACTTTGCTAAGAGATTTTAAACAGAATGTGCTCAGTCACAGAGTTGTGTCCAGCTCTTTGCAACCTCATGAAGTGTAAGCCCAACAAGCTCCTCTGGCCTTGGGAATTCTCCAGGCAAGAGTAGTGGAGTGGATTGTCATGCTCTCCTCCAGGGGACCTTCCCAACCCAAGGATGGAGACCAGATCTCTGTGGTGCCGGGCACTTTTTTTAATAGCTGAGGCACCAGCAAAGCCTAAGAATAATGAAGTGGGTAGCCTATCCCTTTTCCAGGGTATCTTCCTTACCAAGGAATAGAAATTAGACATTACTAAAGTATTTTTCAGCATGTATCGAGATGACCCTACTGTGTTTCATTTTCATTTCTTTAGTAAGTTGCTTTATCCTGATGGATTTTCAAATGTTTAATGAATGCTACACTTTTAGGGGGACAAAAAGAAATGGATTATGCTATGTCGTACTATGTATGTATTGGTGTAGTCTGCCACAGATCAGCTGTTTCACTCTCAGCCTTAAACGTTTCTCCTCTGACCCAGACAATTACTCCAGTGTGGGGGCTGGAAACTACTTCAGTTCTCTCACACAACAAATGCAGGTCCAGGCCTACTAACACTCCTGTTTTCCCCCTAGTTCCTTCATCCTACCAAGTTTTATGGTTCTATACATTCTTTTCCACTGGTCAGGTACTCCTGTCAGCTCTCAGCTGGTGTTCTGCAAGCACTTCTGTGTCTGATGGTGTATTCCTGATGTGTCCAATGAGAGAGATGTATTCCACCTGTACCTACCACTCTGCCATCTTGTTCATCTCAACTTTTTGGCTATTGGAAATAAGACTTCTATGAACATTTATGTGCACGGCTTTGGGTAAACATATTTTTTACACATAGTGAGGTGACCATGAGTCCTAGACGTGAAGCAAAACAGCTCCAAGTGGAGAAAGGGCAACTGTATCCAGTGCAGTCTCATAGCCTGAAGAAAGTGGTGTAAGAATGGAAACTAGAAAAAAGGACGTGGGATGGAAAAGGTTTCTGGTAGGTAGCCCCAAATTAAATGGTCTTCAAAATGCTTTAAGACCACCTCTCAAAGAGTCGGACATGACTGAAAGACTGAAGTGAACTATAGGAGGAAAGTGGAATGATTCTCATTTCCACAGCACTTCAATACAGACTTATTATCATTGAGGTATTTTAGACAAGATATTAAAATCTAGATAATGGTGAAATATGACAGAGAACAGAATCAAAGCCTCAATACTGTGGCTGTGGGGCAAGGTTTGGAGGAGACAAGTGCTCCCTGCCTTGTGACCCAAGAGTTGACTTAGAGAGATGAGGATAGCAGGTGAGTTTGAAGGGCTACTAAGGGTCATTAGAAATGTTCCCTTTTCCCTATTAAATTATCTGAGTTGCTCCCCATTCTGCCCTAGAGGTGTCAGGATTGCACTTTGTGATGTCAATTCTCACCCAGGGCCACCATTGGCTGGGGAAATGAGTTGCTGATCTCATAAAACATAATGCTGTGGACCCCTGGGGAGAGGTATATAGAGGAGTGCCCAGGGGCTGTGGAGTAGACCACTTGGAGTCTTCAAAATGACTAAAGTGACTCAGAAGCCACAAGGCTCTAACGCAATTATGGAACAGCCAACTGCAGATAACCAGGAGGAAAAGATGGAGACTTCCTGTCAACTGAGGCCTACAAAAGTGTCAAGGTGAGTTGAACCTATCCAATTTCCTCTTGCCCATTGACACCGCCCCATGAGACCCCCTCCCCTCAACTTGCCTGTCACATAGCCCTTCTCTGGTCACATTCCTCCTGAAACCATCTTTCTCATCCATCTTCACCCTCTTTCCCAAACAACATAAGAGGGAACCATTCTATGCTCCCTCTCTTGTTCTCTCCAGGTGTCCAGGGTAACCATGAGGGTGAATAAGCCATCTGGTCCTGAGCTTTGTTTTTGTTTGATGGAAGACTTTTGATTACAGTTCTGCTTTCCATATTTGTGATGGATATGTTGAGATTATCTATTTCTTCATGGTTCAGTTTTAGAAGGTTATACTTTTCTAAGACTGTGTTCATTTCTTCCAAGTTGCCCATTTTATTGTCCTATAGCTGCTGATAGTAGTCTCTTATGATCATTAGTATTTCTGTGTTGTTTGCTGTGATTTATCCATTTTCATTTCTAATTTTGTTGATTTGATTATTCCTTTTTTCCTTGATAAGTCTTGCTAATGGTTTGTCCATTTTATTTATCTTCTCAAAGAATCAGCTTTTACTTTTGCTGAGTTTTGCTATAGTTTCCTTTTTTAAAAAAATTATTTCTGCCATAATTATTTTTTTTCTCCTTCTTCTAACCCTGGGGTTCTTCACTTCATTTTCTAGTTGATTTAGGTGTAAAATTAGGTCATTTATTTGATGTTTCTCTTGTTTCTTGAGTTAAGCTTGTATTTCTATGAACCTTCCCCTTAACACTGCTTTTACTGCATTCCGAAGTTTTTGGGTTGTCATGCTTTTGTTTTCATTTGTTTCTATGCATATTTCCACTTCTTTTCTGATTTCTTCTGTTATATGTTGGTCATTCAGAAGCATGTTGTTTACCCTCCATATATTTGTATTTGTAATAGTTCCTTTTCCCTCTGTAGTTGACATCTAATCTTACTGCATTGTGATCAGAAGAGATGCTTGAAATGATTTTGATTTTTTTTTTTTTCCCAACTTACCAAGGCTAGATTCATGGCCCAGTATGTGATCTTCAACTGAGGAAGGACGGCGGTGAGGACTGGCGCACTAAGGACGGCTCAGAGGAGCTACCCCACGACAAAGGTCAGGAAGGGTGGCGGTGAGGAGATACCACTCCCCCAAAGTCAGGAAGGGCGGTGTTGAGGAGAGACCCCTCATCCAAGGTAAGGTGTGATGGCTGTGCTTTGCTGGAGCAGCCGGGAAGAGATAGCCCACGCCCAAGGTAAGAGAAACCCAAGTAAGATGGTAGGTCTTGCAAGAGGGCATCAGAGGGCAAATACACTGAAAACATACTCACAGAAAACTAGTCAATCTAATCACACCAGGACAACAGCCTTGTCTAACTCAATGCAATTAAGCCAGGCCCGTGGGGCAACCCAGGATGGGCGGGTCATGGTGGAGAGATCTGACAGGGTGTGGTCCGCTGGAGAAGGGAATGGCAAACCACTTCAGTATTCTTGCCTTGAGAAGCCCATGAACAGTATGAAAAGGCACAATGATAGGATACTGAAAGAGAAACTCCCCAGGTCAGTAGGGGCCCAATATGCTACTGGAGATCAGTGGAGAAATAACTCCAGAAAGAATGAAGGGATGGAACCAAAGCAGAAAGAATATCCAGCTGTAGATGTGTCTGGTGATAGAAGCAAAGTCCGATGCTGTAAAGAGCAATATTGCATAGGAACCTGGAATGTCAGGTCCATGAATCAAGGCAAATTGGAAGTGGTCAAACAAGAGATGGCAAGAGTGAATGTTGAAATTCTAGGAATTAGCAAACTAAAATGGACTGGAATGTGTGAATTTAACTCAAAGGACCATTATATCTACTACTGTGGGCAGGAATCCCTCAGAAGAAATGGAGTGGCCATCATCATCAACAAAAAGAGTCCGAAATGCAGTACTTGGATGCAATCTCAAAAACGACAGAGAGATCTCTGTTCGTTTCCAAGGCAAACCATTCAATGTAGCAGTAACCCAAGTCTA
This sequence comes from Tragelaphus eurycerus, assembly GCA_935064755.1. Taxonomy (NCBI): domain Eukaryota; kingdom Metazoa; phylum Chordata; class Mammalia; order Artiodactyla; family Bovidae; genus Tragelaphus; species Tragelaphus eurycerus. The sequence continues at coordinate 136,236 of CAKXYN010000326.1, forward strand.
TGCCCCAACCGGTAACGCTGAAGAAGCTGAAGTTCAACTGTTCTATGAAGATCTACAAGAACTTTTAGAACTAACACCCAAAAATGATGTCCTTTTAATTATAGGAGACTGGAATGCAAAAGTAGGAAGTCAAGAAACACCTGGAGTAACAAGCAAATTTGGCCTTGGAATACGGAATGAAGCAGGGCAAAAACTAACAGAGTTTTGCCAAGAAAATGCACTGGTCATAGTAAATACCCTCTTCCAACAACACAAGAGAAGACTCTATACATGGACATCACCAGATGGTCAACACCGAAATCAGATCGATTATATTCTTTGCAGCCAAAGATGGAGAAGCTCTATACAATCAGCAAAAAGAAGACCAGGAGCTGACTGTGGCTCAGACCATGAACTCCTTATTGCCAAATTCAGACTGAAATTGAAGAAAGTGGGGAAAACCACTAGACCATTCAGGAATGACCTAAATCAAATCCCTTATGATTATACAGTGGAAGTGAGAAATAGATTTAAGGGCCTAGATCTGATAGATAGAGTGCCTGATGAACTATGGAATGAGGTTCATGACATTGTACAGGAGACAGGGATCAAGACCATCCCCATGGAAAAGAAATGCAAAAAAGCAAAATGGCTGTCTGGGGAGGCCTTGCAAATAGCTGTGAAAAGAAGAGAAGCGAAAAGCAAAGGAGAAAAGGAAATATGTAAACATCTGAATGCAGAGTTCCAAAGAATAGCAAGAAGAGATAAGAAAGCCTTCTTCAGCGATCAATGCAAAGAAATAGACGAAAACAATAGAATGCGAAAGAATAAGGTTCTATTCAAGAAAATCAGAGATACCAAAGGAACATTTCATGCAAAAAATGGGCTCGATAAAGGACAGAAATGATATGGACTTAACGGAAGCAGAAGACTTTAAGAAGAGGTGGCAAGAGTACTCCGAAGAACTGTACAAAAAAAGAGCTTCACGACCCAGATAATCATGATGGTGTGATCACTGACCTAGAGCCAGACATCCTGGAACATGAAGTCAAGTGGGCCTTAGAAAGCATCACTAGGAACAAAGCTAGTGGAGTTGATGGAATTCCAGTGGAGCTATTCCAAATCCTGAAAGATGATGCTGTGAAAGTGCTGTACTCAATATGCCAGCAAATTTGGAAAACTCAGCAGTGGCCATAAGATTGGAAAAGGTCAGTTTTCATCCAAATCCGAAAGAAAGGTAATGCCAAAGAGTGCTCAAACTACTGCACAATTGCACTCATCTCACACGCTAGTAAAGTAATGCTCAAAATTCTCAAAGCCAGGTTTAAGCAATATGTGAACTGTGAACTTCCTGAAGTTCAAGCTGGATTTAGAAAAGGCAGAAGAACCAGAGATCAAATTGCCAACATCCGCTGGATCATGGAAAAAGCAAGAGAGTTCCAAAAAAGCATCTATTACTGCTTTATTGAATATGCCAAAGCCTTTGACTGTGTAGATCACAATAAACTGTGGAAAATTCTGATAGAGATGGGAATACCAGACCACCTGATCTGCCTCTTGAGAAATCTGTATGCAGGTCAGGAAGCAACAGTTAGAACTGGTCATGGAACAACAGACTGGTTCCAAATAGGAAAAGGAGTATGTCAAGGCTGTATATTGTCACCATGTTTGTTTAACTTATATGCAGAGTACATCATAAGAAATGCTGGACTGGAAGAAACACAAGTTGGAATCAAGATTGCCAGGAGAAATATCAATAACCTCAGATATGCAGATAATACCACCATTATGGCAGAAAGTGAAGAGGAACTCAAAAGCCTCTTGATGCAAGTGAAATTGGAGAGTGAAAAGGTTGGCTTAAAGGTCCACATTCAGAAAACGAAGATCATGGCATCTGGTCCCATCACTACATGGGAAATAGATGGAGAAACAGTGGAAACAGTGTCAGACTTTATTTTTCTGGGCTCCAAAATCACTGCAGATGGTGACTGCAGCCATGGAATTAAAAGATGCTTACTGCTTAGAAGGAAAGTTATGATCAACCTATATAGTATATTCAAAAGCAGAGACATCACTTTACCAACAAAGGTTTGCCTAGTCAAGGCTACGGTCTTTCCTGTGTTCATGTATGGATGTGAGAGCTGGACTGTGAAGAAGGCTGAGCACTGAAGAATTGATGCTTTTGAACTGTGGTGTTGGAGAAGACTCTTGAGAGTCCCTTGGACTGCAAGGAGATCCAACTGGTCCATTCTGAAGGAGATCAGCCCTGGGATTTCTTTGGAAGAAATGATGCTGAAGCTGAAACTCCAGTATTTTGGCCACCTCATGCGAAGAGTTGACTCATTGGAGAAGACTCTGATGCTGGGAGGGATTGGGGGCAGAAGGAGAAGGGGACAACAGAGGATGAGATGGCTGGATGGTATCACTGACTCGATGGATGAGTCTGAGTGACCTCCAAGAGCTGGTGTTGGATAGGGAGCCCTGGCGTGCTGCAGTTCATGGGGTCAGAAAGAGTTGGACACAACTGAGCGACTGATCTGATCTGATGTGATGTAATCTTCCTGGAGAATATTCCGTGTGCACTTGAGAAAATATTGAAATTTGTTGTTTTGGTGTGAAATTTTCTTTTAATATCAATTAGTTCTTACTGATCCTTTGTATCACTGAAAGTTTGTGTTTCCTCACTAAGTTTGTGATCCATAGGTGTGAGTGGGGTCTTAAAGTCTCCACTATTATTGTGTTATTGTTAATTTCCCTTTCATACTTGTTAGCCTTTGCCTAACGCATTGAGGTGCATCTATGTTGGATGCATATATATTTATAATTTTTATATCTTCTTGGATTGATCCTTTGATCATTATGTAGTGGTCTTCTTTGTCTCTTTTCCTGCCCTTTATTTCAAAGTCTATTTTATCTGATATGAGTATTACTATTCCTAATTTCTGTTGCTCACCTTTTGCATGAAATACCTTTTCCCAGCCTTTCACTTTCACTCTATATGTGCCCCTTGGTTTCAGGTGGGTCTCTTACACAGCATATATAGAGGTCTGGTTTTGTAACGTATTTATAATACTTTCTTTGTTACCTATTTATCCATTTGTCCATCCCTCTATCCAGTCAAAAATCTGTCTTTTTCCTTGGTGCATTTTAGTATATGTCTCCTTAAGTGTCTCTGAAAGCCTGCCATTAAGTTGTGAGCTGTTTTTTTTACAGCAATTTTCTTTGCATATTAACTTGACACACAATGAAATATAGCAATCTGTTATTTCCTCAATCATGCTACTTTTTAACTGAAGTATAGTTGATTTATAATGTGTCAAATTCTGCTTTACAGCAAAGTGATTCAGTTATCGACATATATGTATATATGTATATATGTATATATGTATACATTGTGTGTATACACGTGTGTGTTTATATATACATATATATGTATATATTTATATATACATATGTATATATATATATATATATATATATATATATACATATGTGTGTATATATATATTTCGGAGAAGGCAATGGCACCCCATTCCAGTACTCTTGCCTTGAAAATCCCATGAATGGAGGAGCCTGGTAGGCTGCAGTCCGTGGGGTCGCTAAGAGTCGGACACGACTGAGCGACTTCACTTTCAACTTTCACTTTCATGCATTGGAGAAGGAAATGGCAATCCACTCCAGCATTCTTGCCTGGAGAATCCCAGAGACGGGGGAGCCTGGTGGGCTGCCGTCTATGGCATCACACAGCGTTGGACACGACTAAAGTGATACATCATCATCATTATCACCATCATATATATATATTTACCCATTATGATTTATCATTGGATACTGAATGGTGTTCTCTGTGCTCTACAGTAGGAACTTGTCAATCCACTCCCAGTACTCTGTTTCATATCTCTTAACCCCTGTCTCTTATTCCATTTCTTCCCCAATTCTCTCTATCTTGAAGCCATTAATCTATTCTCTATGAGTGTCTTTCTGTTTCATACATACATTCATTTGTGTCATATCTTAGATTTCACGTTTGAATGATATTATTTGGTATGTATGTTTCCCTGTTTGCCTCACTTCACTTAGTATAATCATCTCTCGGACCATGCATGGTGACTGAAATGGTCTTATTGTTGTAACTGTACATATACTTGTATAATTTTAACCATACGTAGAGGTATTCATTTATGGTTATTTTCCAAAATATATTATTGAAAGGTGTTTATAAAGCACTCTTGGTATATTATATCCATTTTGAGTCTGTATTAGGATTTTATATGTATATGTCAGTCAGTTCACTTCAATTGTTCAGTTGTGTCCAACTCCTTGTGACCCCATGGACTGTGGCATGCCAGGCTTCCCTGTCTAATTACCTGCTACCTGAGCCTGCTTAAACTCAGATCCACCGAGTGGGTGGTGCCACACAACCATCTCATCCCCTGTTGTCTGCTTTTCCTCCTGCCATCAATCTTTCTCAGCATCAAAGATTTTCAAATGAGTCAGTTCTTCACATAAGTTAGCCAAAGAATTGAAGTTTCAGCTTCAGCATCAGTCCTTCCAGTGAATATCCAAGAGTAATATCCTTAAGGATTGACTGGTTTGATTTTCTTGCAATCCAAGAGACTCTCTAGAGTATATGTGGGTACGAATAAATACTTATTGTGCTTATGATTTGTCTTTTGGAGAAATAGAAGAATACTTATGAATGGAATTCATAAAATGACAATGTTTTCTCTCATACTTGGAGAAGGAAATGGCAACCCACTCCAGTGTTCTTACCTGGAGAATCCCAGGGATGGCGGAGCCTGCCGGGCCGCCATCTGTTGGGTGGCACAGAATCGGACACGACCGAAGCGACTTAGCAGCAGCATTCTCTCATATGTATATGTGGCTATGAATAAATGTTTACTATGCTCTTGATGAAGGTGAAAGAGGAGAGTGAAAAAGTTGGCCTAAAACTCAACATTCAGAAAATGAAGATCTGGCCCCATCACTTCATGAGAAATAGATGGGAAAACAATGGAAACTGTGTCAAACTTCATTTGGGGGGGCTCCAAAATCACTGCAGATGGTATCAGCAGCCATGAAATTAAAAGACACTGACTCCTTGGAAAAAAGTTATGACCAAACTTGATGGCATGTTGAAAAGCAGAGACATTACTTTGCCAACAAAGGTCTGTCTAGTCAAGGCCATGGTTTTTCAAGTGGTCATGTATGGATGTGAGAGTTGGACTGTGAAGAAAGCTGAGCATCGAAGAATTTATCCTTTTGAACTGTGGCTCTGGAGAAGACTCTTGAGAGTCCCTTGGGCTGCAAGGAGAACCAACCAGTCCATTCTAAAGGAGATCAGCCCTGGGATTTCTTTGGAAAGAATGATGGTAAAGCTAAAACTCCAGTATTTTGGCCACCACACGCGAAAAGTTGACTCACTGGAAAAGATTCCGATGCTAGGAGGGATTGGGGGAGGGAGAAGGGGACGACAGAGGACGAGATGGCTGGATGGCATCACTGACTCGATGGACGTGAGTCTGAGTGAACTCTGGGAGTTGGTGATGGACAGAGAAGCCTGGTGTGCTGCGATTGATGGGGTTGCAAAAAGTCAGACACGACTGAGCAGCTGAACTGAACTGATTTGATATATATGATGTCCTTTCAAGCAGAAACAGAAAAATGCTAACGAATGTAATTTATAAAATCCGAATGTATTCACTCATATGTGTATGTATGAAGAAATATTTACTGTGCTTATGCTGCCATCTCATGGAGAAATAGAAGAATGCTTATGAACATAATTTATAAAATCCAGATGTATTCTTCACATATTGAAAAAGATACTGTATAACTATTAAAAAATGATACATGCTCATAACAGAAAATGTAAATTTGCTAGAAACAAAAAACAAACAAAGAAAAAATCGACCAGGATCTAATTTACCATTGGCTCAAAATTCTGAGTTCCTGGGCTGGGGAGATAAAAGATAGGGTGTGCTAGTTCTTTTACTATAAAATACTTGCTGTTATTTGAATTTTAACATATAACTTGGTTCTGATACGTGGTTCTTGCTTGGTTTACTTATACTGAAGCTTTTACTTTTTGCAAATACTGAGTAATTTGACCGCATCTTTAGAGACTGCTTGCTTTAAACTTTTTATTCTTCTTTTTTCTGTTTTTGCTATAATTTAAAAATGTTGCATGTTGTGCCTCCAGTAAGTAATGTTGCTATGAATATTGGGGTGCATGCATATTTTGGTTTTAAATTTTTTCCAGAAAAAATGACCAGGAGTAGGTCATATGGAGAATTTATTTATGTATTTATTTATTTATTTTAAGGAGCTGTCATACTGTTCACCACAGTGGCCATACCAATTTACATGCCCAGTAACAGTGCAAGAGTGTTCCCTTTTCTCCACATTCCCTCTTGGACTTATTGCATGTAGAATTTTTGTTCCTATCTACTCAGACTGGCATGAAGGAATACCACATTGTAGTTTTGATTTGCATTTCTCTAATAATTAGTGATGATGAACTATGGATGGAGGTTCATGACACTGTACAGGAGATAGGGAGCCAGACCATTCCTAAGAAAAAAGAAATGCAAAAAAGCAAAATGGCTATCTAAGGAGGCCTTACAAATAGCTGGGAAAAGAAGAGAAGCAAAAATCCAAGGAGAAAAGGAAAGATATATCCATCTGAATGCAGAGTTCCAAAGGATAGCAAGTAGAGATAAAAAAGCTGTCCTCAGTGATCAGTGCAAAGAAATAGAGGAAAATAAAGAATGGAAAGGATTAGAACTCTCTTCAAGAAAATTAGAGATACCAAGGGAACATTTTATGAAAAGATGGGCTCAATAAATGATAAAAATGATATGGACCTAACAGAAGCAGGAGATATGAAGAAGAGGTGGCAAGTATATATAGGAGAACTGTACCAACAATATCTTCAAAACCCAGATAATCACAAAGGTGTGATCACTCTCCTAGAGATAGACATCCTGGAATGTGAAGTCAAGTGGGCCTTTGGAAGCAACATTACGAACAAAGCTAGTGGAGGTGATGGAATTCCAGTTGAGCTATTTCAAATTCTAAAAGATGATGTGAAAATTCTGCACTCAATATGCCAGTAAATCTGCAAAACTCATCAGCGGCCATGGGACTGGAAAACGTTAATTTTCCTTCCATTTCCAAAGAAAGGCAATGCCAAAGAATGCTCAAACTACATAACAATTACATTTATCTTACACATTAGTAAAGTGATGCTCAAAATTCTCCAAACCAGGCTTCAGAAGTACGTGAACCATGAACTTCCAGATGTTCAAGGAGGTTTTAGCAAAGGCAGAGGATCAAATTGCCAACATCTGCTGGATCATGAAAAAGCAAGAGAGTTCCAGAAAACATCTATTTCTTCTTTATTGTCTATACCAAAGCCTTTGACTGTGTGAATTACAATAAAATTTGGGAAAGTCTGAAGGAGATGGAAATGTCATACCACCTGACCTGCCTCTTGACAAATCTTTGTTTGTTTGTTTCAGTTTTAAATATTTTAATTTTATTTTATTTAACTTTACAATATTGTATTGGTTTTGCCATGTATCAAAATGAACCTGCCACAGGTATACATGTGTTCCCCATCCTGAACCCTCCTCCCTCTTCCTTCCCTATATACAAGTCAGGAAGCAACAGTTAGAACTGGACATGGAACCGCAAACTGGTTCCAAAAAGGGAAAGGAGTACATCAAGGGTGTATATTGTCACCGGGCTTATTTAACTCAAATGCAGAGTACATCGTGAGAAACACTGCGTTGGAGGAAGCACAAGCTGGAATCAAGATTGCTGGGAGAAATATCAGTAACTTCAGATATGCAGAAGACACAACCCTTTCTGCAGTCAGAAAGAGCCTCTTGATGAAAGTGAAAGCAGAGAATGAAAAAGTTGGCTTAAAGCTCAACATTCAGAAAACTAAGATCGTGGTCTCATTACTATGGCAAATAGATGGAGAAATGGGGGAAACAGTGGCTGACCTTATTTTGGGGGCTCCAAAATCACTGCAGATGGTGACTGCAACCATGAAATGAAAATGCACTTACTCCTTGCAAGAAAAGTTATGATCAACCTAGACAATTTATTAAAAAGCAGAGACATTACATTGCCAACAAAGGTGCATCCAGTCAAGGCTATGGTTTTTCCAGTAGTCATGTATGGATGTGAGAGTTGGACTGTAAAGAAAGCTGAGCGCTGAAGAAGTGATGCTTTTGAACTGTGGTATTGGAGAAGACTCTTGAGAGTCCCTTGGGCTCCAAGGAGATTCAATCAGGCTATCCGTCCTGATGTTCATTGGAAGGACTGAAGTTTAAGCTGAAACTCCAATATTTTGGCCACCTGATGTGAAGAGCTGATCCATTTGAAAAGACCTTGATGAATGCTGGGAAAGATGGAGGACATACAGAGGAGGGGATGACAGCGGATGTGATGGTTGGATGGCATCATTGCCTCAACAGACATAAGTTTGGGTGGACTCCGAGAGTTGGTGATGGACAGCGAGGCCTGGTGCGCTGAAGTCCATGGGGTCGCAAAGAGTAAAACACCACTGAGTGACTAACCTGAACTTAACATCTTTTCAAGTGTTTTTTCATCATCTGTATTACTTTGAGGAAATGTCTATTTAAAGCTGCCTGTTTTTTTACTTAGGTTTTTTGTTTGTTTGTTTGTTTTGATACTGGGATACATAGCTGTTTGTATATTTTGGAAAATAATGCCTTGAGTTGGTGATGGACATAGAGGCCTGGCATGATGCAGTTCATGGGGTCGCAAAGAGTCAGACACGACTGAGCAACTGATCTGATCTGAACAAGTGTAGGACCCAGCACAGTTCAGTTTATGGAGCGAGATGTGGGCTCAGAAATGTTTTTCGGGGCTTCAACTTAGGCAGGACCCACTTGCAGGGACTGAAATGTTGTTTCAGGAGTATTTATCAGAGTCTTGAACAAGGGCAGGAACCAGGCGGGTTTAGGGCAGGGAGTGATATGCAGGCACAGAAGTGTTTGTAGGGGGATTGAAAAAGGGCAGGACACACCTTAGTTAAGGGGCAGGGAGCGAGTTGTCAGCTCAGGATTGTTTGCTGAGGGCTTGAACAAAGTAGAAACCATTCTTATTCAGTGCAGGGACAGAGATGTTGGCTCAGGAGTGCTTTTCAGGGATTTGAACAAGGGCAGGACCCAGCTTACTTCAGTGCAGTGAGTGAGATATGGGCTCAGTAGTGTTTCCTGGGGTATTGGTCAAGGGGAGGATACACCCTAGTTCAGTGGCTGGACGAGAGTTGTCGGCTCAGGGTTGTTTGTCTAGGACTTGGACAAATGCAGGAACTATCCTGGTTCAATGCAAGGAGCAAGATCTTGGGTCAGGAGTATTTGTCAGGATCTTGAATAAGTGCAGGACACAGCCTAGTTCAATGCAGGGATGGTGATGCAGGCTCAGGAGTGTTTGTCAGGGGTTTGAACAAGGGCTGGACCCAGCCTACTTTAGTGCAGGGACCGAGATGCGGGCTCAGGTGTATTTGTTGACAAGGTCAGGATCCATCCTGGTTCAGTGCAGCACGTGAGATGAGGGTTCAGTAGTGTTGCTGGGCCTTTTAATAAGGGGAGGACTCACCTTAGCTCAGGGTCAGGGAGTGAGTTGTCAACTCAAGATTGTTGGGGCTTGAACAGAGGCAGAAACCATCCTGGTTCGGTGCAGGGATGGAGATGTTGGCTCAGGAGTTTTTGTCAGGGATTTGAACATGGGCAGGACCCAGCTTAGTTCAGTGCATGGACCATGATACAGGCTCAGGAGTTTTTGTTGGGGCTTTGAACAAGGGCAGGACCCAGCCTACTTCAGGGCATGGACTGAGATGTAGGCTCATGAGAGTTTCTTGACGCTTGAACAAAGGCAGGACCCAGCCTAGTTTAGTGCACGGAAAGAGATGCAGGCTCAGGAGTGTTTGTTGTGGGTTTGAACAAGGGCAGGAACCAGCCTAGTTCAGTGCAGGGACCAAGATACAGGCTCAGGAGTGTTTGTCGGGGATTTGAACAAGGGCTGGTCCCTAGTTCAGTGCTAGGACTGAGATGTGGGCTCACGAGTGTTTCTCGGGGCTTGAACTAGGGCAGGACCCAGCCTAGTTCAGTGCAAGGACTGAGATGCAAGCTCAGGAGTGTTTCCCAGGGCTTGAACATAGGAAGGACCGAACCTACTTCAGTGCAGGGAAGAGATGTATGCTCAGGAATATGTATTAGGGGGTTCTAACAAGGGCAAGACCTAGACTCGTTCAGTGCAGTGACCGAGATGCGGGCACAGAGATGACGGTGGCTTGAGCAAGTGCTTGGCCCAGCCTAGTTCAGTGCAGGGAATGAGATGTTGGCTCAGGAGTGTTTGTCAAGGTCTTCAGCAAGGGTAGAACCCAGCCTAGTTCAGTGCAGGGACCGAGATGTTGGCTCAGGAGCATGTGTTGGGGGATTGAACAATGGAAGGATGTAGACTTGTTCAGTCGGAGAAGGCAATGGCACCCCACTCCAGTACTCTTGCCTGGAAAATCCCATGGATGGAGGAGCCTGGTGGGCTACAGTCCACAGGATCACTATTAGTTGGACACGACTGAGCGACTTCACTTTCATTTTTCATTCTTGTACATTGAAGAAGGAAATGCAACCCACTCAAATGTTCTTGCCTTGAGAATCTCAGGGACGGGGGAGCCTGGTGGGCTGCGATGTATGGGTTCGCACAGAGTCGGACACAAATGAAGCGACTTAGCAGCAGTAACAGCAGACTCGTTCAGTGCAGTGACACTCAGGAGTGTTTGTCAGCGTCTTGAACAAGTGTAGGACCCAGTCTAGTTTAGTGTAGGGAGCGAGATGTAGGCTCAGGAGTATTTGTCGTGGTTTGAACACAGGCAAGGACCCAATCCCAAAGAAAGGCAATGCCAAAGAGTGCTCAAACTACCGCACAATTGCACTCATCTCACATGCTAGTAAAGTAATGCTCAAAATTGTCCAATCCAGGCTTCAGCAATATGTGAACCATGAACTTCCTGATGTTCAAGCTGAATTTAGAAAAGGCAAGGAACCAGAGATCAAATTGCCAACATCTGCTGGATCATGGAAAAAGCAAGAGAATTCCAGAAAAACATCTATTTCTGCTTTATTTACTATGCCAAGGCCTTTGTGTAGATCACAATAAACTGTGCAAAATTCTGAAAGAGATGGGAATACCCGACCACCTGATCTGCCTCTTGAGAAATCTGTATGCAGGTCAGGAAGCAACAGTTAGAACTGGACATGGAACAACAGACTGGTTCCAAATAGGAAAAGGAGTACGTCAAGGCTGTATATTGTCACCCTGTTTGTTTAACTTATATGCAGAGTGCATCATGAGAAATGCTGGACTGGAGGAAACACAAGCTGGAATCAAGATTGCCGGGAGAAATATCAATAACCTCAGATATGCAGATGATACCACCCTTATGGCAGAAAGTGAAGAGGAACTAAAAGGCCTCTTGATGAAAGGGAAAGTGGAGAGTGAAAAGGTTGGCTTAAAGCTCAACATTCAGAAAACGAAGATCATGGCATCTGGTCCCAACACTACATGGGAAATAGATGGAAAAACAGTTGAAACAGTGTCAGACTTTATTTTTATGGGCTCCAAAATCGCTGCAGATGGTGACTGCAGCCATGAAATTAAAAGACGCTTTCTCCTTGGAAGGCAAGTTATGACCAACCTAGATAGCATATTCAAAAGCAGAGACATCACTTTGCCAACAAAGGTTCGCCTTGTCAAGGCTATGGTCTTTCCTGTGGTCATGTATGGATTTGAGAGCTGGACTGTGAAGAAGGCTGAGCGCCGAAGAATTGATGCTTTTGAACTGTGGTGTTGGAGAAAACTCTTGAGAGTCCCTTGGACTGCAAGGAGATCCAACCAGTCCATTCTGAAGGAGATCAGCCCTGGGATTTCTTTGGAAGGAATGATGCTAAAGCTGAAACTCCAGTATTTTGGCCACCTCATGCGAAGAGTTGACTCATTGGAGAAGACTCTGATGCTGGGAGGGATTGAGGGCAGGAGGAGAAGGGGACGACAGAGGATGAGATGGCTGGATGGCATCACTGACTCGATGAATGTGAGTCTGAGTGACCTCCGATAGCTGGTGATGGATAGGGAGGCCTGCGGTGCTGTAGTTCATGAGGTCGCAAAGAATCGGACACGACTGAGTGACTGATCTGATCTGATTGTCCCGTGTCCAGTTCTAACTGTTGCCAATTTAACAGCGTACACATTTCCCAGGAGACAGTAAGGAATTCTGGTATTCTTTTCTCTAAGAATTTTCCAAAATTACTTTTCTTTTTTAATGGTTTGTGTGTTATTCACAGTGTCCAAGTCATTAGCAGAGACTATTAAGCAGATAGAGATGATTGTATAGTCCATACATCAATTCATGTGTACCTCTTATAACGGAATCAATTTGTTTTAACTTTTGGTTATTGTTGCTGTTGTTGTTTTCTCTCTTTATCAAGTAATGAAACACCAACTGGTAATTGCCTGTGAACTTGCCAACTTATTCTACAGGAATTAAATTATGTCAGTCTCTGATCCTTTAGACTCAGTGAATGGAGTTAAGCTTTGAGATTCTAAATCAGACCTCGGTACTCTGGGAAAATGTCAGGAACATTCAAAAAATAGCTAGATATATTCAAGTGCTGACTTTTTGAACCCAGTTACGTTATTATATTTTATGTGAAAAGATCTGCATTTCTTCATGCTCATGACAATTCATCATTCAGAGAAATTTTCAAGAGGGGAAACAACAACAACAAATGTGCTTGATTGCATGTTGGAAGTCAAAGTACTACCAGTTACGTGTGTATGTAAGCAACGTTCCAACAAACAGAGTAATTCATGTCCACTAATGATTCATGTTTTGCTGTCAAGAAAAACAAATAATAGAGCTTTCCAGGAAAAACTGAGAAGTTCAAAGAAGGCAGGAATGTAGAAGGATATGAAATGCACCTCTCTCAATGTATAGATCAGAAATAATGCTTCTTCATGGTCAATAGTTTTCCAAGACCGTCAGATAAATACTATCAGTAGATCCTAGTCCCAGAGTGTCCCATGTGGGTTTCAGACATAAGTGGGTGGGAAGGAATTAAGATGGGAGAAGGAGTATAAGAGGAACAAAGCAAAACCTGTGCCTTGTGGTGGGAGATGGAGAAGCAGGGAAGATATTTCCAGAATGAGGCCAGCCACTTTGGTAAAGGGTAAATTGTTTTGGACTGAAAGGAAGCAAGATAAAACAGCTGATGAAATATTATTTGCATAGAGCAAGAGTTACACAGATAATGTTTGCCATGGCTCTATATGGCCCAAACTGCAATGTAGCTCAACCAGTGTGCATGAAGTCTGGAAGCTGGACACGGGATTTAGAGAGCCATCCTGGGAGAGGCCTGCTGTTGCTTATGTGGAGATGGCATGACGGAGCACATACGAGTAGTTGTGTACCAGAAGATGCCTTTTGAGAAATCCTAAACTGCCAAAGAGGCAGGACCTTACTGCTGTGTCACACTCAGGAGGTAGAGATACCTTTGTAGCCACTCCTCTTTCCGCCTATTAACACCTAGTACAAGGCAACAGCGAAAGACCAGTCTGAAGTACCACTCATGCTCCTTCAAAAACATGCTAGGAAAGTATCCCATTAAGGCCAAATCTCTTCTGCCCATGGCTGCTGGATCCTATTTATAATTGGCACCACCAGGGTCCCAGCACTGCAAGCATCTGTACCACACCCTGTGCTCAACAAGGCAGACCCCAGTGTGCCACAAGTTTCTCAGGGCAGACTCCTTTGGTGACCACATGTGAGGAAGGATGAAAATTATATCAGAGACCCAGGGACAGACCCATTAAGGAAGAGGGTTGGAAATTTTCCAACCAGCTGAGGGTGCTGCAGATTAAATATACACGATTAATGACACAGACCCTGTATCTATGGAATACATCAAAAGATGAGAAGAGGACAAAGGAAAGAAAATGTCCAGGCTCAGGAGTATACTAATGCATGTATATGGAATTTAGAAATACCGTAACAGGACCCTATGTGTAAGACAACAATATAGACGCAAATGCACAAAACAGTTTTTTGCACTCTGTAACATAGATAGCATATTCAAAAGCAGAGACATTACTTTGCCAACAAAGCTTCGTCTAGTCAAGGCTATGTTTTTTCCTGTGGTCAAGTATGGATGTGAGAGTTGGACTGTGAAGAAGGACGCCCACCAAAGAATTGATTCTTTTGAACTGTGGTGTTGGAGAAGACTCTTGAGAGTCCCTTGGACTGCAAGGAGATCCAACCAGTTCACTCTGAAGGAGAACAGCCCTGGGATTTCTTTGGAAGCAATGATGCTAAAGCTGAAACTCCAGTTCTTTGACCACCTCATGCAAAGGGTTGACTCATTGGAAAAGATCCTGATGCTGGGAGGGATTGGGGGCAAGAGGAGAAGGGCACAACAGAGGATGAGATGGCTGGAGAGCATCACTGACTCGATGGACACGAGTCTGGGTTTACTCCGGGAGTTGGTGATGGACAGGGAGACCTGGCGTGCTGTGATTCATGGGGTCGCCTAGAGTCAGACACGACTGAGCAACTGATCTGATCTGATCTGAAAAGAAGACGAGGGTGGGATGATTTGAGAGGTTAGCATTGAAACATGTATATTATCATAAGAGAAACAGATCTCCAGTTTGGGTTTGATACATCAGAGAAGGTCCTTAGGGCTGGTGCACTAGGATGATCCTAAGGGATGGGATGGGGAGGGAGGTGGAAGGAATGTTCAGCATCAGGAATACATGCAAACACATGGCTGATTCATGCCAATGTATGGAAAACCCACTACAATATTTTAACGTATTTAGCCCCAAATTAAATGAAACTTTTAAAAATATACTTAAAAAAAAAAAAAAAGGCTACTGGGCTTCTCCAGTGATCCTGTGGCTTTAGAATTTCCCTGCCAATGCAGGGGACATGGGTTTGATCCTTAGTCTAAAGAAATGGCCAAATTAGATAAAACTTTTTGCCTCAAATACTTAATCTGAGCATCCTAGGGCTTTTGCTTTGCAATAGAAGGGAGTACCATGATATGCTAGCTTACAGCAACGAAGAGTAGTCCACACTTACTGCAACTTGGGAAACTTTGTGCACGGCAATGAAGAAGGTGCAGCCATAAATAAATAAATAAATAAATTCTAGATTTTTAAATTTCTTCCATGTAATATGAATTTTCTGTATTTCACTGAATATCCAGATGTTGAATTGACTGATTGAAATATGGAATTCCTATATTTCAAATATAAACATCAAGGGCACTATTTATAAATGAAATATAAATTATTTATATTTCACATATAAGTATTTTGGTGTAGATTTTCCTATATGAGTTTCTAAATTTCTCATAGGAAAATATACATGTCAATTTCATTTGAAAGTTGCTATTCTCTACAATTCACATTTGAAATTCAGGATTATTATGCTTCCTACTGCAAATGTGGATTTCCTTAATTTTGTATGAAAATTTGCATGTAGATTTTCGTAGATGAAGAATGCAAATTTCTGTATTTCGAATCTTTACCATTGAAGCTACTAGGGAACTTTAATAGTTTTAGGAAAACGTCCAAGATTTTCTAATATTAACACCCAAAATAGATGCCGTTTCATGATAGCTGACTGTGATGTAACAGAAGTCAGGAGATACATGAATAATAGGCAAGTTTGGACTTGGGTACAAAATGATGCAGAACAAAGGATAAATGCAGAGATTTTCAAATACAAAGGTTAAACATGGAAACACAACAGAGTTCTTGGGCTCCAAAGTCACTGGGGACAGTGATTACAGCCACAAAAATAGAACACTCTCGCTCCAAGGAGGAAAACCTATGACAAACCTAGACACAATGTGCTGAGAAGCAGAGACATCATTTTGTCGACGAAGGTCTGTTTAGCAAAGCTAGTTTTTCCTCCACCCACACCCCCAGGCAAAGCTAGATTTTTCTCCCCCGGCCCCCACACCAGAGGATATGTATGGATGTCCATCTTGCGTGGCCCTAGAAAGCATGGCTTAGTTCCACTGAGTTAGACAAGAAGAGGTTCATGTGATGGATTGGTTAAGTTTCTGGTATGGTGGTTTCAGTGTTTTTGCCCTCTAATGCTCTCTCTCAGTACCTACCAACTTACTGGTATTTCTCTTACCTTTGATGTGAAGTATCTCTTCACTGGGGGAAGGCAATGCCACCCCACCCCAGTACTCTTGCCTGGAAAATCCCATGGACGGAGGAGCCTGGTAGCCTCCAGTCCATGGGGTCACTGAGGGTCGGACACTGCTGCTACTGCAAAGCACAGCCACTGTTCCTTACCTTGGACATAGGATATCTCCTCTGGACTGCTGGCTACTCCAGTGTGACAGAGCCAGAGCTCGCTGCTCTAGTGAATTAGAAAAACTCAGTAATGACCACAGGAATGGAATGTCAGTTTTCATTCCATTCCCAAAGTGAATAAATGCCAAAGAATACTCAAGATCACAGATCAGATCAGATCAGACGTTCAGTCGTGTCCAACTTTGCGACTCCAGGAAATGCAGCATGCTAGGCCTCTGTGTCCATCACCAACTCCCAGAGGTCACTGAGACTCACGTCCATTGAGTAGATGATGCCATTCAGCCATCCCTCCTCTGTCTTCCCCTTCTCCTCTTTCCCTCAATCCATCCCAGAATCAGAGTCTTCTCCAAAGAGTCTAATCTTTGCATGAGGTGGCCAAAGTACTGGAGTTTAAGCTTTAGCAGCATTACTTCCAAAGTAATCCCAGGGCTGATCTCCTTCAGAATGTACAGTTTGGATCTCCTTGCAATCCAAGGGACTCTCAAGAGTCTTATGCAACACCACAGTTCAAAAGCATCAATTCTTTGGTGCTCAGCCTTCTTCACAGACTAGCTCTCACATCCATACATGACCACAGGAATGACCATAGCCTTGACTAGACAGACCTTTGTTGACAAGGTAATCTCTATGGTTTTGAATATGCTATCTAGGTTGGTCATAACTTTCCTTGCAAGAAGTAAGCGTCTTTTAATTTCATGGCTGCAGTCAGCATCTGTAGTGATTTTGGAGCTCAGAAAAATAAAGTCTGACACTGTCTCCACTATTTCCCCATCTATTTCCCATGAAGTGATGGGACAAGATGCCATGATCTTCGGTTTCTGAATGTTGAGCTTTAAGCCAACATTTTCACTCTTTACTTTCACTTTCATAAAGAGGCTTTTTAGTTCCTCTTAACTTTCTGTCATAAGGGTGGTGTCACCTGCGTATCTGAGGTTATTGATATTTCTCCCGGCAATCTTGATTCCAACTTGTGTTTCTTCCAGTCCAGCCTTTCTCATTATGTACTGTTCATATAAGTTAAATAAACAGGGTGACAATATACAGCTTTGACGTACTCCTTTTCCTTTTTGGAACCAGTCTGTGATTCCATGTCCAGTTCTAACTGTTGCTTCCTGACCTGCATACAATTTCTCAAGAGGCAAATCAGGTGGTCTGGTATTCCCGTCTCTTTCAGAATAGTCCACAGTATGTTATGATCCACACAGTCAAAGGCTTTGGCATAGTCAATAAAACAGAAATACATGTTTTTCTGGAACTCTCTTATTTTTTCCATAATCCAGCAGATGTTGGTAATTAGATCTCTGGTTCCTCTGCCTTTTCTGAAACCAGCTTGCACATCAGGAATTTCACGGTTAACATTTTGTTGAAGCCTGGCTTGGATAATTACTTTACTAGCGTGTTAGATGAGTGCAATTGTGCAGCAGTGTGACCATTCTTTGGCATTGCCTTTCTTTGGGATTGGAATTAAAATGGACATTTTCCAGTTCTGTGGCAACTGCTGAGTTTTCCAAATTTGCTGGCATATTGAGTGTAGCACTTTCACAGCATCATCTTTCAGGATTTGGAATAGCTCCACTGGAATTCCATCACCTCCAATAGCGTTGTTCGTGTGGTGCTTTCTAAGGCCCACTTGACTTCACATTCCAGGATGTCTGCCTCTAGGTCAGTGATCACACCATCATGATTATCTGGGTCATGAAGCTCGTTTTTGCACAGTTCTTCTGTGTATTCTTGCCTCCTCTTCTTAATATCTTCTGCTTCTGTTAGGTTCATACCATTTCTGTCCTTTATCCAGCCCATCTTTGCATGAAATGTTCCTTTGGTATCTCTGATTTTCTTGAAGAGATCCCTAGTCTTTCCCATTCTGTTGTTTTCCTCTATTTCTTTGCATGGATAGCTGAAGAAGGCTTTCTTATCTCTTTTTGCTATTCTTTGGAACTCTGCATTCAAATGTTTATCTCTTTCCTTTTCTCCTTTGCTTTTCGCTTCTCTTCTTTTCACAGCTATTTGTAAGGCCTCCCCAGACAGCCATTTTGCTTTTTTGCCTTTCTTTTCCATGACGATTGTCTTGAGTCCTGAGTGTCATGAACCTCATTCTATAGTTCATCAGGAAATCTATCTATTAGATCTAGGCCCTTAAATCTATTTCTCACTTCCACTGTATACTCATAAGGGATTTGATTTAGGTCATACCTGAATAGTCTAGTTGTTTTCCCTACTTTCTTCAATTTCAGTCTGAATTTGGCAATAAGGAGTTCATTGTCTGAGTCACAGTCAGCTCCTCGTCTTGTTTTTGCTGACTGTATAGACCTTCTCCATCTATGGCTGCAAAGAATATAATCGATCTGATTTCAGTGTTGACCATCTGGTGATATCCATGTATAGAGTCTTATCTTGTGTTGTTGGAAGAGGGTGTTTTTTATGACTAGTGCATTTTCTTGGCAAAAGTCTACTAGTCTTTGCCCTGCTTCATTCCGTATTCCAAGGCCAAAATTGTCTGTTACTCCAGGTGTTTGTTGAATTCCTACTTTTGCATTCAAGTACCCTATAAGGAAAAGGACATCTTTTTTGGGTGTTAGTTCTAAAAGGTCTTGTAGGTCTTCATAGAACCATTCAACTTCAGCTTCTTGTGTGTTACTCCTTCAGGCATATACTTATATTACTATGACATTGAATGGTTCGCCTTGGCAATGAACAGAGATCATTCTATCGTTTTTGAGATTGCATCCAAGTACTGAATTTTGGGTTCTTTTTTGACCATGATGGCCACTCCATTTCTTCTGAGGGATTCCTACTCACCGTAGTATATATAATGGTCATCTGAGTTAAATTTACCCATTCCAGTCCATTTGAGTTTGCTGTTTCCTAGAATGTCAACATTCACTCTGGCCATCTCGTTTGACCAGTTCAAATTTGCCTTGATTCATGGACCTGACATTCCAGGTTCCTATGCAATATTGCTCTTTACAGCATCGGACTTTGCTTCTATCACCAGTCACATCCACAGCTGTGTTTTGTTTTTTTTTTTTTTTTTTTTGCTTTGGCTCCATCCATTCATTCTTTCTGGAGTTATTTCTCCACTGATCTCCAGTAGCATATTGGGCCCCTACTGACCTGGGGAGTTTGTCTATCAATATCCTATCCTTTTCCTTTTCATACTTTTCATGGAGTTCTCAAGGTAAGAATACTGACATGGTTTGCCATTCCCTTCTCCATCGGACCACATCCTGTCAGATCTCTCCACCATGACCCACCCATCCTGTGTTGCCCCATGGGCATGGCTTAGTTTCATTGAGTTAGACAAGGCTGTGGTGTGATTAGATTGACTAGTTTTCTGTGAGTATGGTTTCAGTGTGTTTGTCCTCTTACAACACTTACCATCTTACTTGGGTTTCTCTTACCTTGGGCATGGGGTATCTCTTCATGGCTGCTCCAGCAAAGCATTGCCATCGCACCTTACCTTGGACAAGGGGTCTCAAACTACTAAACAATTGCCTTCATATCATACACTAGTAAATGTATACTCAAAATTCTCCAAGGTAGGCTTCAACAATATGTGAACTGTGAACTTCCAGATATTCAAGCTGGTTTTGGAAAAGACAGAGGACTCCTAAGTCACTTCAGTGGTGTCCGACTCTGTGCGACCCCATAGACGGCAGCCCACGAGGCTCCCCCGTCCTTGGGATTCTCCAGGCAAGAACACTGGAGTGGGTTGCCATTTCCTTCTCCAATGCATGAAAGTGAAAAGTGAAAGTTAAGTCGCTCAGTCATGTCCGACTCTTAGTGACCCCATGAACTGCGGCCCACTAGGCTCCTCCATCCATGCGATTTTCCAGGCAAGAGTGCTGGAGTGGGGTGCCATTAACCAGAGATCAAATTGCAAACATCTGCTAGATCTCTGAAAAAGCAGAGAGTTCCAAAAAACATCAATTTCTGCTTTATTGACTATGCCAAATACTTTGACTCCATGGATTGCAATAAACTGGGAAAAATTCTACAAGAAATGGGAATATCAGACCACCTTGCCTGTCTCTTGATAAATCTGGATGCGGGTCAGTAAGCAACAGTTAGAACAAGGCATAGAAGAACAGGATGGTTCAAATAGGAAATGGAGTAAGTCAAGGCTGTATTGTCACCCACTTATTTAACTTATAAGCATAATACATCTTGAGAAACACGGGGTTGTATGAAGTACAAGCTGGAATTAGGATTGCACAGAGAAATATCAATAAATACAAATATGCAGATGACACCACGCTTATGACAGAAAAAGCGGAAGATCTAAAAGTCTCTTGATGAAATTGAAAGAGAGTGAAAAAAATGACTTAGAATTCAACATTCAGAAAGCTAAGATCATGTTATCTGGTTCCCATCACTTCATGGCAAATAGATAGGGAAACAATGTTAGACTTTATTTATTGTGTTGGTGGATGATGGGTCCAAATCACTGCAGATAGTGACTGTAGCCATGAAATTAAAAGATGCTTCCTCTTTGAAAGAAATTTATGAGCAACATACACTGTATATTAAAAAGCAGAGACATTACTTTGCAAACAAATATTTGTCTAGTCAAGGATATTGATTCTCCAGTAGTCATATATGAGTGGGAGAGTTGGACTATATAGAAATCTGAGAAGAAGAATAAATGACGCTTTTGAACGGTGATTATGGAGGACTCTTGAGACTTGGACTGCAGGAGATCCAATCATTCCATTTTAAGGAGATCAGTCCTGGGTGTTCATTTGGAAAACTGCTGTTGAAGCTTAAAGTCCAATACTTTGCCCAACTGATGAGAAGAGCTGACTCATGGGAAAAGATCATGATTCTAGGAAAGATTGAGGGAAGGAGGACAAGGAGATGAGAGAAGATGAAGTGGTTGGATGGCATAGCAAACTCAATGTGCATGAGTTTGGGTAGACTCTGGGAGTTGGTGATGGACAGGGAGACCTGGACTGCTGTGGTCCATGTGGTCACAAAGAGTCGGATATGATTGCCAGAATGAACTGAAATGATCTGAGCCAATGTATGGATGTGAGAGTTTGAATATAAAGAAGGCTGAGTGCCAAAGACTGAGGTTTGAACCCTGTCTTGAAGGCGACTACTGAGAGTCCCTTGGACAGCAGGCGTTCAACCCAGTCAATCCTAAAAGAAACTAACTGTAAACGTTCATTGGAAGGTCTGATGCTGAAGCTCAAGCTCCAATATTTTGGCTAAAAGACTCATGAGAAAAGACTGCCACTCTAACTTGTCATGAAACATTATTGGCTCTAATGTGGGAAAATAGAGTGCAGGAGAAAAGGGCAACAGAAGTTGAATTGATTGGACATGCTGGAATCTCTTGAATCAACAAAGATGAGTCTCTTGAATGAGAGTCTCTTGAATGACTAGGAGAAATCCAACCAGTCCATCCTAAAGGACATCAATCCTGAATATTCTTTGCAAGGACTGGGGCTAAGGTGAAACTCCAATGCTTTGGTCACCTGATGTGAAGAACTAACACCCTAGGTTGATCATCCTAGTTTAGGAAGTGGGTTATTTTTGAGATGATAAGGGGAGATCAGGAGGGGAAGTTGTGGCTCCCAAGCAGTCCAGAGAAGAGAAAAATCAAATGAGCATCATTGTTAAAGTGGCTTCAATCCCACTAAGCCAAAATTACAATTATTTTCCTCTAAGACTTCTGAATACATAGAAAATCCTCCGTAACAGGTTATTGCTCTGCCTCGAACACAGTGATAAAAGCTGAGATGATGCAGCCTAGTCTGTATGAATAAGTTGCTTTGATTCCCATTTTGACAGCTGCAAACTCCAAACATTATGAATACATATATTCACTGAGAAGACAGAAGAAAGAAAGAAATGGAAGAAAGAAAGAATTGTAGGTGATGATGGACTGTTTGTGGCCTCCAAATATCTGGGGCGGATATTCACCCAAGGATCATCTGTAACTGCTGTGACCCAACAGCCCATGTCCACTGCATCCATCCTGCCATTGAATTCAACTAGTCATGTCCTGTAAAAGTATCTTAATTCCTGCTAACCAAATACTAGTAAGCTGAAATAGGCAAATGACATTTGTTTACTGTTTGTTTCCCACATTGAAAATAGTTTATAATTTTGTGCAGGGGTAGGTCATACCCATATAAGCATGACCTTGTGGCCAGAAGAACCCCTGCCTTCCCATCAAGAAAGTGAGAGGCCAGCTCCAAGCCAGTGAGATACCTTGTGTTCCCGTGAAACAGACCTCTCCTTCCCATATCCCGCCACCTGCCACCCCTGTCCCTGGGACTGACTGCCCTCTTTCTCCCCAGGTTCCTGAAGACCCCTCTGGAGACACTGTCAATCACCAACTGCTTGATTTCAGAGTGAGACCTGACATAACTGCCACAGTGCCCAAGTGTCAGCCTGCTGAAGGACCTGGGCCTTGGTGGTGTCAATCTGACCAGCCTCAGCTTGAAGCCCCTGCAAGACTTAATCAAGAGGACCTCAGCCACCCTGCAGGACCTGGACCTGGACGAGTGCAGCATCATGGACACTCAGTTCAGTGCCCTCCTGCCCTCCCTGAGCTGCCGCTCCCAGCTCACCACATTTAGCTTCTGAGGCAACCCCATCTCCATGGCTGCACTGGAGAGCCTGCTGCACCACACTATGGGGCTGAGCGAGCTGAGCTACAAGCTGTACCCTGCAGCCCTGGAGAGCTATGCGGATGTGTGCAGCACCCGCACCTTGGCCTTCTGGCTCAGCTGTATGCCCGGGTCAAGCAGCTGCTGTGCAAGTCTGGGCTGCTCAGCATGGTCTGCTTCAGCACCACCCCCTGTCCACACTGCGGTGACCAGATCTCCTTTGACACTCAGCCCATCCTGTGCCCCTGTTACATGATTGCCTAGCTTAGCTCATGAGTTGCAGGCTTTGTCCCTGGCACTGGAACATTGTCACCCAGACCTCAGTGCATCTAGAAGGAAGACAAACCACAGTTTCAGACAATTGTTCAGTGCACACGGGAAAAGGAAAGGTGATTTACAGCAGGCCAGGGGGAGGGGTTCGTGGGATTTTTGGAGAGATGTGTTGCTACAAAGTTAGAAATGTGAACCTGAATTTTGGAGGGGTAATTTTGGCCTTGGGAGGTTGACGGTGTCTTTACCCCTGTGTTGGATTGTTCCAAAGAAATAAAGGGAACTTCAGTGTCAATCATTTGGTGCCCTTTGTGATCTGTGATAATGATTCTCCCTTTAAACACATGACTCTCCTGTTAGTGGTTAAATAAAAGGGTCTAAGTGTGAGTGGGGCCTAGATGCTCTCTGATAGGCAAGGATGAGCTACAGGAGTTCAGGGTACCATTTACCTTCCGGGGACCAGCTCCAGCTGATCCAGGGAGTTCGACGTGTAGACGGCATCGGTGAGGATCAGGATACAATAGTTTTAATTAGATAATGCAATGAAGATAGCTCAGTAAGAAAATTCAGTGGAGAAAATGAGGCTGAATAAAATTCCAAAGCAAGGAATTTGCATCACCTACGTAGGCCGCAGGGGTCTTCCCGTTCTCCCAAGGGAGAAGAGACACTAAGGCCTCCCTGGTCCTATCTTAGAAGCTCAGGCAAAATTAGTAGGCTTGACAAGCTTCCCTGCCCCAGAAGATAAATTCAGCCAGAAGGACAGAGAAAGAACAACATAGAGACACCAAATTTCGGTGATCCAAAAAGGGCTGCTTTTATTTTCCAAAGTAGTTTTATAGCTTAAGTTTTGCATATACGATAATGGGGGAAGGGGTGGAGTCATGCAGGCACAGCAGTCCCCGAACAAGGCTTTCAATCCTATCATTCGAAAAAGTTTAGGTGAGTTACATCATCTTCTGGCCTGGAGGCCTATTAACATTTTAAGGAAGTTATTTTCTCTAGAGGTGATTATTCTATAGTCAGGTACCACCCTCCAAAAGCATTAGATAAAGTTGCATCCTATAGGGAAGGGGGGCCATAAGAAAACAGGGCCTGGAATGAACTAAGTGTCCAGGAGATGAGCACCGATGGAGGGAATCTTCTTCCAAGGGACCCTCACTGCTAACCCCACCCAGACCTTGGACTGGAGCATTTTCCCCAGTGGATTAAGCAGATGCAAAGCCTCCATCTCCGATCGTGGGCAGTGCCAAGATGGATTCACTGCGCAAAATCAGGCCCGGAGTCCTGGGGGACATTGTGCCTGCAGACCATCTGGAGCCTCTGGGACCCACCAGCCCCTGCCCAATTTTCCACTGCTCAGCCGTATTTGATTCTTTGGAACCCCATAGACTGTAGTCTGCCAGGTCTCTCTGTCAATGGAATTCTACAAGTGAGAATATGGCAGTGGGTAGCCATTCTCTTTTCTAGGAGATCTTCCCAACCCAGGGATTGAAAGTGGGTCTTCTGCCATTGCAGGAAGATTCTTTACCATCTGAGCAGCCAGGGAACCCTCCCAATTCTAAGAGATAACCCAACATCCCAGAATCCATTGTCTAAGTGTGCTTTTATGCCACTGATATCTCCACAAGTTTTATTTTGTTTTTACATCAATAAAAACTTTCCCACACAATTATTTATTCAAAGGCTGATGGAAATCCATTCCCAATCATACAATAATGTCACTTCCGAGTTCAGTATTTCAGTGTTGAGGGTAACTTAGCATTTATCTCCTTGGTGTGATTCATAAGTAACTTTTTTTTTTTTTTTTAAAATATAAACCCTTAATCCTTAAGTTTTTACCTTAAGCCACATGGTGAAGATCAAATTTCCTCCAAATCATGTTCTCTTTGCCAACCTGGCTGCACCAAGGGTTTTTTTTTCCTCCTTTCCTCATCAACTACCGAAGTTTATTTCTCATTGTTCTGGGAACTCAACGTCCAAGGTCAGGGTGCCAGCTTGGTCAGGATCTGACATGCGCTGTCGTCCAGCTTACAGCCTGCCCACTTGTTATTGTATTCTTCTCATGGCTGCCCCCGATCCCTCTAGCACTCTCAGGGGTCTCTTTTCATGAGGGCTCAACTCCCATTCATGAGGTTCCCACACTCAGGATCAACTTACCTCGCAATACATTACCTACAAATACCATCACATCGGGGGCTAGGACGTCAAAATATAACTTTGGATCGCCTTGTGGGGGGGGGGGGGTCTGGGCCACACAACCATTCAGTTCATAGCAACCTCCCCACAAATAGAGCATCTTCGGTCCTTAGACTCTCAGTCCAGCTCACAGCACTGCCCAGATAAGCCTTGCCTGAAGACTTTGTTTTGTCTCTACTTTTAACATTATTATTACTAGTTTAATCATTTCTTAACTTTACAATATTGTATTACTTTTACTATACATCGAGATGGATCCGCCACCAGAATACACGTGTTCCCCATCCTGAACCCTCCTCCCATCCCCCTTCCCACACCATCCCTTCCAGGTCCTCCCGGTGCTACAGTCCCAGGCATCTGTTATAGGGCATCGTACCTGGACTGACTCGTTTCAGACATGACATTATACATATTTCAATGCCATTCTCCCCAATCGTCCCACCCTCTCCCAGTCCCAGAGTCCAAAAGTCTGTTCTATACATCAGTGTCTCTTCTGCTGTCTCACAAGCAGAGTGATCGTTACCATCTTTCTAAATTCCATATATATGCATTAGTATACTGTATTTGTGTTTTTCCTTTCTGGCTTACTTCACTCTGTATAATAGGCTCCAGTTCCATCCACCTCATTAGAACTGATTCAAATGTATTCTTTTTAATGGCTGAGTAATACTCCATCGTGTATATGTACCACAGCTTGCTTATCCATTCATCTGTGGATGGACATCTAGGTTGCTTCCACGTCCTGGCTATTGTAAACAGTGCTGCTATGAACATTGGGGTACACGTGCCTCTTTCAATTCTGGTTTTCTCAGTGTGTATGCACAGCAGTGGGATTGCTGGGTCATAAGGCAGTTCTATTCCCAGTTTTTTGAAGAATCTCCATACTGTTCTCCATAGTGGCTGTACTAGTTTGCATTCCCACCAACAGTGTAAGAGGGTTCCCTTCTCTCCGCACCCTCTCCAGCATTTATTGCTTGTGGATTTTTGGATCGCAGCCATTCTGACTGGCGTGTAATGGTATCTCATAGTGGTTTTGATTTGCATTTCTCTGATAATGAGTGATGTTGAGCATCTTTTCATGTGTTTGTTAGCCATCTGTATGTCTTCTTTGCACTATCACTTTTAAATAATTCTCTTTGCCCATCAGAGCTCTTTGCTGAGATCAAGTAAGTCCTCTAAGAGTCAGAGAAGATTTAGCAACTAAACAAAATAACAGCACCCCTTCAGAGTGGAAGGCTCCAACTATATCACTTTTTGTGACTGAAGGAGCCTGGGACCGGCATGGACCAGCAAAATTTTGATCTAGGTTTGTTCTGGAAATTAGCATCACCTTGATTTGAGCTTTCCTAGTGGCTCAGAAGGTAAAAAATCCACCTGCAATGCAGGAGACTCAAGCTTAGTCCCTGAATGGGGAAGATTCCCTATAGAAGTTACTGGCTACCCACTTCAGTATTCTTTCCTGGAGAATATAGAAGAGCCTGTCATAATAATAAGTCACAAAGAATCAGACAGTCCTGACACTTTCACTTCACCTTTAATCCTGTGAGTAAGCAGTGGTGCAAGTCAACATTGATTGAGTTTTTCAATGTGTCATGGTCTCTTACGTTTTGGCCCCTCTCTGTACCAGCCTTGATTTAAGTTGCAAAATCATCCTTTTATGATTCTTACTCAGGGAATTAGAACTGAGAGCAGAAGCAGCAAGAAGCCAGAAATTCTTCAGTGATTAGGTGAGAATGAAGGAGGAGAGTGAAGGAGCCAGCTTAAACTAATATTAAAAACACTAAGAGCCTGGCATCTGGCCCCATTTCTCAATCGCAAATAGAAGGGGAAAAGGTGGAAGGATTGACACATTTCCTCTTCTTGAAATGTGCAATCATTTCAATGTTGATTGCAACCATGAAATCAAAAGACAGTTGCTTCTTGGCAGGAAAGCTATGACAAACCTAGACAGTGTGTTGAAAAGCAGAGACATTAGTCTGCTGAAAAAGGTTTATATAGAGGAAAACAACAGAATGGGAAAGACTAAGGATCTATTCAAGAAAATCAGAGATACCAAAGGGACATTTCAAAAATGAGCTCGATAAAGGACAGAAATGGTATGGACCTAATGGAAGCAGAAGACTTTAAGAAGAGGTGGCAAGAAGGGTAGCACCGAAGAACTGTACAAAAAAGAGATTCACGACCCAGATAATCATGATGGTGTGATCACTGACCTAGAGCCAGACATCCTGGAATGTGAAGTCAAGTGGGCCTTAGAAAGCATCACTAGGAACAAAGCTAGTGGAGGTGATGGAATTCCAGTGGAGCTATTCCAAATCCTGAAAGATGATGCTGTGAAAGTGCTACACTCAATATGCCAGCAAATTTGGAAAACTCAGCAATGGCCACAAGATTGGAAAAGGTCAATTTTCATCCCAATCCCAAAGAAAGGCAATACCAAAGAGTGCTCAAACTACCACACAATAGCACTCATCTCACACGCTAGTAAAGTAATGCTCAAAATTCTCCAAGCCAGACTGCAGAAATATGTGAACCGTGAACTTCTTGATGTTCAAGCTGGATTTAGAAAAGGCAGAGGACCAGAGATCAAATTCTCAACATCCGCTGGATCATCGAAAAAGCAAGAGAGTTCCAGAAAAACATCTATTTCTGCTTTATTGACTATGCCAAAGCCTTTGACTGTGTAGATCACAATAAACTGTGGAAAATTCTTCAAGAGATGGGAATACCAGACCACCTGGTCTGCCTCTTGAGAAATCTGTATGCAGGTCAGGAAGCAACAGTTAGAACTGGACATGCAACAACAGACTGGTTCCAAATAGGAAAAGGAGTATGTCAAGGCTTTATATTGTCACCATGTTTATTTAACTTATATGCAGAGTACATCATGAGAAATGCTGGACTGCAAGAAACACAAGTTGGAATCAAGATTGCTGGGAGAAATATCAATAACCTCAAATATGCAAATGACACGACTCTTATGGCAGAAAGTGAAGAGGGGCTAAAAAGCCTCTTGAGGAAAGTGAAAGTAGAGAGTGAAAAGGTTGGCTTAAAGCTCAACATTCAGAAAACGAAGATCATGGCATCTGGTCCCATCACTGCATGGGAAATAGATGGGGAAACAGTGGAAACAGTGTCAGACTTTGTTTTTCTCGGCTTCAAAATCACTGCAGATGGTGACTGCAGTCATGAAATTAAAAGACGCTTGCTCCTTGGAAGGAAAGTTATGGCCAACCTTGATAGCATATTCAAAAGCAGAGGCATTACTTTACCAACAAAGGTTCGCCTAGTCAAGGCTATGGTCTTTCCTGTGGTCATGTAGGGATGTGAGAGCTGGACTGTGAAGAAGGCTTAGCGCCAAAGAATTGATGCTTTTTAACTGTGGTGTTGGAGAAGACTCTTGAGAGTCCCTTGGACTGCAAGAAGATCCAACCAGTCCATTCTGACGGAGATCAATCCTGGAATTTCTTTAGAAGGAATGATGCTAAAGCTGAAACTCCAGTATTTTGGCCACCTCATGTGAAGAGTTGACTCATTGGAGAAGACTCTGATGCTGGGAGGGATTGAGGGCAGGAGGAGAAGGGGACGACAGAGGATGAGATGGCTGGATGGCATCACTGACTCGATGGGTATGAGTCTGGGTGACCTCCGGGAGCTGGTGATGGACAGGGAGGCCTGGCGTGCTGCGGTTCATGGGGCCGCAAAGAGTCGGACACGACTGAGCGACTGATCTGATCTGATCTGATCTGATATGCAGAGTACATCATGAGAAATACTGGACTGGAGGAAACACAAGCTGGAGTCAAGATTGCCGGGAGAAATATCAATAACCTCAGATATGCAGATGATATCATCCTTATGGCAGAAAGTGAAGAGGAACTAAAAAGCCTCTTGATGCAAGTGAAATTGGAGAGTGAAAAGGTTGGCTTAAAGCTCAACATTCAGAAAACGAAGATCATGGCATCTGGTCCCATCACTACATGGGAAATAGATGGAGAAACAGTGGAGACAGTGTCAGACTTTATTTTTCAGGGCTCCAAAATCACTGCAGATGGTGACTGCAGCCATGAAATTAAAAGACGCTTACTCCTTGGAAGGAAAGTTATGACCAAACTAGATAGCATATTCAAAAGCAGAGACATCACTTTGCCAACAAAGGTTTGCCTAGTCAAGGCTATGGTCTTTCCTGTGTTCATGTATGGATGTGAGAGCTGGACTGTGAAGAAGGCTGAGCACCAAATAATTGATGCTTTTGAACTGTGGTGTTGGAGAAGACTCTTGAGAGTCCCTTGGAATGCAGGAAGATCCAACCAGTCCATTCTGAAGGAGATCAGCCCTAGGATTTCTTTTGAAGGAATGATGTTAAAGCTGAAACTCCAGTATTTTGGCCACCTCATGCGAAGAGTTGACTCGTTGGAGAAGACTCTGATGCTGGGAGGGATTGAGAGCAGGAGGAGAAGGGGACGACAGAGGATGAGATGGCTGGATGGCATCACTGACTCGATGAATATGAGTCTGAGTGACCTCTGGGAGCTGGTGATGAATAGGGAGGCTTGACGTGCTGCAGTTCATGGGGTTGCGAAGAGTCGGACACTACTGAGCGACTGATCTGATCTGATCTGATGGCCTTCCAAGAGGTCATGTACCGTTGTGATAGCTGGTCCACAAAGAAGGCAGAGTGCCAAAGAATTGTTGCCTTCAAGTTGTGGTGCTGGTGAAGACTCCTGAAAGTCCCTTGGACAGAAGTACATCAAACCAGTCAAGCTTAAGGGAGATCAACCCTGAACACTTGTTAGAAGGATTGATGCTGAAGCTGAAGGTCCATTCCATTGGTCATGTTATGTGAGCAGCTGACTCACTGGAAAAGTCCCTGATGCTGGGCAAGATTGAGGGCAGAAGGAGAAAGGGTGACAGGGAATGAGATGGCTGGATGGCATCACCAATGCAATGGACACAAATTTGGGCAAACTTCAGGAAATGGTGAGGGACAGGGAGGTCTGGCACACTGTGGTCCATGAGGTTTCAGATACAATTGGACAAATGAACAACAACAATCTCTTGAGATAAAGCTCTTCCAGGGAGAGTAGAAGAGGAAAACATTTGTGAGAACAATGGAAGCGTCAAGTTCTCTCCTAGATACGAAGGAAATGGATTGAGTCTGGCCACCTGGATTAGTGCTCTCCTGAAAGGTGTGCCTTCTGGCTACCTCGTAGAGTCCACTTCTCACACAGCCCTTATCTGTAGGTAAGCAGGCACCAGCCTGTGTCCCGACAGCCTGACCTCCACCTGGGTACCAGGTTCTCAGTTGGTGTGAGATGCCCAGCACTGTTGGTGGACACTCAAGCTGACCACATGTCACTCCATAGCCACAAGCCCAAGGGACTTCCTCCTTGACCACAACAATGGACCTGAACTGGACTAGGCCTTGGGGTTGTCCATGAAAGGGGGAGGAAGGTTCATGTCTGTCTTTCTTTCTTTTTTTTTATTTTTGGTTTCTTTTGTTGGCCAGCCAATGCAGCTTGCAGGATCTTAGTTCCGCAAATATGGATAGAATCCATGCCCTCAGCAGTGAAAATGCAGAGTCCTAACCACTTCAGGGCTACCAGAGAGTTCCCAGTAGGTCATTTCTTGAGCCTAGCAGACAGCCCAGAAGTCTGAAGTTGGCTGCTGAGCTGCAGCCTTCTATGGGTCAGGCTTGGATGAAGTCACCAAACAGCCCTCTGTCCTTGATCTGGGAACCTTGTGACCATGACCCATATCATAGAAACTTCTGGAGGTAGAGAGAACTGAAGGACGACATACCCCCTCTCCACTCATATTCCTTTCCTGGCTACAGACCCAAAAGCCTTCCGATAAATTCATCTGCTCTCAACCCATCTACAGAATGCATACTGCTCTCCTTCCTGGAAACCTTTCCTGAAGAAGAGGTTGAAATCATGTCCTCTGCTTCTTCCTAACCTATCATGTGCAGGCTTTTCTGTACATCCAGTGATAAGCTTCTGCTAGACAGCTATGGATTTTCTTCCTTTTTTTTTTTTTTTGTTGTTGTTAAAACACATACTCCCCTTCACAACCAGGATGGTTAGAGCACAGGCCTCTCTCTGTTCTCAAGGTTCTGTCCCTCACAATCTAGGAGAGAAGTAAAGAAAGTTGGGGACAGAACGAGAGTTGAGTGGGGAATTTTAGCAGCAGTGGTCTGCAAGAAGGGTCCACAGGAGCAGGCTGCGTCCTGGAAAATCTGGGTAGGTGGGCATTTGTTGATGTTTAGGAGTCCCCTTTGAGCTGAGTCAAGACCTGTATACCCTCTACCTTTCCTTGAGGTGAGCCCTCTTTAGGGACTCCTGATGTAAAGAACACATTAGTGTACTAAGGTGGCCACAAGAAATACAAGAGACCTAAACAACAGGAAATTGTTTTCCCCCTGTCATGAAGGCTAAAAGTCCCAAGGATCAAGGTGTTCACAGTGTGGTATCTCCCCAGAGATATCTTTCCCTGATGCACAGGCAGCTGCATTCTCGTGTCCTGTCCCTTTATGTCCATGCATCCTTGATGTCTTATGTATTCTAATTTCTTTCTTTCTTTTTTTTTTTTTTTCTGGCCATGCTGCTTCACTTCTGGGTCTTAGTCTCCAGAGCACGGATTGAACTTGGGCCCATGGCAGTGAAAGTTCTGAGCCCTAACCACTGGCCTTGCAGGGAATTCCCCCTCTCTCTTTTTTATATAAAGAGCCATCAGATTGGACTAGGGCCTACCCTAGGGACTTCCTTTAATTTAACTACCTTCTTAAAGATATAATCTACAAATATGGTTACATTACACAGTGTTGGGGGTTAAGACTTCTACAGATAGTTTTTTAAATGAATTAATTTATTCAATGACACCAGATGTTAGTTGTGGCATGTGGGGTGTTTGGACTTTCTGGCAGCACGTGGGATCTAGTTCCCTGACCAGGAACCAAAGCCCAGCCCCCTGCACTGGGAGTGGAGAATTTTAGCCGCTGGGTCATTGGGAAAGTCCACTCAAGCTATCTATTTTGTAGGACACAATGAAGCCCAAAACAGGTTGAGGGTAGGGTGATTTGCCTGGCTACACATTGTGGTGTAGCTTCTCATTGCACCCTACCTGCTACTTAGAAATATATGAGACCCTTAATAACGTTGACTCCCTGGTCCCATTCCTGGAGATACTTATTCTGTGGGTATGGAGTAAGATCAGCAGAATCAACCAGAACATCAGTACTTTTCAAAAGCTCTCTAGTACTCACTGTTTAATATGGACACCTTAAGCAGCCTGGGCAAAACCTTGAGCTTGAGAGAAACTCAGATTCTTAGTACCCACTCACAACTGTTGGATGAGAATGTGTTTTTGCACAAGACACATAGGGAATTCCTAATATTCACTGAGGGTTAAGAAGCACAGCCCAGGAGATTTGCAAGTGTGGCCCAAACTGAGAATTTTGGATCCAGATCTCTGAGCTTTGTTTATACCCTAACTTCCTTCAATAGGAAGGACATCCAGAAGCCCCAAGAGAGGGTGTGGAGGTCCTAGAATCTCTGAAGAGTGGTGGGGAGGATGAAGCTCCCACCTCAAGCTACAACATCTGATTGGTTTACTGAATTACCAATAGCCCACTCCTCCCAAGGCAGGTGCTCAGTGTGTCACATGAAGAAAAAATAAATTTCTGACCTTTAACCCTCAGGGTCTCCTCAAGGAGCAGATTCTTGGATATTTTAAGCATGCTTTTATTGTTGTTTGGGACGCTCTTGTGCCTTAGCTGGTAAAGAATCTGCCTGCAATGTGGGAGACCTGGGTTTGATCTCTGGGTTGGGAAGATCCCCTGGAGACAGGAAAGGCTACCCACTCCAGTGTTCTAGCCTGGAAGATTCCATGAACTGCATATAGTTCATGGGGTTCAGGAAGGGTCGGAAACAACTAAGGGACTTTCACTTTCACTGTTGTGGTTTAGTAGCTAAGTTGTGTCTGAGTCTTTTGTGACCCCAAAGACTGTAGCATCCCAGGCTTCTCTGTCCATGGTATTTCCCAGGCAAGAATACTGGAGTGGGTTATCATTTCTTCCTCCAGATCTTTCTGACCCATTGATTCAACCCAGGTCTCCTGCATTACCAGGTAGATTCTTAACTGCTGAATGACCAGAGATCAATCTTTCCCAAAGTATTGGATGATTTTACATCCTGACACTCACTTCACTTCAGAATCAAGTGAGGCAAACATTGAACTTTCAGATTCCCAGGCCCCCTTCTCAGGCAATTTTAGTTTCTTAGGTATGATATGCAGCCCTGGAATCTCTATGTTTAATAATATCCCAGGTGATTCTGAGATTTGATAAATCTTTAGAAGCATATGAAAGTGAAAGTGTTAGTCATACAGTTGTGTTTGACTCTTTGCAAGCCCATGGATAGTTGCTCCTCAGGCTCCTCTGTCCATGGAATTCTCGAAGCAAGCATACTGCAGTGGTTAGCCATTCCCTTCTCCAGAAGATCTTCCTGAACCAGGGATCAAACTCCGGTTTCCTCTACTACAGGCAGACTTTTTACTGTCTGAGCCATCAGGGAAGCCTTGAAGCAAAAATACGTAGTCCACATTTTCCTTCCTTTACCCTAAGATTTTGCAAACATTTTAAAATTGACATCCAAAATGTTTTTATTGTAAGTGTAAACACAGAAAGGATGTACCTTTTGGCATACAATAAAAAGAAACCCTTTATATAAATCAAACTAGGAATTCCCTGGAAAACCAGTGTTTAGTGCTCAATGCTTTCACTCTGGTGACCTGGGCTCAGTCACTGGTCAGGAAACTAAGATCATTCAGGAAGTCGCATGGTGTGTCCATAAATAAATAAAATTAATATCATGCTTTCAAATATATCCATAAGAATGTAAAGAGCTCAGATTTTAAAATATATATATTTTTATTCATTTATTTGGCTGCCTCGAGTCTTAGTCATGGCATGCAAGATCCTTCATCTTTCTATTGCCTTCTGGCATGTGGGCTCTTAATAACCATGTATTAAACGCACATTCCTTGCATTGGAATGCAGATTCTCAACCAATGGACTACGAAGGAAGTCCTTAGCCTTGGGTTTTGATACCCACCAACATTGCAGAAGGACATGGCCACCCAATCCAGCATTTTTGCCTGGAGAAGTCCACGGATAGAGGAGCCTGGCTGCCTACCGTCTATGGGGTCACCAAAAGTCAGGCACAGTTGAGCAACTAGATACATCCCTCACCATCAACCTGCTTCTTGAGGTGGAAAGCAAAAAAAAAGTATAAAACGAGGTCATTTTTTTCTAATGGTCTTTAAAGGGCTTTAAAGGGAATGGGAGGGGGGGAAAGCTTGAGATATAATCTAGGTGGTGCAAAAGGGAAGGAGAGAGAAGAGGGGGAGTAAGGGAGGAAGGCAGAAGGATGGGGATCGGGGTGTGACCTGACACCCCAGAAGTGGTTTAAGAAAGCATGAGCCCCCGCCTAAAAAAGCTCCTTGGGTTAAGCATGAAGATCCACAGTGAGGACCCTTGAAATCCAGCAGGTGCTGAGTCTTCAAGTGCAGATCATTTGGGAGTAAGCTTGCTTCCTTCTCTTCTCACCATGCCCACCCACCCCCAACCCACCACCATTGCTCCCAGAAGAGGACAGAGATTTGCTCTTTGTAGCTGGAGAATTTTCTGGTATTGGAAGAGAACCCCTGCCTTTTTACATTCCTGACATCAGCCCAAGCTCTGTTGGAATATCTGTGTGGAGCACCTTCTTCTGCCCTTAAGCTATTGAACCCCAAATAACTAAAGATGCAGATAAATTGGAGATAAGGTGGTGGGCCTCTGGATGCCAGAGAGGGAAGTGGGGACTCTCACCACACGGAGACCTGGAAAACAGCCCTTGGGTGGGGGCCCTGAAGCCCCACCCACATTCTTTCCCCTCTAACAATTTGGTAGAAAGGCTTCTAGTTGAAAGATCCCATGGAGAAAAACTGGTTCAGAAACCTGATTGGAGCCCCATTTGGATACTATGGATTGGAATAGAAAAGGCTTTCAAAGGCTTGGAATCTCCTGATCCAGCCTCACTGAGAAAAGGCTTTTGGAGAGCCAGGTAGGAGTTTCACAGACACTGGACACAGGAAGCAGTGCTGGTATTTCCAGAGAAATCTTTCTGGGGTGTGGAGACAAAGACACTCCAGCTTCACCCTCCACTGGGACTCAGAATAGGAAGTGTTTAGCTGCACGGAGTCAACTGGACTTCAGGAGCTAGTGAGCCATGGGTTTTGGAATGCTTCATTTTGTTCTCTGTAGACATGAGTTTGCAAAATTTCTCTTTAAAGGGCTAGAGAGTAACCAGGCATTAAGGGCCAATGCGGTCTCTGCCATTAGCAGTGTGAAATAGCCTTGGGAAGTGGCAAATGATCACGGCTGTGTTCCAATAAAACTTTTTGTGACACTGAAATTTAGATATCATATATTTTACATGTCACAAAATATTCCTTTATTTCTCCCACAATTAAAAGAAAATGTAAAAATATTAACCATATTTTTTAAAGTTTAAAAAAAAAAAACTAAAACATAAAAATTATTCTTAGCTTGCTGGTTGGGAGAAAAAGCAAATAGGAGGCATGCCAATTTGTAAATTCCTGTCTAAGCCATTTGCCTACATAATGCAGCTAGCATCCCATTAGTGACGGTTGTGACATGAATTTAGTAGGCTGGATTCTGCTTATGAAAAATAGAAATTTCCATTAAATCTAAGATGACATCAGCTGTAAGATACAGCATTATTCCTTTTTTCTTTTTTTTTTTTGCCACACCCAGTGGCATGTGGGATCATAGGTCCCTGACAGGGATTGAAGCCATGATCCTGGCCTGGAAGTGAGGAGTCTTAAATACTGGATCACGAGGGAAGTCCCACATATTATTTTTCATACCAGTATAAAATAATATATTTATATACAAATGTATTGTGTGTGTGTTCTGTTGCTTCAGTAATGTTTGACTCCTTGCAACACTATGGACTGTAGCCCACCAGGCTCCTCTGTCCATAGGATTCTTCAGGCAGGAATACTGCAGTGGGTTGCCATTCCCTCCTCCAAGGGGTCTTTCTGACCCAGAGATGGAACCTGCATCTCTTACATCTTCTGCATTGGCAGGAGAGACCTTTACCGCTAGGGCTATCATTTACACACAACCAAACAAACTATGATATGCTACTGATGAAATGTGATCTGGTATCAGAAATGGTCAAATGTAAACTTTAGAACGTCCTTTAATGTCAATGAAACGTGTTAATGGCATGGAAGCTATCAACATATGTATTATATGGAGAGAAATTGTGTTATAAAATTTTTATTTCAATGACCACTACTGCCCCTGTCAACATCCAACTACATACTTGTTGACTTTCTCCCTTGCATGATACTTTTAATTCATTAAGATTTGGAATTCATTAAATGCTTGGAGAAATTGCTTCTCAGCTTTTTTGCTAAGATCAAGTGTAAGAAGCTGGGGAGCCAGGAATTAGTGGGTCAAGCCTGTGGTACAGATAAATGATTGTATTAATAAGAGTTACTGTTTATTTATGCAGCAGACATGTAGCACTGATAGAAACCACAACTTGTTCTAGAAACAAAAATACAGCAACCCAATAGCTCTGGAGGTGAATATGGCATGTGAGTTGGGGGAGGCTGTGATTTCTGACATCATGGTCAGGGAATCTTTGCAGAGAAACTGTGGACTGAGGCAGGTCAGGAGTTGGGTGATGGTACTTGAGACAGTGTCCAAGGCAGGGGGAGTAGAAGAGGTCCTGAGAAAACCCTGTCCTCTCTCCTTGGTACCCTTGGGAGATTGGGTCTGTGAACCTTGCACCTACAGATACCAAAATCCATGGATGTACATGTTCCTTATATAAAATGATGTAGTCTTTGCATTTAACTTAAGGGGATGCTCCCACATGCTTTAAATCATCTCCACATTCCTTGTAATACCTAGTACAATGTCGATGTTGAGTAAATAGTTTCAAGTACAATGTAAATGCTATATATACACATATATGTATCCAATCACATCAGAAAAGTCAGACAGTCGTGTCTGACTCTTTGCGACCCCATGAATCATAGCACGCCAGATCTCCTTGTCCATATCCAACTCCCGGAGTTTATCAGCCTCACGTCCATTGAGTCAGTGATGCCATCCAGCCATCTCATCCTCTGTCATCCCCTTCTGCTATTGCCCCCAATCTCTCCAAGCATTAGAGTCTTCTCCAATGAGTCAAACTTTTTGCATGAGGTGGTGAAAGTACTAGAGTTTCAGCTTTAGCATCATTCCTTCAAAAGAAATCCCAGGGCTGATCTCCTTCAGAATGGACTGGTTGGATCTCCTTGCAGTTCAAGGGACTCTCCAAGAGTCTTCTCCAACACCACAGTTCAAAAGCATCAATTCTTGTGCCCAGCCTTCTTCACAGTCCAGCTCTCACATCCATACATGACCACAGGAAAAACCATAGCCTTGACTAGACGGATCTTTGTTGGCAAAGTAATGTCTCTGCTTTTGAATATGTGATCTAGGTTTGTCATAACTTTCCTTTCAAGAAGTAAGTGTCTTTTAGTATTATGGCTGCAGTCACCATCTGCAGTGATTTTGGAGCCCAGAAAAATAAAGTCTGACACTGTTTCCACTGTTTCCCCATCTATTTCCCATTAAGTGATGAGACCAGATGCAATGATCTTCGTTTTCTGAATGTTGAGCTTTAAGCCAACTTTTTCACTCTCCTCTTTCACTTTCATCAAGAGGCTTTTTAGTTCCTCTTCACTTTCTGCCATAAGGATGGTATCATCTGCATATCTGAGTTTATTGATATTTTTCCGAGAATCTTCATTCCAACTTGTGTTTCTTCGAGCCCAGCATATCTCAGGATGTACTCTGCATTTAAGTTAAATAAGCAGGGTGATGATATACAGCCTTGATGTATGCCTTTTCCTATTTGGAACCAGTCTGTTGTTCCATGTCCACTTATAACTGTTGCTTCCTGACCTTCAAACAAATTTCTCAAGAGGCAGATCAGGTGGTCTGGTATTCCCACCTCTTTTAGAATTTCCCAAAGTTTATTGCGTTCCACACAGTCAAAGGCTTTGACATAGTCAATACAGCAGAAATAGATGTTTTTCTGGAATTCTCTTGCTTTTTCCATGATCCAGGGGATTGTGACAACTTGATCTCTGGTTGATCTGCCTTTTCTGAAACCAGCTTGAACATCAGGAAGTTCACGGTTCATATACTGCTGAAGCCTGGCTTGGAGAATTTTGAGCATTACTTTACTAGCATCAGATCAGATCAGATCAGATCAGTCGCTCAGTCGTGTCCAACTCTTTGCGACCCCATGAATTGCAGCACGCCAGGCCTCCCTATCCATCACCAGCCCTCAGAGGTCACTCAGACTCACATTCATTGAGTCAGTGATGCCATCCAACCATCTCATCCTCTGTCGTCCCCTTCTCCTCCTGCCCTTAATCCCTCCCAGCATCAGAGTCTTCTCCAATGAGTCAACTCTTCGCATGAGGTGGCCAAAATACTGGAGTTTCAGCTTTAACATCATTCCTTCCAAAGAAATCCAGGGCTGATCTCCTTCAGAATGGACCGGTTGGATCTCCTTGCAGTCCAAGGGACTCTCAAGAGTCTTCTCCAACACCACAGTTCAAAAGCATCTATTCTTCGGCGCTCAGCCTTCTTCACAGTCCAGCTCTCACATCCATACATGACCACAGGAAAAACCATAGCCTTGACTAGGCAGGGAACCTTTGTTGGCAAAGTGATGTCTCTGCTTTTGAATATGCTATCTAGGTTGATCATATATGCATGTAAGTATACACATATATGTATTTGTATATATGTGTATACATATATATACATATATGTGTATATATGTGTATACACATATATACATATATGTATATATGCATGTATACACATATATACATATGTGTATATATGCATATGTATGTGTGTATGTATATGTATATAAAGTTGCCAGCATGAAGCAGGTTCAAGTTTGGCTATTAGAACTTTCTGGATTTTTTTTTTTTTTTAATATTTTTTGATCCATGTATAGAGTCTGGTGCCTTCTGGAGTCAGAGAGTGGAGAGCGTGAGGGGCACCCCCAAGGGACAGCTGGGGGATCTTTCGGACATTTTATGTTGGTGAGAATTTTTGAGTTAGATTGGAGATCTATAAGCAAAATGATGCGTACCAGCTCTCCTGTAGAATTTAACAGAAGCACTGCGGCCACCATGGTGAGACAAGGCAAAAGTAAGGGCTGGAGAAGGAAGTTTAAAATGGTCATGTCACTTAATTGAGTTTGAGATGTTTCCTTATGTTTAAGAGTGTTCATAGTTATCTCAATGTTTCAGCTGATGATTAAATCAGGTACTAATTTTGTCTTTTGAAAGAAATATAATCATCACCACTTATCTGCAGAGAATAAATTCCAAGACACCCAGTGGGCATCTGTAACCTCACCTAGTATCAAACCCTATATACGCAATTATTTTTCTATACAAATATACCTGTGATGCAGTTTATTTTATAAAAGAACAGTAAGAGATTGGAAACTGACTAATAATAACAGGAAAGTGAAATGAAGTCGCTCAGTCATGTCTAACTCTTTGCGACCTGATGGATGGCAGCTTATTATGCTCCTCTGTTGATGGGATTTCCCAGGCAAGAATTCTGGAGTGGGTTGCCATTTCCTTCTCCAGCGATCGAACCCAGTTCTCCCGAATTGTAGGCAGACACTTTACCATCTGAGCCACCAGGGAAGGTGTAGTAATAACAGAACAATTTAACTATTATATATATATATATATATATATATATTAATTTTATTTTATTTAACTTTACAATATTGTATTGGTTTTGCCATGTATCAAAATGAATCTGCCAGAGGTATAAATATGTCATTTATAACAATATATTTTTATAAAAGTTTTGTGAATGTAGTCTCTATGTAAAATATATTACTGTACTAATTTAGTGATTTATTTTTTTTACCCTAACTAAGCACTATGCTCTGTGACCATACCTTTTGCAGTTTGAGGTTTGACAGCAAAACTAACCCAGATTTCTTTTCTCTGCTTCCCATTCACCACAGATATTAGTAAACTCAGCATAATTTTTTTTTCTTTTTATATCAAATTGAGACCTTTGATCTTTTCACTTAAAGGTAGCACTTAGTGGATTCTCTCTGGCATATCAAAATGGCCAGCATCACTCCACTTATGGTTTGGGGCCATTATTGAGTAAAATAAGGGTGACTTGGTCACAAGCCCTGTGACATCTCAATAGTCATTATGGTAACCGAGTGACAAACTGGTGAGATGTGCAGGACTAAACTCGATTCACATTCTGGGCAGGAGGCAGCAGGATGGTGTGAGATTCCAATCACACTCCTCAGAATGGCATGTAATTTAAAACTTTTGAGTTATATATTTGTGGAATTTTCCATTTAAAATTTTCGGTGAACAACTGAGGGTTAACTGAAACCACAGAGTGACACATGAGATCAGAGGGGATGACCTTGTCCTGTGATTGCTTTTAGGTGGAAAAAACACTAGAAGGGGCCAAATGAAGCCAAATGTGATTGTAAAATTGCCCGTATCTTCCTATGTGAGGAAGCACAAGCACAACCACAACCCAAGAAAAAGACCACAGAGTCCAAATCCAGAGATGAAGTCAATGATGACACTGAAGTCATCTTTGTTGGAGTGCAGCACATCAATGAGGATGCTGAAACCCTCTTGGTCAGGGTGATTTCAAGTTCAAAGCCAGTCATTTCTAACATTTTGAACAGAGTGACCAGGGACGCATCTTCAAGAAGAAAGAAGGGCCATGTGAGTCCAGATCCCTCCTGCACGTTGCAACCTGCTAATCTCAGGACCCCAGCATCAGAGCCAGCAGCTGTATCCCCAGCTTCTCAATCTGAATGAGGAGGAAGAGACAGTCCTATTATTTTCAAGCCTTGGTCTAAACCTGATTATAAAACTAGCTCTCTGGAAGCTGTGCTTCACAATTTAGAACAGCTCTCTCCAGAGCCTCATTGTCTATCTGGAGCTGGTCTCTCATTAGGAGGCAAGGATGAAAGTCCTCTTAATTCAAAGCAATGTCCCACTTCAAATGTAGAATGTAACAGTCGGAAACCCAAAAGACCCAAACTCAGCCATGGAATCCCAGGGGGACCTGCCTCCACCATGGCCCCTCTAGGTATCTCTCCTACAAAGGACATGATTATGATCTTGGAAGATCTCCCGACCTCACCAAGCCATGTTCACGGGAGGGACATCATTTTCAAAGACTCCCGCAAATGACCAGGCATGCTTCAGTCTTACGGATCCAGACAGAACATGTAGTTTAGAAGGGCTGGAGAAAATGGACTTTTTGACTTGTGTAAGTCAGAGCAAGACTGTTGATCCCATGAAAGAACATCTGATCATGTTACTTGATGACTTTTACTATGGACAGCATAGAAGAGATGGGCAGCCAGAACAGAAGATTCACACAGCCTTTAAATGCCTCAGTTGTTTGAGTTCTAAAAAATGTCAAATTTATGACCCACCTGAGGAACCATCTAGAGCTTGAGAAGCAGAAAGGTGACAGCTGGGAAATCCACACTACCTGCCAGCACTGCTGCCACCAGTTTTCCACCCCATTCCTGCTGCAGTGTAAGATAGAAAGTGTCCATGCTTTCCGGAAGCCCTCCATAGTCTGTAATATCTGTGAATTGTCCTTCAAAACAGTCAGGTTCTCTTACAGCACCTGAAGGACAGTCACAAACCTGGAAAAATGCCCTATGTGTCCCATGTTTTCAATTACATATTGTCAGCCTTGGCTGATGTAGAGGCACATTTTAGAACGTGGCATGGAAACATAAACAATTTGCTTTGTCTGTTTTGCCTCGAAATTTTCTAACTGGTGACATCCTTCGTAAATCACGCTTGGAGGCACTGAAACAAGAGGATCTTTCCATGTTCCAAGTTCTGGGCACAGTGTTTGAACCTGAAGAAAAAGACAGAGCACCAAACTAAGAATCATCAGTCATTCAACAAGCCATAGTTTGTGAGGGTTGCCTCCTGAAACAGAGGTCATGATCTGAACTT
Organism: Tragelaphus eurycerus; assembly: GCA_935064755.1. Taxonomy (NCBI): domain Eukaryota; kingdom Metazoa; phylum Chordata; class Mammalia; order Artiodactyla; family Bovidae; genus Tragelaphus; species Tragelaphus eurycerus. The sequence continues at coordinate 178,880 of CAKXYN010000326.1, forward strand.
CAGTTCAGCTGGGACTGAGAGAGACATCATCCATCATTGTGAGGAACATTGACTCCCAAGTGCCACCCAGAAAAAACTACAAAGAACACAAAATATTCCAGATGTGTTGCAGCAAGGGATCTGGTTAAATAATTATGTTTTACCCACCTCCAGAAATTAAAAAAAAAAAAAAAAAGCCCTATTGAGGTTCAGCCAGCTGTACATAAAGATCCTGCCTGGCTTTTGTTGTTCAGTTTATCAGTCGTGTCTGACTCACTGTGACCCTATGAACTTCAGTATGCCAGGCTTCCATGTCCATCACCATTTCCCGAAGCTTACCCAAACTCGTTCCATTTGGGTTGCTGATGCCATGCAACTATTTCGTCCTCTGTCATGCCTTCTGCTCCTGCCTTCAATGTCTCCCAGTATCAGTTTTTTTTTTTTTTCCAATGAGTTGACTCTTCCCATCAGGAGGTCAAAGTATTGGACTTTCAGCATCAGTTCTTCCACTGAATATTCAGGGTTGATTTCCCTTAGGATTCACTGGTTGTATCTCCTTGCAGTCCAAGGGACTCTCAAGAGTCTTCTCCAGCACCACAGTTTGAAAAGATCAGTTCTTGGGCACTCAGCCTTCTTTATGGTTCAGCTTTTCCATCTGTATCTAACTACTGGGAAAACCATAGCTTTGACGTTATGGGCATTTGTTGGCAAAGTAAATGCCTCTGTCTTTTAATACACTGTCTAGGTTTGTCACAGCTTTTCTTCCAAAAAGTGAGCATCTTTTAATCATGACCTCTGTAACCATCCACAGTTATTTTGGAACAAAGAAAATAAAGTATGCCTTAACTGTACCTGAGATTGTACTTGCTTCATCTCTCTACCATCAAGTAGTTTTGAAATCTCCATGTTCCTTCCTGGTCACTCTCTGCTCCTCAAAGTAACCACTTCTCTGACCTCTAGCACAGTGATTCATTTGTATTTGTTTAAAATTTTTAATAAATAGAATCGCACAATAGAGTTTATGTTCCCCTGCTCTTGGTTTTCTTTTAAATAAGTGAGATACATTTTTATTGTATGTTGCTGTGGAACATTATTTTTCATTTCTGGGTAAAATTCCCTTGGATGAATGAGCATAGAGTTATATGTTCATTTTACTGTGCCTGGAATTTGAGGCTCTTATTTTGTCTTTTGAATAAGCTGCCTATGAATCTGTATGTGTCTTTCATAGTAATTTGTCTAGGATAACTATATTTGTATGTCTAGACATAAGATTTTCTGATAATGCATGTGGTAGTGGTTTAGTTTCTAAGTGGTATTGGACACTTGCAACCCCATAGACTTTAGTCCACCAGGATCCACTGTCCATAGGATTTCCTAGGCAAGAATAACACAATGGGTTGGCATTTCTTTTCCCAGAGGATTAACCTGACCCAGAGTTTAAACCTGTGTCTCCTGCTTTGCAGGCAGATTTGTTGTTGACTGACCCATTTTAATGTGCAGGTACAGTCAAGTGTTTTTTTTTTTTTTTCAAATTGATTGAAGCAATGGGTATTTCCACTAACAGCATTGCCATTACCATTTCTACCGAACATTTGGCACTGTCAGTCTATTTCATCATATAACTAAGCAGGACCCAGCAGGGCTTTCCCAGAGACAGACCACCCAATGCCCAACCCCCACCAATGTACCCTGTCTCCTATTTGTAGAAAAGCTTTAGGTCCTAGACCTTCCATGAGTTTCAAAGAACAAATTTAATTAGAAGTGAAAAACTGCAGAAACAAGAAAAAAAAATCAATCAATAATTTGTTGTTGGGCAGCCGTGTTTACTTTTTGCAACCCCATGGACTGCAGCACACTAGGCTTCTCTGCCCTTCATCATCTCCTGGAGCCTGCTCAAGCTCAAGTCCATTGAGTCTGTGATGCCATCTAACCATCTCATTCTCTGTTATCCCCTTCTCCTCCTACCTTCAATGTTTTCCAGCTTTAGGGTGTATTGTAATGAGTCAGCTCTTCCCATAAGGTGGCCAAAGTATTGGAGCTTCATTTTCACCATCAGTCCTTACAGTGAATATTCAGTGTTGATTTCCTGTAGGACTGACTGGCTTGATCTCACTGCAGTCCAAGGGACTCTCAAGAGTCTTCTCCAATATCACAGTTCAAAAGCATCATGTCTTTGGTGCTCAGCCTTCTGTGTGGTCCAAGTCTCACATCCATGCATGACTAGTGGAAGAAGCATAGTCTTGACTCCACTGACCTTTGTTGGCAAAGTAATGTCTCTGCATTTTAATATGCCATCTAGGTTTGTTACAGCTTTTCTTCCAAGGAGCAAGCATCTTTTAATTTTACCGCTGCAGTCAACATCTGCAGTGACTTTGGAGCTCAAGAAAATAAAGTCTGTCCCTGATTCTTTGTTTCCTCGTCTATTTGCCATGAAGTTACGAGACTTTTGACTGTGTGGACCACAACAAACTCTGGAAAATTCTTAAGGAGATGGAAATACCACACCATCTGACATGCCTCTTGAGTAATCTGTATGCAGATCAAGAAGCAACAGTTAGAACTGAACATGGAACAAGAGACTGGTTCTGAATAGGGAAAGGAGCGTGTCAAGATTGTATACTGTCACCCTACTTATTTAACTTATAGTCAGTGTACATCATTAAAAATGCTGGGCTGGATGAAGCACAATCTGGAATCAAGATTGCTGGGAGAAATAGCGACAACCTCAGATATGCAGATGCTGTCACCCTAATGGCAGAAAATGAAGAGCTTCTTTATAATGGTAAAAGAGAAGAGTGAAAAGCCTGGCTTAAAATTCAACATTCAAAACATGAACATTGTGACATCTGGTCCCATCACTTCATGGCAAACAAATGAAGAAAAAGTGAAAATAACAGCACCTTTTATTTTCTTGACCTCCAAAATCACTGTGGATGGTGAATGTAACCAGAAAATTAAAAGTAGCTAGCTCCTTGGAAGAAAAGCTATGACAAACATACCATTAAAAAAAAAAAAAAAAAAAAAAAGCCAAGGAATCACCCTGGTGACAAAAGTTCTTATAGTCAAAGCTATAGTGGCTCAGACATTAAGGAATTCACTTGCAATGTGGAAGCCCTGGATTTGACCATGAGAAGGATATCCCTTTAATCCAGTGGTAAGACTCGGTGCTCCCACATTAGGGAGTCCAAGTTCATTCCCTGGTCGGGGTATTAGATCCCACATACTGCAACTAAAAATACCTCACGTGGCAATTAAAAATCCTGTCTCCCACATGGTACAGTGAAGATTGAAGATCCCTTGTGTTGGAAATAAGACCTGCACAGCCAAGTAAAATCAATAAATATTTGAAAGAAAGAAAGAAAAAATACATGAGAATTCCCTGGTGGTTCAGCTGTTAGAACTTGGTGCTTTCACTGACAATGGCCAGGGTTCAACACCTGGTTGTGGAACTAAGATCTCACAGTTCTGTAGCGTGGCCAAACAAAAACCCAGAAATATAATTGAGGAGGAAAGAACTCCCAAAGTTTGAAAATGAAGCAATATAATTGCAAACAGGCTGAGGATAGATTAAGGATTGCCAGGAACCCAAAATGCAAAAGTGGCAACTCTGTAATTCACTGCTGCTGCTAAATCACTTCAGTTGTGTCCGACTCTGTGCGATCCCTATAGGTCGCACAGCCCACCAGGCTCCCCCATCCCTGGGAACACTGGAGTGGGTTGTCATTTCCTTCTCCAATGCATGAAAGAGAAAAGTGAAAGTGACGTCTCTCAGTCGTGTCAGATTCTTAGGGATCCCATGGAGTGCAGCCTACCAGGCTCCTGTGCTCATGGGGTTTTCCAGGCAAGAGTACTGGAGTGGGGTGCCATTATTACCTTCTCCATCTGTAATTCACAAGCCTCTTTAATGCTGTGATTTAGGCTCCTCCTGCTCTTGCTTCTGAACCTGAATAACTTACTGCTCCTAAGAGAAATTGTTATGGGAAAAATAAAAGATTTAAGCTGAATGATATTGAAAACAGAATATTTTTGAGATAGAGATATAGCAGTTTCATGTCTTAATGTGCATTACATTTGCAAAGAAGAAAGGTTGGCAAAACAATGATCTAAGTCAGTGCTATTCCCAGAAGTTCCTGCAGCAATAGAAGCATTTTAAATAATTGTTACATATATACCCTAATAAGGACCACCAGCTTTTCACGTATATAAATGCATGGTTCTCTTCTGTGAGGTGACCTGTTTATATCCTTTATCTGAATTTTCAGATGGAGTGTTCACCTTGTAGGATTTTTTTTTTTTTTTTTGACCATGCTGTGAGGATTAAGGGACCTTAGATCTTCAACCAGGGATCGAATCTCTGCACCCTGCAGTGGAAGCACAAAGCCCTAACAACTAGATCACTAGGGAATTCTCAATGAAAATATTTTCTATGTATTTGTCTAATATGCCACTTTGGAGATGTTATAATGTAGCTAGTGTGACTGAGGTATTAAATCTTTGTGTTTGTTCAGCCACTTCAGTCCTGTTCAGCCCTTTGTGACCCCCATCAGTGTAGCCCGCCAGGCTCCTCTGTCCATGGGATTATCCAGGCAATAATATGGGAGTGGATTGCCATTTCCCTTTCCAGAGGATCTTCCCAACACAGGGATTGAACCTGTATCCTTTACATCTCCTTCATTGACAGGTAAGTTCTTTACCACTAGCACCACCTGGGAAATCTATTCGATCTTTACTTTAATTTAATTAATTTAAAATTAAAAGATATGGCTAGATGAATCATATATTCCTTATAAATGAGTTTCAATTAATTTGTACACTCAGTAATTTGTGTATCTCTTAGATAGTTTCCTCAAGATGAGAGTCCATGCCCCTCCCTAAGTGTTGGCTGGGTTTAGTGACTTGTTTCCAAAGAATAGAATGTGTCAGAGGGAAGGAGATAAGTTTATAGCAGAGGAACTAGTGGTAAGTCATATTGATAGTATGAATCCTCGCTGGGAAGTGATGAGAAAGCTATTTTGGCTTGGAGGTATAGTTCTAAAAATATATAAACCCCAGTGCAACCAAGAGAAATATATCAAAAACATATTGAGAGTCATCTTGCAAAATATCTATCCCTGAAGGACTCCTGAAAATTGTCAAAACTCATGAAAAGCAAGGAAAGTTTAGGAAACTGCTATAGACCCGAGTAAGCTAAGGGAGGTATCTGTAGCTTTTTGCTATATATCCTCATGCAGTTCGGTATTCTATATGGGCATATGAAACAGGAAAAGAACATTTTTGGAAAAACTGGTAAAATTTGCATAAAACCTGGAACTTGGTTCAAGGTACCCTACTGAAAGATGCTGGAATAATTGTGAGTCTTAAAGGAGGTCATTTCACAGATACATATTTTAGACATTGCAAATATTTTCTCTACTTCACACCTTCTTCATTTTGACTTCACTGGAATGGAAATCTAAAGTATGGTTCACTTAACTGAATTGAAATCTTCAAATACAAAGGATCAATAATATTTATACTGTGTGATCTGACCATAATGCAATAATGAGACATTGACAAAAAAACTATCTTTTAAAATGCCATTCATTTAGAAAATATCACTAACTATCAGATCAGATCAGACCAGATCAGTCACTCAGTCATGTCCGACTCTTTGCGACCCCATGAACCGCAGCACGCCAGGCCTCCCTGTCCATCACCAGCACCCAGAAGTCACCCAGACTCACATCCATCAAGTCAGTGATGCCATCCAGCCATCTCATCCTCTGTCGTCCCCTTCTCCTCCTGGCCCCAATCCCTCCCAGCATCAGAGTCTTCTCCAATGAGTCAACTCTTCCCATGAGGTGGCCAAAATACTGGAGTTTCAGCTTTAGCATCATTCCTTCCAAACAAATTCCAGGATTGATCTCCTTCAGAATGGATTGGTTGGATCTTCTTACAGTCCTAGGGACTTTGAAGAGTCTCCTCCAACACCACAGTTCAAAAGCATCAAATCTTTGGTGCTCAGCCTTCTTCACAGTCCAGCTCTCACATCCACACATGACCACAGGAAAGACCATAGCCTTGACTAGGTGAACTTTTGTTGGTAAAGTAATGTCTCTGCTTTTGAATATGCTATCTAGGTTGGTCATAACTTTCCTTCCAAGGAGTAAGCATCTTTTAATTTCATGGCTGCAGTCACCATCTGCAGTGATTTTGGAGCCCAGAAAAATAAATTCTGACACTGTTTCACTAACTATATTAATCCATAATATATATCTCCATGGACTTTTCAGGCAAGACTATTGGGGCAGATTGCCATCATTTTCTCCACTATTTTCTAATCTTTCTGATTCAGGATTGAACACAGGCCTCTTGTGTCTACTGCATTGGCTGGAAATTTCTTTACCCAGTTGAGCTACCAGGGAAGCCCAAACAATATATAATCTTTTTCTTAAGAAGACAATAGTAGGATATCCTAGGAAATGAATGATAATGAACATACTATGCACCAAAAATTGTGGGACACAGTTAAAGTTGTATGGAGAAATGATGGAAACAGTGACATACTTTATTTTCCTGGGGTCCAAAATGAGTGCGGGTGGTGACTGCAGCTATGAAATTAAAAGATAATTGCCCCTTGAAAGAAAAGCTATGACAAACCTAGATAGCATATTAAAACACAGAGGCATTACTTTGCTCACAAAGTCCATATAATCACAGTTATGTTTTTTCCAGCAGTCATGTATGGATGTGACAGTTGGATCATAAAGAAGGCTGAGTGCCAAAGAACTGATGCTCTTGAACTGTGGTGTTGGAGAAGACTCTTGAGTGTCCCTTGGACAGCAAGACCCAACCAATCTTAAAGGAAATCAACTCTGAATATTCACTGGAAGGACTGATGCTGAAGCTGAAGATCCAATAGTCTGGCCACCTGGTGTGAAAAGCCAACTCATTGGAAAAGTCCTTGATCCTGGGAAATATTAAGGGCAGGAAAAGAAGTGGGTAGGAAAGCATGAGATGGTTGGATAGTATCACCAACTCAATGGACATGAGTTTGAGCAAACTCCAGGAGATAGTGAAGGACAGGGAAGCCTGGTGTGCTGCATGCAGTGAGTCCTACATGATTGATGGACTGAACAACAACAAAAAATTAAGGGAAACTTATAGCATTACATATAAGAGAAATGAGAGTTACAAATAACTATCTCAAAAAGTGGTAAAGATGATCAACAGAACAAACTTACAGAGATAAGAAGAAATGAAATTAATAAAGAATGAAAAATGAAATAACATAGAAGAAAATATTGTAACAAAACCAAACTTTATTCCCCCATATGACTACTAGGAGACTTCTAGCAGAACAGAGCATTTAAAAAAAATTCTGTAAAGGGCCCAAAAATAACTGTTTAGGCTTTGCGAATATGATCTTTGGTGATTGATCAAGTTTTCACCCATAGACAATAAGCAAAGGACCTGGCAAGTCCCTGTTTCAACTTTAAGGACACCAAAAATTGAATTTCACACAATTTTCAGTCAGAAAATAATATTACTTTCGGTTTTTCACAGCAATTAAAAAGTATAATGAGCTAAAATAAAAAAAAAGAAGAAGAAGAAGAAAAAGAAGTAAAGCTCATATGCTGCAGCTAAGTCGCTTCAGTCGTGTCTGACTCTGTGCGACCCCATAGACATCAGCCCACTAGGCTTCTCTGTCCCTGGGATTCTCCAGGCAAGAATACTGGAATGGGTTGCCGTTTCTTTCTCCAACGAAAGTGAAATCTGTCGTGCCCGACTCTTAGCGACCCCCTGGACTGCAGCCTACCAGGCTCCTGGGTCCATGGGATTTTCCAGGCAAAAGTACTGGAGTGGGTTGCCATTGCCTTCTCCACTCAGCTCACTATAGGCCATGCCAAAATGGGTGCAGGCTGCTCTGCATTGTTCGAAATGGAATTCCAAGAGGAGGGGCTTCAAGGTGTAAGGTCAAGTTCCTTAAGCAAGGAGCAGGTCAACCATGAGTGCTGTGAGTGCTGGACACCAACACTAAACTCCCCTGGTAGACTCGGAGGCCATTCTCAGCCCTGTGCCCTGGCAAATGTGCACTCTATTTTTTCCCCCCCTTTCGTGAGCTGCGCAATCTTGACAGACCCAAGACCCTTGAGATTCAGGTTCAGCCTGACCACGTCCCCAGCGGTTGCCTCCAGAGGTGCCACCATGCGCGTGCGCCCAACTCGGCCTCCGGCCAATCCGATTCAGGCGCCGACACCTGGCAGCCAATCATCGGGGGCAGCGGACACTCCTGCAGTTGAGGCGGCGCTCCAGGACTGAGCAGGTGTAGTCCCCTCAGGCTCACCTCCTCAGGCTTAACCCAGAGACCACCTAGGGGCAGGTGAGCTGCTGGAGGTTCTGGCACTGCCGCCAACGGGACCGGTAAGGACTGGGGCCTGGTGAAGCCAAAGTGGTGCCAGAGTGCCCAGGGAAGGCTTTCTCAGGTCCCCAATCGCGCGGGGCTTTGCTCGGCAAGGCAGCCTGTGAAGGCCCACGGGTCCTCAGAAGGGAGCGTAAGGCCAGGCCCACAGAGCCGAGGCCCCTTTCGCCCTCTCCCCTCTCTAGTCTGGGCGGGATCTGGTCTGCAGCACCCTTCCTGCCCCAGGAGTGGGATGAGCCAGCTCTCAGAAAGGGCCTGTCAGGCCCCCGGGCCCCGTCCCCTCACAGGTCTCCTGTGGAACTTAATATATATAAACACAGACACACACGCGCACACACACACACACACACAAACACACACACATGCATGCACACACATCGACGGCGAGTTTGTGACTGGGGCTCACTCGGGTTCTGCAATCAGGCACAGTCAGGTGGGCACAGCAAAAAAAAAAAAAAAAAAAGATCTAGTGGCCTCTCCCCTGCCGAGGCACTTTGGTCGTTTTCCTGTTTGCTTTGCCTCTCCTCGGACTCTAGGGCTGTCCCTGTCCCTGTGGCCCCAGAGATTCAGGTCTTTGTTTTAGGAAGTTGGCAGATGAGGTATTTGTTTTTTTTGTTACTGACAGAAGGGAGGCGGGAGGAAGACGCTCAAGGAAGAGGAGTTTAATCGCTTGGCTCTGGTTGAGACGCCTGGTCAGCATCCATAAGGTAGGGAGGACAAGGGATAGAACATTCTCAGAACAGGTGACTCACCCTGACCTTTCCCTCTGCCTGCCCCCAGGATGTGACCTTCTCCTGCTTGGGAAGTCTCAAGTACTTAGGTTTTCAATGTGCCCCTGAGGTAAAGTGACAGACATCTTTACAGTAAGGAACAAAGTTGTGTCTTTCTTGCCTTCCGTTTTTCTCCTTCCATTCATGAGCTGACATGCTGCTGTGGAGAGAGAGTTCTCCTGATTGAGGATTAGCTGACCCTGATTGTGTGTGGTGAATTCAGGGCAAACATGGTTTCAGTTCACTCTGAAACTCTCTGAGTTGCAACATTAAAAACAGGCAGGGAGGCTGCTGGCTTGCTTTCTCCTGCCTTCTTGAAAGAAAAAAGAAAAAAACAAGAGCACCATGGGTTTTAAGCTGTGTAGAGCTGACTCCTACCACTTGGTGAGGCTAAAATGGGGCAGTGCACATATCCTAAGGTTTTAACTACAAAATCAAAATAATGAAGGTGTGGGAGTTCCCTGGTGGCCTGGTGATTAGGACTCTTGGCTTTCACTGTAGTGGTCTGGATTTAATCTCTGGTCAGGGAACTGGGACCCCACAAGCCAAACAGCATCATCACCAAATGAATAAATCAATAAAGTGGTTCATTCAGAGAAAATGTGTTGTGATTTAACATGTTTACATGGGATTACTTGCTGATTTTTGTACCCCTAAGGGCTTTATTTCATTAAGTAATTGAATTCCACTAGATGAGAGTGGGGGAGCATCTGAGTTCATTTCATGCCAGTAAACAAGATGATAGGTATCTCTATGCCCAGCAATTTGTGCCTACAGCTCTGTTGCATAGTTATCTATTGCCGGTATAGCTTTGAACTTGACAGCATGTTTTGTTTTGGTCACAACATGTGATTTCACAGGATATTAGTACCCCAACCAGGGATCCAACACAGGATCCTGGCAGTGAGAGGGCTGAGTCCTAACCAAATCACTGGACTGCCAGGCAACTCCTGTTTTTAAATGTTTTGGATTGTTTTCTGTTTTTTTGACTTTTGCCGTATTTATAGGAGAACTCTTCTGTATGTGAGTATGATGTGAATGATATTAAGACTCAAAATGTTTGTGTTGTACATATTATCTCAAAATTGAATAGTTTGAAAGAACTTACATTTGATATCTATTGGTCTAGAATCCAGTTGGGTAGTTTAGCCTCAGAATGTCTCCTGAGGTGGTAGTCAAGCTTTTATGTGGTTTGGCAACCTCTGAAGACTTGGCTTATTGAATCTAAGTTCTCTCACTTGGCTGTACTTATGAGGCCTAATTCCTCCTTCTGTGGGCCTCTCCAAGGGGCTGCACATGTGGAGGCTTCTGTCTTTTCCCAGAATGAGTGATTCAGCAAAGAACTTGCACACACGATAAAGTGCAGAGTCTTTTTTTCAGACGTTACACATCTTCACTTCTGTATTTGCTTAGTTTCACAGGTCAACCCTGTGATAGTTTGAGAGAGAACTACATAGGGGTGGGAATATCAGAAGATGTGATTCACTTGGGGTCATCTTGAAGGCTGGCTACCATACCAATTAATGCACCATGCCAACCTTTCTTCATGTAATCTCAGTTCTGTTACTGTGAGTGAATTATTTGGCTTGTGTACACTTCTTGTGTGCTGCTGCTAAGTCACTTTAGTCGTGTCTGACTCTGTGCAATCCCATAGACAGCAGCCCACCAGTGTCCCCCATCCCGAGGATTCTCCAGGCAAGAACATTGGAGTGGGTTGGCATTTCCTTCTCCAATGGATGAGACTGAAAAGTGAAAGTTATATCACTTAGTCCTGTCTGACTCTTCAAAAACCCATGGACTGCGGCCTACGAAGCTCTTCCATCCATAAAATTTTCCAGGCAAGAGTACTGGTGTGGGTTGCCATTTTCTACTCAATTCTTGTTTATTCAGTTATATTCTACTAAGTCTCTTCTTCGTCCTGGATTAAATTTTCTGTTTCTCTGGATGGTTCCCATAAACAAACAGACTGACTATAATGTCACCTCTCAATAAAAATCTGTCTTTTCTGACACATCCTGCTCCTGCTTTTTTTATTTCATATTTGTTTATTATAGACTTCTGAAGAGTGGTTTGTAGAATTTATTATCTCCATTTCTCTCAGATCAGATCAGATCAGATCAGTCACTCAGTCGTGTCCGACTCTTCATGACCCCATGAACTGCAGCACCCCAGGCCTCCCTATCCTTCACCAGCTCCTGGAGGTCACCCAGACTCACATCCATCGAGTCAGCGATGCCATCCAGCCATCTCATCCTCTGTCGTCCCCTTCTCCTCCTGCCCCCAATCCATCCCAGCATCAGTCTTCTCCAATGAGTCAACTCTTTGCATGACGTGGCCAAAATACTGGAGTTTCAGCTTTAGCATCATTCCTTCAAAAGAAATCCCAGGGCTGATCTCCTTCAGAATGGACTGGTTGGATCTCCTTGCACTCCAAGGGACTCTCAAGAGTCTTCTCCAACACAACAGTTCAAAAGCATCAATTCTTTGGCGCTAAGCCTTCTTCACAGTCCAGCTCTCACATGCATACATGACCACAGGAAAGACCATAGCCTTGACTAGGCAAATTTTTGTTGGCAAAGTGATGTCTCTGCTTTTGAATATGCTATCTAGGTTGGTCATAACTTTCCTTCCAAGGAGTAAGCGTCTTTTAATTTCATGGCTGCAGTCACCATCTGCAGTGATTTTGGAGCCCAGAAAAATAAAGTCTGACACTGTTTCAACTGTTTCTCCATCTATTTCCCATGTAGTGATGGGACCAGATCCCATGATATTCATTTTCTGAATGTTGAGCTTTAAGCCAACCTTTTCACTCTCCACTTTCACTTTCATCAAGAGGCTTTTTAGTTTCTCTTCACTTTCTGCCATAAGGGTGGTATCATCTGCATATCTGAGGTTATTGATATTTCTCCCAGCAATCTTGATCCAAGCTAGTGTTTCTTCCTGTCCAGCATTTCTCATGATGTACTCTGCATATAAGTTAAATAAACATTGTGACAATATACAGCCTTGACATAAACCTTTTCCTATTTGGAACCAGTCTGTTGTTCCATGACCAGTTCTAACTGTTGCTTCCTGACCTGCATACAGATTTCTCAAGAGGCAGATCAGGTGGTCTGGTATTCCCATCTCTGTCAGAATTTTCCAGAGTTTATTGTGATCTACACAGTCAAAGGCTTTGGCATAGTAAATAAAGCAGAAATAGATGTTTTTCTGGAACTCTCTTGCTTTTTCCATGATCCAGCGGATGTTGGCAATTTGATCTCTGGTTCCTCTGCCTTTTCTAAATCCAGCTTGAACATCAGGAAGTTCACGATTCACATATTGTTGAAGCCTGGCTTGGAGAATTTTGAGCATTACTTTACTAGCGTGTGAGATGAGTGCAATTGTGCGGTAGTTTGAGCACTCTTTGGCATTGCCTTTCTTTGGGATTGGGATGAAGACTGACCTTTTCCAATCTTGTGGCCACTGCTGAGTTTTCCAAATTTGCTGGCATATTGAGTGCAGCACTTTCACAACATCATCTTTCAGGATTTGGAATAGCTCCACTGGAATTCCATCACCTCCACTAGCTTTGTTCCTAGTGATGCTTTCTAAGGCCCACTTGACTTCACATTCCAGGATGTCTGGCTCTAGGTCAGTGATCACACCATCATGATTATCTGGGTCGTGAAGCTCTTTTTTGTACAGTTCTTCTGTCTATTCTTGCCACCTCTTCTTAATATATTCTGCTTCCGTTTGGTCCATACCATTTCTGTCCTTTATCTAGCCCATTTTTACATGAAATGTTCCTTTGATATCTCTGATTTTCTTGAATAGATCCTTAGTCTTTCCCATTCTGTTGTTTTCCTCTATTTCTTTACATTGATTGCTAAAAAAAGGCTTTCTTATCTCTTCTTGCTATTCTTTAGAACTCTGCATTCAGATGTTTATATTTTTCCTTTCCTCCTTTGCTTTTCACTTCTCTTCTTTTCGCAGCTATTTGCAATGCCTCCCCTGACAGCCATTTTGCTTTTTTGCATTTCTTTTCCATGGGGATGGTCTTGATCCCTGTCTCCTGTACAATGTCACGAGCCTCATTCCATCGTTCATCAGGCACTTTATCTATCAGATCTAGGCTCTTAAATCTATTTCTCACTTCCTCTGTATAATCATAAGGGATTTGATTTAGGTCATACCTGAATGGTCTAGTAGTTTTCCCTACTTTCTTCAGTTTAAGTCTGAATTTGGCAATAAGGAGTACCCGCGAGCGGCGCACTGAGAGCCCCTCACCGGCTGTGCGGTGCACTGAGAGCACACCCGAGAGGAGCTACCCCACGACCGAGGTCAGGAAGGGCGGCGGTGAGGAGAGACCCTTCATCCAAGGTAAGGTGCGATGGCTGTGCTTTGCTGGAGCAGCTGGGAAGAGATACCCCACGCCCAAGGTAATACAAACCCAAGTAAGATGGTAGGTCTTGCAAGAGGGCATCAGAGGGCAAGTACACTGAAAACGTACTCACAAAAAAACTAGTCAATCTAATCACAACAGGACCACAGCCTTGTGTAAGTCAATGAAATCAAGCCATGCCCGTGGGGCAACCCAGGATGGGCGGATCATGGTGGAGAGACCTGGCAGGGTGTGGTCCGCTGGAGAAGGGAATGGCAAACCACTTCAGTATTCTTGCCTTGAGAACCCCATGAACAGTATGAAAAGGCAAAATGATAGGATACTGAAAGAGAAACTCCCCAGGTCAGTAGGGGCCCAATCTGCTACTGGAGATCAGTGGAGAAATAACTCCAGAAAGAATGAAGGGATGGAACCAAAGCAGAAAGAATATCCAGCTGTAGATGTGTCTGGTGATAGAAGCAAAGTCCAATGCTGTAAAGAGCAGTATTGCATAGGAACCTGGAATGTCAGGTCCATGAATCAAGGCAAATTGGAAGTGGTCCAAGAGATGGCAAGAGTGAATGTTGACATTCTAGGAATTAGCAAACTAAAATGGACTGGAATGGGTGAATTTAACTCAGAGGACCATTATATCTACTACCGTGGGCAGGAATCCCTCAGAAGAAATGGAGTGGCCATCATGGTCAACAAAAGAGTCCGAAATGCAGTACTTGGATGCAATCTCAAAAATGACAGAATGATCTCTGTTCGTTTCCAAGGCAAACCATTCAATGTCACAGTAATCCAAGTCTATGCCACAACCAGTAATGCTGAAGAAGCTGAAGTTGAACGGTTCTATGAAGACCTACAAGACCTTTTAGAACTAAAACCCAAAAAAGATGTCCTTTTCATTATAGGGGACTGGAATGCAAAAGTAGGAAGTCAAGAAACACCTGGAGTAACAAGCAAATTTGGCCTTGGAATACGGAATGAAGCAGGGCAAAAACTAACAGAGTTTTGCCAAGAAAATGCACTGGTCATAGTAAATACCCTCTTCCAACAACACAAGAGAAGACTCTATACATGGTCACCAGATGGTCAACACCGAAATCAGATCGATTATATTCTTTGCAGCCAAAGATGGAGAAGCTCTATACAATCAGCAAAAACAAGACCAGGAGCTGACTGTGGCTCAGACCATGAACTCCTTATTGCCAAATTCAGACTTAAATTGAAGAAAGTAGGGAAAACCCCAAGGTCTATTCCAAATGTTTAACTCAGTGGTCTATTTTTATTTTTTTTTAACTTTATTAATATTATTTATTACTTTACAATATTGTATTGGTTTTGCCATATCGACATGAATCTGCCACAGGTGTACATGTGTTCCCCATCCTGAACCCCCCTCCCACCTCCCACCCCATACCATCCCTCTGGGTCATCACACTGCACCAGCCCCAAGCCTCCTGTATCCTGCATCCAACCTGGACTGGCGATTCATTTCTAATATGATATTATACATGTTTAAATGCCATTCTCCCAAATCATTCCCCCGTCCCTCTCTCACATAGTCCAAAAGACTGCTCTACACATTTTTGTCTCTTGCTGTCTTGCATACAGGGTTGTCGTTACCATCTTTCTAAATTCCATATATATGTGTTAGTATACGGTATTGGTGTTTTTCTTTCTGACTTACTGCAGTCTGTATAATAGACTCCAGTTTAATCCACCTCATTAGAACTGATTCATATGTATTCTTTAAAATGGCTGAATAATACTACATTGTGTATATGTACCACAGCTTTCTTATCCACTCATCTGCTGATAGACATCTAGGTTGCTTCCATGTCCTGGCTATTATAAACAGTGCTGCCATGAACATTGGGGTACACTGTCTCTTTCAATTTTGGTTTCCTTGGTGTATATGCCCAGCATTGGATTGCTGTGTCATATGGCAGTTCTATTTCCAGGTTTGTGTGTGGTTTTTTTTATTATTATTAAGGAATATCCACACTGTTCTTCATAGTGGTTGTACTAGTTTGCATTCCCACCAATAATATAAGAGAATTCCCTTTTCTCCACACCCTCTCCATCATGTATTTCTTGTATACTTTTGTATCACAGCCATTCTGACTGGTGTGAAATGGTACCTTATTGTGGTTTTGATTTGCATTTCTCTGATATTGAGTGATGTTGAGCATCTTTTCATGTGTTTGTTAACCATCTGTATGTCTTCTTTGGAGAAATGTACATTTAGTTCTTTGGTCCATTTTTTGATTGGGTCATTTATTTTTCTGGAATTGAGCTCCTTGTATATTTTTGAGATTGGTTGTTTGTCAGTTGCTTCATTTGCTATTATTTTCTCCCATTCTGAAGGCTGTCTTTCCACCTTGCTAATACTTTCCTTTGTGGTGCAGAACTTTTTAATTTGAATTAGATCCCATTTGTTTATTTTTGCTTTTATTTCCAATACACTGGGAGGTGGATCATAGAGGATCCTGCTGTGATGTATGTCGGAGAGTATTTTGCCTATGTTCTCCTCTAAGAGTTTTATAGTTTCTGGTCTTATGTTTAGATATTTAATCCATTTTGAGTTTATTTTTGTGTATGGTATTAAAAAGTGTTCTGATACTGCTGCTAAGTCACTTCAACCATTTCCGACTCTGTGTGACCCCATAGACAGCAGCCCACCAAGCTCTGCAGTCCCTGGGATTCTCCAGGCAAGAACACTGGAGTGGGTTGCCATTTCCTTCTCCAATGCATGAAAGTGAAAAGTGAAAGTGAAGTCACTCAGCTGTGTCCAACTCTTAGCGACCCAATGGACTCCAGCCTTCCAGGCTCCTCTGTCCATGGGATTTTCCAGGCAAGGTTACTGGAGTCGGGTGCCATTGCCTTCTCCAAAAAATGTTCTAGTTTCATTCTTTTACAAGTGGCTGACCAGTTTTCCCAGCACCACTTGTTAAAGAGATTGTCTTTTCTCCATTGTATATTCTTTCCTCCTTTGTCAAAGATAAGGTATCCATAGGTGTGTGGGTTTATCACTGGGCTTTTTTTTTTTTTTCCATTGATCTATATTTTTGTCTCTGTGCCAGTACCATACTGTCTTGATGACTGTGGCTTTGTAGTAGAACCTGAGGTTGTTACTTTATTTAATTTATTGGCAACCTTTATTAGAGCAGTTCATTTCCTCCTCCCTGAAAAAAGTGTTTCATTTGGATTACAGAATGCTTCTCTTTCCTGCTTCTCTTCTACCTACAGTTCTCCCACATACAATGTGTGACCTTTGTGTCTGGCTTTATTTAAATGTCATATTTTCTTTTCAAATATTTATTTATTTAGCTATGTGGCATGTTGGATCTTAGTTCCCATCCCAGGGACGGAACCTGTGCAGAGTCTTAAACACTGGATCTCCAGGGAAGTCCCCTAGTTTGTGTATTTTCAAGATTCATCCATTTGATGGCTGTATAGCGGTGCATTTTTTAAATGGATGAATATGGTGTATCAATATGGTATGTGGCTTACCTGTAGTTCATTGTGAGCATATACCTCCATTTATTTATCCACTCAACAACTAATGGCTAATATTTGGATGGTGTATTATTTGGGGCTATTGTGAGTAATGTTGCTGTGAACACTGTTTTTGCATGGAATTAACATTTTCAGTTTTTATGGATATATACAAAAGAGTGAAATTTCTGGATCATATGGCCACTCTATATTAATTTTTAAGGTACTAGTGGTTTTACTATTTTACAGCAATTACACCAACAATATATGAAGATTCCTTTTCCCTATATCCTCTGAAGCACTTGTTATTATTTCTTTTTTTGATTATAGCCAACCTAATGGGTACGAGTGGAGAAGGCAATGGAACCCCACTCCAGTACTCTTGCCTGGAAAATCCGACGAACAGAGGAGCCTGGTAGGCTGCAGTCCATGGGGTCGCTAAGAGTCGGACATGACTGAGCGACTTCACTTTCTCTTTTCACTTTCATGCATTGGAGAAGGAAATGACAACTCACTCCAGTGTTCTTGCCTGGAGAATCCCCGAGATGGTGGAGTCTGGTGGGCTGCCATCTATAGGGTCACACAGAGTCGAACATGACTGAAGTGACTTAGCATAGCAAAGAATAGGAGAAGGCAATGGCACCCTAACCCAGTACTCTTGCCTGGATCCCAAGGATGGAGGAGCCTGGTGGGCTAGAGTCCATGGGGTCGCTAAGAGTTGGACACGGCTGAGTGACTTCACTTTCACTTTTCACTTTCATGCATTGGAGAAGGAAATGGCAACCCACTCCAGTGTTCTTGCCAGGAGAATACCAGGGACTGCGGAGCTTGGTCGGCTGCTGTCTATGGGGTCGCACAGAGCCAGACACAACTGAAGTGACTTAGCAACAACAGCAGCAGCAACCTAATGGATGTGAAGTAGTATCTCACTCAGACTAATTTAAATTTTGTTACAGGCTTCCTTGGTGGCGCAGAAGGTAAATTGTCTGCCTTCAATGCAGGAGACCTGGGTTCGTTTCCCGGATTGGGAAGATCCTCTGGAGAAGCAAATGACAATCCACTCCAGCACTCTTGCCTGGAAAATCCCATGAATGGAGGAGCCTGACAGTTGGACATGATTGAGTGACTTCACTTTATTTCACTTTCAAATCATGTTAAGCAGAATTTTTTGTGATTGTTGGCCATTTGTGTATCATCTTTGGTGAAAAGTCTATTCAAATTCTTTTCCTGGTTGTTAGATTTTTTTTTTTTTTTTTTAATTTTTGTAAAAAAACATTTAACTTAAATTTTTACCATTTTAACTATTTTACATGCTAATATTTCACACAATTTCATCAGCCTTTTTGGAGAAAGACATGGGAACCCACTCCAGTATTCTTTCCTGGAGAATCCCATGGACAAAGGAGCCTTGTGGGCTATAGTCCATGGACACGCAAAGAATCATACACGACTGTGCAACTGACACACACACACACATAGTCACAGTGTTGTTTTGTTGTTGTTGTCATTGTTTTAGCTGTGCTATGCAGCTTGAATGACAGTTTCCTGGTTGAGAATAATACCCAGGCCCCTGATAGGAAAGTTTGGAGTCCTAACCTCTGAATTACCATGGAATTCCTTATCATATTGCTATGAAGCAGATCTCTACACCTTTACATCTTGCAAAATTGAAACTCTGCACCTATCACCTGTCCCATTAAACAAAAACTCCTCTTTTCTTCCCTGTTTCCCTAGACCCTGGACTCCATCACTCTTTGTTTCCTTTCTACTGCTTGACTATATTAGATATTCCATATAAGTGAAACCATACAGTGTTTGTCTTTTGTATGACTGGCTTATTTCCTTTGGCTTGATGTCTTAAGGGACCATGAATGTTGTAGCATGTGGCAGAATTTCCTTTATATGGCTAAATAATGTTCCATTATATGTATATATCACATTTGATGGACGTTTAGATGCTTCCAGCTCTTAGTTGTTGTGAATAGTGCTACTTTGAGCATAGCTGTGCAAATATCTCAAGACCCCATGTTAATTTCTTTTGAATTTATATCCAGAAGTGGAATTGCTGAATCATGTTGTATTTATATTTTTAATTTTTTGAGGAGCCTTTATACTGTTTTCTGTAGCAGTTGCATCATTTTAAAATTTATCCATAACACAAAAGCATCCAGTTTCTATACAAACTTGTCAAGAGTTGTCCTTTCCTTTCCTTTCCTTTCTTTTACTCTTCTTTTCCTTCATATGTAAACACACACATGCACACACAATTTTTTTTCATATCCTTTCCCATTATTGTTTATCACAAATTATGAATATAGTTTCTTGTGCTATACAGTAGGATCTTGTTTATCTATTCTATATATTAACATTATAGTTTGCATCTGCTAATCACCAGTTCTCAATCTATGCCTCCCCCCACCCTTCCCCTCTTGGTAATCACATAGTCTGCTCTCTATGTCTGTGAATCTGTTTCTGTTTCATAAATAAGTTGATTTGTATCATATTTTAGAGTCCACATGTAAGTGCTACCATATGATATTTGTCTTTCTCTTTCTGACTTCCTAATTATCCTTTTTGATGCTAGTGTAGATTCAAGTGTTTACTTAACTTCATTTTCAGAACATCTGTTGCTACTCTATAGAAATGTGATTAATTTTTAAAATATTTATCTTGTATTCTGGAAGTTTTTTTTATTAATTCTAATACTTGTGGTTTCTTCAAGATTTTTTATATACAAAAGTATGGTATTTCCAATATACTTTGACTTTTTCCTTCCCATTTTGAAGGCTGTTTTTTTTTGTTGTTGTTTTTTTAAACAACAACAACAAAATTCCTCTTTCTTACCTGATTGCTCTGGTTATAGAACTGCCAGTATAATGTTGAACCAAAGTGTGGAATAGACTTCCTTGTGTTGTTCCCAATCTTATAGGGAAAACTTTCAGTGTTTCATTATTAAGTATGATGTTAGCTGTGGGTCTTTTACAAGTACCCTTTGATTGAGAAAGTTCTCTTCTGTTCTTAATTATTAAGTGTTTTATTTTAACCCCTATTATGAAAATGTGCTAGATTCAGGGAAATGCTTTTTCTGCAGGCAGATGTGTTTTGTATCCTTTATTGTATTAAAATAGCATAATGTTGATTGACTTTCATATAATGAACCAACTTTGCATACCTCCATAAATCCCACATGACCATGGTATATAATCTTTTTTATATGTTATTAGATTTTGTTTGCCACTATTTTGTTGATGACTCTTGCATCTGTATTCATAAGGGATATTGTGTGTGTGTGTGTGTGTGTGTGTGTGTGTGTGATGTCTCTGTCTGATATTGGTATTAGAGAAATACTGGCATGACTTTGCCTGCTATGTGGGGAAGAGACATGTGGAGTGAAGGATGAAGCATTGTTGGATTTAACCTTAGTCAGGATTAGAGGGAGAAATTTAGGATATATCAGTGTGGATTTGGGGTGAGATTATCAAAAGAGTTCATTCTCAATTTTCTAGGCCTGTGTTAAGTGCTTGACATTGAATTATGCTCTTTGTTAACTATGTATAGATACTTTATAGTTGAATTTGCTACCTATTTTCTGTATTAACATTTATAAAATTAGTATGTGTAAATCAATTGCAATGTGCATTTAAGTAGGAGTTTCTTTCCAATTTTACTACAAAACAAGATGTCGTTAAATAGCTGATGCTTTTTAAAAAGAGCTTAACCTTATCTCTAAGAAATAAGCATGTTTGTCTATAAGGTACAGAAACACATTTAAAAGTTATAAATTTACCCAAAAAGATGCAGCTGGTATGTGATTAACTTAGAATCCCAGCTTAATCTTCTTTGACTCTGAAGTCCATGTTTCTAAACACTGTGCAATAGTGCTTTTGTAAAAATACTCATCATTTACATGTGATTTCTTCTAATGATCAATGGTGGGTTTTTTTGTTTTGTTTTGTTTTGTTTATTTTTTTCTTTCCTTTTTCTTTAATAAAAAGATTAAATCAGCATGGGACAAAGCTATGATTCTTGAGTCATGTAGATTTGTAGTCATAGGTTTTTCAGCTGTCATTCAGTCTCTTTGATGCTCAGTATCCTTATCTGTAAGATAAGGGTGTTTATAACTACCCTTGAGTTTTGGAGATGACCAAATAGCACATTTTTCTGTACTTAACTAATATTTAGTGTATTTATACTTAGGTGGCAGTTTATTTAAAGGAAGCACTGGGATTTGTGGCCACACCCTCCAAGAACAAAAATGTATTACCAATACAATATTGTAAAGTTAAATAAAATAAAAATAAAATTAAAAAATAAAATAAATAAAGTTCCTGATTCAACCAAAAATAATAATAAACTATGGAACCACCATGTATGTCATGTGAAGAAGAACAAAAGCCAGAACCACAGAAAAGCGAGGGAGAAACCAAACAAGTAGCTGATGAAGATGCTGAACTGATCTTGATTGGAGTGGAACAGGTAAATGAAGATGCTGATGTGATCTTTGTTGGGATGACCTCAAATTCAAAGCCAGTCCTTTCACATATCCTGAACAGAGTTACCCCAGGTTCTTGTTCAAGGAGAAAAAGGTATGGTCACTTCAGGAAAGATAATGCGCAGAATTTACCGCCTATTAGTCATGTGATTGCTACATCAGAAGCAAAGACTGTCTTGCCATTTTCTGTCTGTGAATCAAGATCAACAGATAGTTCTATTATGATTGAACCTTCATCCAAAGCAGATTATAAAAATATTTCACCACAAATAGTGCCTAATAGCTTTTCAGAGTTATGTTCTCCTTTGATTACTTTCACAAGTTCATTGCAGCATCCAGTAGAAACAGCAGTTTCTGCAGGAGATATGGATAAAAGTCCTAATGTATCAAAGCGACTTTCCACTTCTGAAACAAATAGCACAAATCCCAAAAGGGCTAACTCAGTGATGGAATTATAGGAGAACATTCTTCAGCTTTGGCCCCTTCATGTAGTTTTTATACAGTGACTACTCAGCAAAGCACACCAGACAGTGTTCATACCTCATTAAGTCATGTTCACAATGGAGAACCTTGTCCAAAAGCTTTTCTAAAGGGCAATGTTCATTGCAACCCTGTAAGTCCTTTAGGGGAAAATGGACTGACAAAAACTGACTTTCCAAGTGTAGCAAATCAAAACAAGATTGCTGATCCCACAGAAGGCAATCTGATTGTGTTACTTCGTGACTTCTACTATGGACAGCATATAGAAGATGGGCAGACAGAACCGAAAACTCACACAGCTTTTAAATGCCTCAGCTTCTTGAAAGTTCTAAAAAATGTGAAGTTTATGAATCACAAGAAGCACCATTTGGACCTTGAGAGGCAGAGAGATGACAGCTCCAAATACCAAACCACCTGCCAACACTGCCACCACCAGTTTCCTACTCCTTTCCAGCTGCACTGTCACATTGAAAGTGTCCACACTTCGCAGGAGCCCTCCACAGTCTGTAAACATCTGTGAATTGTCCTTTGAGGCAGACCAGGTTCTCTTAAAGCACATGAAAGACAATCATAAGCCTGGTGAAATACCCTATGTATGCCAGGTTTGCAGTTACAGATCATCATTCTTTGCAGATGTGGATGCACAATTCAGAGCATACCACGGTAACACTAAGAGTTTACTTTGCTCCTTTTGTCTCCAAATTTTTAAAACTGCAACACCGTACATATGTCATTATAGACAGCATTGGGAAGAGCTTTCACCAGTGTTCCAAATGTAGGCTACAGTTTTTAAGTTTTAAAGAAAAAAGGGAGCACAACACCCAGTGTCATCAAATGTTTAAGAAGCCTAAGCAGCTAAAAGGTTTACCTCCTGAAACAAAAGTTGTTGTTCAGGTATCACTGGAACCCCTTCAACCAGAATTGGTGAAAGTACCATCCATTACTGTGAATGCATCTGATTCTGAACCATCACCCCTCAAATCTAAAAGTAGGAAGTAAAAAATAAAAAAAAAACAAAAAACCAACATTAATTCTTTCAGTAAGTCTGAAGCAAGGATTTCAAAGTTAAAAACTCCATTAAAAACAAAAATTCAATTATAGCATTATTCAATAATATCAAATATAGGGAAACCAGTGCATAATTTATGTGTTTTTGTTTTAAATACATGAAGTACAGTTTTGTTTGAATATTAAGATATTATTTAAAAATATATTACCTGTTTTGCATACAATTGTCTTAACACTAAAAAGTGCGTGTGTGTGTGTGTGTGTGAGAGAGAGAGAGAGAGAAGAGAGACAGAGAGAAGAGAAGAGAGAAGGTGGAGAAATGAAAAGTAACAACCTATTTTGGTATTTCATGTTATTTGTAAGTTTGAAAGCTCTACTATACATATAATCTGTAGAGTGTTTTAGCAACGTTAATTTTCAACTGTTTTCATACCTTGAAGATCTCAGTATTAACTATATAGCCAGATTGGAATGACTTTATTATGTTATGGTCCCTTGTGCTGCTGAACTCTCCGAAGTGCTTCTGGTGTGCTTATCTAAGAAAACCTGGCTCCCAAAGCCTGGTGTGGAGAAGTTGATGGAGAAGCTATGGTGTGAGCTTGGACCAGACACAGGATTTAGTCAGTGGAGAGCTGTGGCTTCTTGCTCTAGTTGAGGAAGAGGTATGCATTCACTCCAGGCATGGAGCCAAGGCAGAAGGAACACTGTCTCCGAGTGTCTTTACCTAGCTCAGAGACATCTTAAGGAAGCCAACTATTAAAATGTGTATGTTTGGTGAGAGGCCCCTGCAAGCATCAAGCAGGCCCTGTGTATCATTAACTGCAGTTGCATAAGAAGAGATAGTTAATAGAATGAGGCCTGGTGCCTGTGGACGTCCTGTTTAGTGATCACAAGTGGAATTTGATTCATTCCATCCCCTTTCCCATTTGGCTAGCCTTTAGTCACAGTGAAGTAGCTGTATCTGTCTCAGTGACAGTAGTAAAGCAAGTGACGATTCCCAAGGAAAAAAAAAACCTTGACATCCAGTATGATTTGTACTAGACCCATAGTTTAACAAAAGGATCAAACACAGGGAATCTGTTCAGTTTATGAATTGGGCTAAATTTAGTTCTCTTACCCTTAAGCTAAAATGGAGTTGTCTGAGAATAGTAAATGTAGTGGATAGAAAAGTTCCAGGGTGATTAAACCCTCTATAGAACTTTTCCTTACCTTTTCCAGTTACATATGTCTCCCCCTAGTTGAATATGTGAAGATTTCAGTTTTGTATCTTATGTTGCCTTGGACATGAATGTATTGCAATTAACAGCTAATTCTTGTGTGTGCAATTTCCCATTTTATCAAACTAATACTGACTTTCAGTTCTTGACACAGTCTGATGTGTAGGAATTGTCTCGTTTATTTCAGTAATTATCAGATCATTGAGTTATTATCCTTCCTCTACTCTATCCAACTATCTAATCTGTGATTATACTTGTGGAAACATTTTTTTCTTGCGGTCCCCAAGGGCTCTTTTACAGACTTTGGAGGGGGGTACCCTCTAAGTATTGGTTCCTGAATATCAGCGCACTTGGCTTCCTCTGTGGGTTCCTGGACTTGAGTCTCCTCCTGGAGTTCAATGCCATACCTTCTCCACTTCTGGCACAGATACCTAGCAATCTCTGTGCACCATTCAAGGAACCTGGAATCCTGGCTGTAGACCTATGCCAGGAGAAATCTCTCTATTTCCTCTTCCTTTCTCCTCCCTTTTTCATCTCCCCCACTCTATTTTATCCCCCTCACACACACAGACACACACACAGACACACACAGACACACACACAGACACACACACACACAAAATTTATTTAAACTCTCTGAGCTTTCACAAAATGCTGGAAAGTGATAATCACCAAGGGGTTAGCATCCGTTTCAGAACTGAAGAGGAAGAATTACAGATGACTAAGTATGTAGTGAGCCCATTGTCTCCAATTTAGGTAATTTCCTGAGTGTAAATTCAAATACAAGTAAATTGTATTTATTTACTGAGTGCTTGATTGATTGATTGCACTTTGAACATTTTACTAGGCCTTTCCAGTTAATTTCCTTGGGCCAAAGGACTTTGCTAAGTGTCAGCTTAAACCACTTTTAGGTGTATAAAATATGTGTGTGTGTGTGTGTGTGTGTGTGTGTGTGTGTGTGTGTGTGTGTCTCTGTGTGTTCTTGTTCAGTAAAAATATGAAATGTTTTATTTATATGTTTTTATTGTCACAGTAATCAAGTCTATGCCCAGTATTTTGAACACAGATGATGTCCTGAAATGCTCCTAAGAAGACCTACAAGACCTTTTATTATTTTCAAATAAAAAGATGTCCTTTTCATTATAGGGGACTGGAATGCAAAAGTAGGAAGTCAGGAAACACCTGGAGTAACAGACAAATTTGGCCTTGGAATACGGAATGAAGTAGGACAAAGACTAACAGAGTTTTGCCAAGAAAATGCACTGGTCATAGCAAATACCCTCTTCCAACAACACAAGAGAAGACGCTATACATGGACATCACCAGATGGTCAACACCGAAATCAGATCGATAATATTTTTTGCAGCCAAAGATGGAGAAGCTTTATACAATCAGCAAAAACAAGACGAGGAGCTGACTGTGGCTCGGACCATGAACTCCTTATTGCTAAATTCAGACTTAAATTGAAGAAAGTAGGGAAAACCACTAGACCATTCAGGTATGACCTAAATCAAATCCCTTATGATTATACAGTGGAAGTGACAAATAGATTTAAGGGCCTAGATCTGATAGATAGAGTGCCTGATGAACTATAGAATGAGGTTCATGACATTGTACAGGAGACAGGGATCAAGACCATCCCCATGGAAAAGAAATGCAAAAAAGCAAAATGGCTGTTTGGGGAGGCCTTGCAAATAGCTGCGAAAAGAAGAGAAGCAAAAAGCAAAGGAGAAAAGGAAAGAGATAAACATCTGAATGCAGAGTTCCAAAGAATAGCAAGAAGAGATAAGAATGCCTTCTTCAGCGATCAATGCAAAGAAATGGAGGAAAACAACAGAACGGGAAAGACTAAGGATCTATTCAAGAAAATCAGAGATACCAAAGGAACATTTCATGTAAAAATGGGCTAGATAAAGGACAGAAATCGTATGGACCTAACGAAAGCAGAAGATATTAAGAAGAGGTGGCAAGAATACACAGAAGAACTGTACAAAAAAGAGCTTCACGACCCAGATAATCATGATGGTGTGATCACTGACCTAGAGCCAGACATCCTGGAATGTGAAGTCAAGTGGGCCTTAGAAAGCATCACTAGGAACAAGGCTAGTGGAGGTTATGGAATTCCAGTGGAGCTATTCCAAATCCTGAAAGATGATGCTGCCAAAGTGCTGCACTCAATATGCCAGCAAATTTGGAAAACTCAGCAGTGGCCACAAGATTGGAAAAGGTCAGTTTTCATCCCAATCCCAAAGAAAGGCAATACCAAGGGGTGCTCAAACTATCACACAATTGCACTCATCTCACACGCTAGTAAAGTAGTGCTCAAAATTCTCCAAGCCAGGCTTCAGCAATATGTGAACTGTGAAATTCTTGATGTTCAAGCTGGATTTAGAAAAGGCAGAGGAACCAGAGATCAAATTGCCAACATCCGCTGGATCATGGAAAAAGCAAGAGAGTTCCAGAAAAGCATCTATTACTGCTTTATTGACTATGCCAAAGCCTTTGACTGTGTAGATCACAAGCAACTGTGGAAAATTCTGAGAGAGATGGGAATCCCAGACCATCTGATCTGCCTCTTGAGAAATCTGTATGCAGGTCAGGAAGCAACAGTTAGAACTGGTCATGGAACAACAGACTGGTTCCAAATATTAAAAGGAGTACGTCAAAGCTGTATATTGTCACCGTGTTTATGTAACTTATATGCAGAGTACATCATGAGAAATGCTGGACTGGAGGAAACACAAGCTGGAATCAAGATTGCTGGAAGAAATATCAATAACCTCATATATGCAGATGATACCACCCTTACGGCAGAAAGTGAAGAGGAACTAAAAAGCCTCTTGATGCAAGTGAAAGTGGAGAGTGAAAAGGTTGGCTTAAAGCTCAACATTCAGAAAACGAAGATTATGGCATCTGGTCCCATCACTTCATTGAAAATAGATTGAGAAACAGTGGAAACAGTGTTAGATTTTTTTTTTCTGGGCTCCAAAATCACTGCAGATGGTGACTGCAGCCATGAAATTAAAAGACGCTTACTCCTTGGAAGGAAAGTTATAACCAACCTAGATAGCATATTCAAAAGCAGAGACATCACTTTGCCAACAAAGGTTCGCCTTGTCAAGGCTATGGTCTTTCCTGTGGTCATGTATGGATGTGAGAGCTGGACTGTGAAGAAGGCTTAGCGCCAAAGAGTTGATGCTTTTGAACTGTGGTGTTGGAGAAGACTCTTGAGAGTGCCTTGGACTGCGAGCAGATCCAACCAGTTCATTCTGAAGGAAATCAGCCCTGGGATTTCTTTGGAACGAATGATGCTAAAGCTGGAACTCCAGTATTTTGGCCACCTCATGCGACGAGTTGACTCATTGGAGAAGACTCTGATGCTGAAAGGGATTGAGGCCAAGAGGAGAAGGGGACGACAGAGAATGAGATGGCTGGATGGCGTCACTGACTCGATGAATGTGAGCCTGAGTGACCTCTGAGAGCTGGTGATGGATAGGGAGGCCTGGCGTGCTGCGGTTCATGGGGTCGCAAAGAGTCGGGCACGGCTGATCGACTGATCTGATCTGAAAAAAGTTTCCAGTGATATGGTCCCTGACTACTTTCTCTCTTCCATTCTCTGTCATTCTACTCTACTATTTTCCCCACTAGTGCTCTGTTTTTCACAACACTGGCCTTGCTTTTCCTCAAGAAATTCGCATTTCTTCCCGATCCAAAGACTTTTCAACTGTTGTTCTTCTGGAAATGCTTTTCCCTAAGCCTCCCTGGCTTACTACCTCCCTTGTTTGAGCTTAACCAATGCCGTTCAAATGACACAATGAAGCCCTCATCCCCTCCATTTCCTCTTCATCCTTAAAGACACCTTAAGTGTCTACCCTCTTCTTCACTCTCCAGCCTAAATTTCCTAGATTTTCACACACACACACAAACCTGAGAAGAGATAATAACATCAGGGCTTTGCTTCTTAGAAATAATTTGAGTCAGTTTCTCTGCCTGCAAATAAAATATAGTTAATAGTGAATTGAATTCTTTTAGGAGCTTGCTGTTTTTTCTGTTGATACCTCTATATTTTTTTCAGGCAATGACACTTTGTTTTGTTTACAAATGTATTGAATATCTGTCAAGATGACTATTTTGTTTTTGTCCTTTGTGAATTTCCTTGTCTACTTTGCTTATTCTTTCAGGTGAAATTTATTGTTTTAGTAATGTTGCCAAAGCATTGTAAGTAAAATTACTATTTAGAGAAATATTTTTTTTTAATATTTCTGCTGCCCATATTTTTACAAATAACGTGGCATATTTTTCATTCTTTCTTTCTTTTTTTTTTTTTAAATAATCTTATTGTGTTGGCCAAAAATTCTAAACAGTGATGTGTAAATGGGTTTTCTTATTCTTAGTACCATCAAAGAAAATGAGGATATGCCTTAATAATATCTATTTCTGTTTTTATATTTTAAAGAGAATTGTTTTATTGGATAGTTTACAACATCTGTTGAGACAATTACTTTTCTTTCTTTCTCCCTTCCATTCCTTTTCTTCCTTTCTTCCCCTGGCTCTTTTCCTTTTTCTTTCCTTCACTCTCTTTCCCCAGGTTTTTGCTTGACTGGATCTTTCCTGAAACAAACGTAATTCCACTCAGGGTTGAACATTATCCTTTCAGAATCCCATTCCATTTCTCATTTCTAATATTGGAATTAACCTCCTCTTGCCCTTATTAAATTTGCCACAGATGACTGAGCGACTGATCTGATCTGATCTGATCAATGTTTCTGATTTTCTTTATCCAAGAAGCAGCTCTTGTTTTATTATCCCAAAAAGCTTTATTTTTGTTGTTTTCTATTTTTGTTTCAATTCATGTATATCTTGTACTTTATTTAGGATTTTTTCTTTATAAGCTTGTATTTTAAAGACTTTTTTTGTTTGTTTAATAATTTTCTTTCTTTTTAATTTATTTCTTTCTTTTTATTTTGCTTAACTTTACAATATTGTATTGCTTTTACCATACATCGAGATGGATCCGCCACCAGTATACACGTGCTCCCCATCCTGAACCCGCCTCCCTCCCCCCTCCCCATACCATCCCTCCAGATCGTCCCAGTGCGCCAGCCCCAGGCATCTGTTACTGGGAATCGTACCTGGACTGGTGACTCGTTTCAGATATGATATTATACATATTTCAATGCTATTCCCACAAATCATCCCACCCTCTCCGGGTCCCAGAGTCCAAAAGTCTGTTCTATACATCAGTGTTTCTTTTGCTGTCTCTTAAACAGGGTTATTTTTACCATATTTCTAAATTCCATATATATGCATTAGTATACTGTATTTGTGTTTATCTTTCTGGCTTACTTCACTCTGTATAATAGACTTCAGTTCCATCCACCTCCTTAGAACTGATTCAGATGTATTCTTTTTAATGGCTGAGTAATACTCCATTGTGTATATGTACCACAGCTTGCTTATCCATTCATCTGTGGATGGACATCTAGGTTGCTTCCACGTCCTGGCTATTGTAAACAGTGCTGCTATGAACATTGGGGTACACATATCTATTTCAATTCTGGTTTTCTCAGTGTGTATGCCCAGCAGTGGGATCATAAGGCAGTTCTATTCCCAGTTTTTTGAAGGAATCTCCATACTATTCTCCATAGTGGCTGTACTAGTTTGCATTCCCACAAACAGTGTAAGAGGGTTCCCTTTTCTCCGCACCCTCTCCAGCATTTATTGCTTGTGGACTTTTGGATCACAACCATTCTGACTGGCATGAAATGGTACCTCATAGTGGTTTTGATTTGCATTTCTCTGATAATGAGTGATGTTGAGCATCTTTTCATGTGTTTGTTAGCCATCTGTACACCATATACAAAAATAAAGCCTTTCTTTACAAATTTTTATGGAAATATATTTGATTTACAATGTTGTGTTTCAGATGTATATAAGAATGATTTAATTATACAGATACATATCTATTCTTTTTTTAGGTTCTTTTCCATTATAGGTTATTACATGATACTGAGTATTTCTTTCTTTCTTTTATTTGTTTTTTAATAGATGGTTTAGGGATTGACCTAACTTTATTTAAATAGCAAATTTTGTCTGAATCCCAAATATTTTTATGTATACATTTTTAAACTAATATTTCATTCTCTTTGATTTTTTGGCAAGTTAATTCCAAAGATTTCACTATTTTCATGCTGAATGTTTTAATTTATAGTTTACTGAGAATTAAGTTTTCCTTGGAGGTCTGAGGGTATGTGTGTATATACACTGACATTTATATACACATCCTTTTCAGATTACTGCATTTTTTTAAGATATATAAATATATTTTAAAAGATATTTTGTTTGTATGGTAAAAGCATGAAGTGTTTTAATTCTAGAAAATTTTCCCCCAAATGAATATAGTATAAAAATTAAAGGTATAAAACTATTCCCTTGAGAATAATCCCTACTAACAGAACTTGGAAATGTTAAAAAATTATTCATAACACTTACTAAAGGTGGTTAGAAAAACTTTATTCAAGGTAAGAGTACTCCTCGGGGTCTTATCATACTGGAGAGAAATTGAGCTTAAGTCTGACTCCAGCAGGGACACAGCTGGGATTTATAGCTAAGGAACAGGGTGGGTCCATGCGATTGTAAATAGAGACTGGGAGACTGAAAAGCAATGAACAACAACAGCAGACTGGGTGTCAGTGGACGGAAACTTATTAAGACGACCATAACAGTGAGGGTGGATTCTGGCTCAACTGAGAGGAACATTGCTGAGGCAAGGCAAGGCTGGTAAGATATTGAGGTGAGTGATAAGGAATTTGATATGATACTGAGGGTTGTCAGATCAAGAGTGAGGTATATTTTCTAAACTGAAGTAGATTCTGGCTTAGATTCGACTAAATGTACTGGCGCCCCAGGATAAAGACACAGCCCAAATTGGCAGTGCATTAATGAACTACTGCTGCATAACAAATGACCCCAAACTAACAGCTTAAAACAATATTATCTCATACTGCTGCTGAAAGTTGGGAATCCAGGAGTAATTCAGTTGAGTGTTCTGGCTCAGGGTTTCATGAGATTATTGTCATCTGAAGCCTTGACATGGGCTGGTGAATTTCCTTCCAAGATGGCTTCCTCACATAGCTGTTGAAATCAGTTTCCTTGCTGGCTGTTGGGAAAAAGCCTCAGTTCTTTCACATGGTCCTCTCTATTGGGCTACGTGAGTGTTCTCAAGATATGACTAAATTGGTTTCTAGAGTGAGTGATCCAAGTGGATGAGCAAGGAGGCTAAAGTGCCTTTTATGACCTCGTCTCAGACACTTCATTTTCATTTCTACAATATTCTAACATTAGAAGTGAGCCACTAAGTCCAGCTCACATGTAAAGGGGAGTATACTGTCCACCCTTGAAGGAAAGGACTTGTGGACATACTTTAAAACCACGTAGTACACACATGGCTACAAATTGTTTACATACATGTATGTCCAAAATGCATTTTCCTGCTAATGCTTTCAAATAATTTATCCATTATAGCATTAACTTGAAGTTCAGGACCTTGTCATCCAAGTCAGTTCCAGATATGGATCAGGGTCCACGTGTGCAATATCTCAAGTGTTCAGTCTCTCAGTTGTGTTCTACTCTTTGTGACCTGATGGACTGTAGCATGCCAGGCTTCCCTGTCCACCATCAACTCCAGGAGCTTCCTCCAACTCAAGTACATTGAGTTGATGTTGCCATCCAACCATCTCATCCTCTGCCATCCCCTTCTCCTGCTTTCAATACTTCCCCCATCAGGATCTTTTCCAATGGGTCAGTTCTTCACATCAGGCAGCCAAAGTATTGGAGCTGCAGCTTCAGCATCAGTCCTTCCAATGAATATGCAGGACTGCTTTTCTTTAGGATTGACTGGTTTTAGGATTGCAGTCCACGAGACTCACAAATCTTCTCCAACACATCAGTTCAAATTACACAAGTGTAGCTCCTCTAGACGTGATGATCTGGGAACAAAAGAGATGAGTTAATCTGCTCACTTTTACAGCCAACATACAGTTCTGGGTCAGGCATAGATAACTTTTATAGACACTCGTGTTTCAGAAAGGGGAGGGGATATGGGAGTCAATAGTAGCAGTTCTGAATTCCCTCGGGTTCTTGTTGGCAGTCCTTTGATTAGGATTTAAGGCCTGGAGACTTCCTAGGCTTCAGTCTCTGAATTTTTAATTCTGTCCTCTGACATGATTCCATTGCATGAAATGTGGGTAGTATATGGTTACAGTGAAACAGACTCCCTAGCCTGATCCCTCCTTGTAGAAGTTAGAAGTTCAGAGCTCTCTTATTTTGTACTATTGCTGGTCCTTTCAGTCCAAGCTGAACTTAAATATGTTATCTTAAAAACTTGATGTGTCTCTTGATCATCTTACTGGTGTTCATGGCAAAGCACCCCACTCCAAAGCCAGAATAACATATGCCTTCATAAAAAGGCCTACTCTATCTTCGTTTTCTGCTGAGATAGCTGAGGGATAACACACTGAAACTTGGTAGAAATCTTACTGTGTGACTGAAATGATCTCTAAGTGACACACCTAAACTCTTTGGAGGACATTGGCCTGCCTAAATAATGCCATGAAGCATCCCTTTCCATCTTTCTGAGGCTTAACAAAAAATTTTAGACTCACACTCATCTTTAGAGCACCTTTATTTTTTGAAAAAATAAATAAATAAGAATTGACGTATCAGATCAGATCAGATCAGTCGCTCAGTCGTGTCCGACTCTTTGCGACCCCATGAACCGCAGCACGCCAGGCCTCCCTGTCCATCACCAGCTCCCGGAGGTCACTCAGACTTGCATCCATCGAGTTAGTGATGCCATCCAGCCATCTCATCCTCTGTCGTTTCTTCTCCTCCTGCCCTCAATCCCTCCCAGCATCAGAGTCTTCTCCAATGAGTCAACTCTTCGCATGAGGTGGCCAAAATACTGGAGTTTCAGCTTCAGCATCATTCCTTCTAAAGAAATTCCAGGATTGATCTCCTTCAGAATGGACTGGTTGGATCTTCTTGCAGTCCAAGGGACTCTCAAGAGTCTCCTCCAACACCACAGTTCAAAAGCATCAAATCTTTGGTGCTCAGCCTTCCTAACAGTCCAGCTCTCACATCCATACATGACCACAGGAAAGACCGTAGCCTTGACTAGGTGAACCTTTGTTGGTAAAGTAATGTCTCTGCTTTTGAATATGCTATCTAGGTTGGTCATAACTTTCCTTCCAAGGAGTAAGCGTCTTTTAATTTCATGGCTGCAGTCACCATCTGCAGTGATTTTGGAGTCCAGAAAAACAAAGTCTGACTCTGTTTCCACTGTTTCCCCATCTATTTCCCATGCAGTGATGGGACCAGATGTCATGATCTTCGTTTTCTGAATGTTGAGCTTTAAGCCAA
The DNA here is from genome assembly GCA_935064755.1 of Tragelaphus eurycerus. Classification (NCBI taxonomy): domain Eukaryota; kingdom Metazoa; phylum Chordata; class Mammalia; order Artiodactyla; family Bovidae; genus Tragelaphus; species Tragelaphus eurycerus. The sequence continues at coordinate 212,517 of CAKXYN010000326.1, forward strand.
CCTTTTCACTCTCCACTTTCACTTTCATCAAGAGGCTTTTTAACCCCTCTTAGACCACCTTATCTCAAACCCTGGATATGACCTTGCTTGACAGCCATTAATTTTTGCATACTCTGTCATGTTAAAAGACTGGAAAATTTCCAAATCAGCAAGTTCTGTCTTTTTTTTAATTATCTCTCTCTCTCCCTCTCTCTCTCTTTTTTTAATTTCCCTTCATATTTTACTATAGGCAACAAGAAGAAACCAGGAAGCACTTTTGGCTATTTGGCTGGGAATTTCGTTAGCTAGATATCTCAATTAATAAGACACAGTTTCTCCTTTCAAATCATTAGGTACATTTTCTACTTTTCATAAACTGCAGGTGTAGTGGACTTTGTTCTGCACACTCCTCAGTCTCTTTCCTCCTGCCTCTCCTTTCTGCCAGGCATCCTGGTGCACCACTGTGATTCCGTTTAGAACGTGTTTGCTCAATGAGATAATGGGGATCGATTCCCTGGCTTCAGTGCTTCTGTTGCCCAGAGTCTATGTACCATTCCCTAAGACCTTCATGTTTTCATTATCCAACTTCCATCACCTGGCTAGGTCAATTCAGACAGCTCATTCTCACAAGTGTACTGGCAGGGACTTCATTTTTTTTTTTTTTTTTTTTTTACTGGCAGGGATTTCTATGCACACATGTGGACACACATGCATGTGTACACAGTAACATCCCTGAGAGGAAACTTGCACATATGCAGAAATATAAGCTTTCTTCTCCAGGAACATGAATTTTGGTAAGCACTCAACTTTCTTTGTCCTGGTTGTTTAATTTACTCATTAATCATGTCACGTTGCACTTCTAACTCTGTGATGCTACTGCTGCTAAGTCACTTCAGTCATATCCAACTCTGTGTAACCTCATAGATGGCAGCCCACCAGGTTCCCCAGTCCCTGGGATTCTCCAGGCAAGAACACTGGAGTGGGTTGCCATTTGCTTCTCCAATGCATGAAAGTGAAAATTAAAAGAGAAGTTGCTCAGGCGTATCTGACTCTTCGTGACCCCAAGGACTGCAGCCTAACAGGCTCCTCCGTCCATGGGAATTGCCAGGCAAGAGTACTGGAGTTGGGTGCCACTGCCTTCTCCATCTAACTCTGTGACTTATCCTCGAAGGTTACAAAATCTTGGCATTTGCTAGTGACAGGGATCAACCTGCAGTGCTTGCCATGAACAGCTGTATGACATGTGCTGGCATTCTGCATTCTCCCATCACCTTGGACAGCTTCAGAGTACCAGTCAGTACGTTGGCCTGATCCATTGCCTATACATTCCTTCAGGGGACCAGAAAACAAACACCTATGGTCTTAGCTGACTTGGAGAACCTCTTTCTTGCTGTGCACCTACCTAGGTCATTCCTTGTCAATGTTGTGCCCCTCTTGCTAGCTTACCATCCTTTACGGCCCACAACATTGTGAGCAAGGCCCTCTGTTCTTCCTATCTGTGTAGCTTTCTGTGTGCACCTGTATACCTGTGCCCCCAAGTGCTATCTCCGTGTAGCAGGAAAAGGCCAAAGAGAAGTCTGAGCCTTCAAGAGCCCCAAGAGACTGTGATAGGCCTTGGTCTGATCCAATGTTGTAAAGAAGGTGCACATGGATACAGGATCTCTTCGGATACAAAGAATGGAACGTGAGGCCATAAAGATAAGTTGGCATTGCTACATGTCGTCCCTTCTGTTTAACATTACCCATGGGCACGGAGTCCCTGAATAGATGATGCTCTGGAAAACCTTCCCTTTCTGGGCCCACAGCTAATACCTCCCTTGGGAAGAAAGCAGCTTTTCTATCTCAAATGCACCAAGAGGGCTTTAACCTCCCAGGCCACAGTGATTTGCTAGATCCCATGACTCTTAGTTGTTCTCATTAGGCCCAGGTAGGACTCCCTACAGTCACGCATCCCTGCTTGCCTACACAGCCCACGTTCTAAGGAAGCCAGTCCCCAGTTAGGCCCGGGGGCATCCAAAATGGTCACCTGGAAGGCAGCTTCCCTCTGAGTGTCACCTGTGCAGATCCTCCATGACAAAATCAGAGATTTTGCTCCAGCGAGACTGCCAGAATCCTCTCTCAGATGTAGATGCACACATTTGCCCCTCAGGCCCCCAAAGTCAGAGGCAAGACCCCAGAGGAAAGAAGGAATTCACTTCAGGACTTTCAGCATGCACCATGGTGTGTCATTGGCAGGACCGTTATTGCCTAGACCCGGAACCCTGAAAACCAGCAGTCCCCGAACTGCCACCAGGGACTTCCCTGCCTCCTACTCTCCTGAGGTCCCTTGGGACAGGCAATTAACCCACCTTCCTTGCTCCATCCCTGTTCCCTCCATCACAGCCTCATTTGGGCAGAGGGTCACACACGTACACACACTTCCACTTTCCTCACCTTTCTGCAGTGCCAGGTAGGCAGGCTGGAAGTGCCTGGAGACATGCCATACTCGCACCCTGGCTCTCCTAGGATGCCTGTGGTTTTACAGGTGCAGCTTACTTTAGCATGTCTCGAGTTTTGTGTCGCAGTGTGTGCCACCCTCAGAAAGGGAGTATGCTGGTTGATGGGCTGCTCCTGGGCAGCACTGGCCCAGGACCTTCCCAGTTCTCTTTCTCACATGTGTGGAACAAGTCTCCGTTGCAGCAGGCAATTTGTGCCTCTTTCTTCTTCAGGTCTCTGCCCAACTCGGCAGGACCTTAGCCTCCTCACCATCCCAGGTCTTACCATAGACAAGTCCACCATTTCAACAGACCGGCCATGACTGAGGGCTCCACAGGCAGTGGTTTCAAAGCCCCATCCCGCCTGATTTGCCCTGTGTGAATCCTCAGATCATGCACCCCTTCTTCCCGGTCCAAACACACACAACAACACAGTAGAAATGATGAGTGTGTTTTGTGTTTGATCTAATTGCAGATATCTGGAGCCACGGTCGTGAGTTATCACTGGCTGTCCTCATTCCCATCCTGGAGAGGGTCACAGCAGAGATATGGCAACAAACCACCCTCAGAATGGAGATGCCTCCTGCCTCCTCTTATAGATGCTCAGCACCTCCTCTCCTGTCGCCTTCTTCTCTGCATCTGCCCTGGGCCAGACACACACACACACACACACACACACACACACACACACATAAATACAGCCAACACAAATACATGCATGTATACATACACATGCTCAGCAGGGGAACACAAACAGGGAACACAGGTGTTTCAGGAGGTTAAGACGACCGAGTCCTGCAATGTCAGAGATGGTGACAGTAGGCATAATGTCCTGCCCTTGCAGCTCCCTGTTCACCTTTCCCGTACTCTTTCGATTTTTCCAAGGCAGTTTGAAATTGCTTCCAGTGCAGCATGTGTGGTGGTTTCGGGATGCCAAGTGGTGAATGTGGAAATTCACAGAGGATCCCAAAGTCAGCACACAGGGGAACCCTGTGTGCTGGAACCCCGTAGAGGACACCTTTCAGTGATAGGCCTTCCCAGGATAAGGGGCAGAAGTGAAGTGTCCTGGCAATCTCAAACTCAGTAATAGGAGCCAGTGAAAGATGATTCTGAAAAAGATACTTAATTCACCCTGCCTCTAGTAGTATCACCTGGACTCTGACGCTGCAACCACAGCTGATTTGATAGACTTGCTTCACTCGTGGACACACTGAATCCCTAAATCCAGTCTCAGGAGGTCACCTAGTACATGCATGACCCATATTCAGGCTCCACAGCCAGCTTGCATGAGCCTGAGGATCCCCATTTGGGAATGGACAGTGTCTTGGATACTACACTACTGTCCCTTCAGGGCCAACCTCCAGACGCTCTCCCCACATATGTTTCTGTCAGTTACTTTTATGGAGGAATCTTCCTCCCTAGGGTACTACTTCAGGGGATCATCCCCCACATTTTTGCCTATGATCTGCTGGCAAAACGAGGAAGGTGAGCCAGCAGCCAAGGATTCCATAATCAATCGCTAACTATGCAGGTCTCAAAGCACCCCACACCTCAGCAATCCTGTTTGATTCTGGGCAGCTGTGGCCTGACAACCAGCTGAGAAAGTAAAGGCTCCTGGTGTCCAGCCTGTGGCTGAGTGCTCCCCATTCAAAGCCCCAGAACCAGTGGACAGAAATGGAATGACATGCTTTATACCTTGCAGAAGCAGGGGAGGCTGGTGCAGATCCCATAAGTGGATCATCCACACCCTTGCACACCCACACTCATCACCCGAGAAGCCATGTTTTACAAGTGATGTCAAGGTAATTATTCTTAGTGATCACCATGCTGAAGAAGTAGGGGTGGTCTTGAAAGAGGATCACCTTGCAGTGGGACCATGGATGGATCTGCAACTGCACCTGCCAGGATAGGGAAGAGGGAAAAGATTCCTGCGTCTCCTCCTCCTCCTCCTCCTGAGCAGTGGACTCCAAGGTGCAGCAGAAAGGATACAGCTATGGCCCAGAAGCAAGGGATGCCCTGGATGATGGGGCTCCTCCGAGCCTAGTCAGGATTCCTCCTCTGATGGTTCTTGCACATGAACCAAAAGTAGACCTGCAGTTTTTCTCATGCTCAGACCTCAGTTCCATGTGCAGGGCGGCCAGTGTCTGCAGTGCATCTTGCCCTGGAAGCTCAGTCATGCTCCCGGGCCTTTCCTGGACTGGCTTCTCCAACGTCTTCCCTTCAGCTCCTGGGAGGACCCCTATTGCTGCTCCTCATCTGCCACAACCTCCACTTCCATGATATATTCTTCAAGCAGCTGGAACCACCGCCCCGATCCCCGCCACGTCTCCGTCCACCATGGCCTCACTGTTGTCCACTGCCTCCAACCTGAAGAGGGTGGCCTCTCTACCTGGCATGACAACTGTTGGCTCCAAGGTCCCAGCCACTCAAAGCATCAGGACAGCAGGCTGTGGGCCCAGCGCTCTGAGCACTGGGGCTCACAACTAAGAAGGTCCGCGGTTTCAGGACGCTCCCGTGTTCCTCTGACCACCTCTCATGCTCCTCTTGGCCCTAGTCAAGATGCCAGCCTCGGGCAGATATGAAGGGATGGCTCATAATAGCACAACAAGTCGTGCGGCTCAGGCTCAAGTAATCCTGTGGGACCCACTAGCTCTTTGGGGACAGGGAGTGAGTGGGATGGTAGGGAGGTTGGGGCTGGTATGTGTGGGGTGGCCTGAGGCTGAAGAAAGTGGTGGCGGATAGCCCCTGACATGGTGAACGGGTCCTGGGGAGATCAGCCAAATAAGAAGGGCCCTAGGCTGTGAGCCACGCTCGGGATGCTGGCCCAAATTATTCCAAAGGCCAAAAGTGTGGTGGGCGGCACCCTTATGGACACGTCCCTAGACCGGATGGCATCTTCAATGGTTCCTGGGCTCCAGCGGCCCATGTGGCATATTCTGCTCCAGGAAGGTAATGGGTTTTGAATCTGTCATTACCCCAGGCACAGTCATTGACCGGACTCTGGAAATTCCAACCACATGTTCCTGCTCCACAGTCCAAACATCACACGCCTGTGTCCCCTAGGCCCCTCAATAACTTGGAATTCTCCCTGACAATCCAAAGGATAAGCAGGGGCACCACGTGGCTGGATACTTTACTCCATGGGATAGAGAACCTGTTGCTGTCCAGATGCTAGGGGAGTAGGGAAAACCCCCACTGTTTGCTACAGTTGATCTCCACTGTTCAGGGACACCAGAGCCTTAGGATACAGAGCTTGCTCTGTGTCTCTTTATCTCTTTTTCTGTCATAACACTGTTTTGGGCAGTCCTATGTGTGTACCAAGGGCTGGTGTCTGTGTGTCTCCATCTCTGTACATGATGCTGTTGTTGTCTGGCACTCTGGACACCAGTGCTCATATGAGAAGCTTATCCACGGTGTGAAGGCAAGCCCCTCTCCTCCTTAGTGAGTTGCACCAATGAGAGATAAGACTTTGTTAGTCCACACGTATGGATAGTACTTTCTCAAACTTGAAAGCCAATAGTGGTTGGTCACTGCTGAATTGCAGAAGGGGCCAGTCGACCCTCCCTCACTTGCTGGACAAATGTGAACACTGCACATTCCTGAGGTGGCTTGGCCACACTTTAAACAGATGGGGAAATGGGGCATGCTGGCATAAGGGAAAACCCTGAACATTACTCGAATACCTACCAGGGAGACGGTAAGGACAGCTCCCCATTAAGTTCCTCAACCCACCAGTGCCAGAGACATGCACGCCTGCCCATTTACCCTATCGAGGTCCTTTCAGAGTGTGCCAGGGTCCAGGCCAAGCAAGATCCAGGGATACCCTCAGGATGAATGGCTTTGGTGAGAGAAAGTAAAGGCGAGAAAAAGAGGCTAATATTCTTGGTTTACACAGAAAGCCCATAAAGACCCTGACACAGGACTTGGTCTGTTCACGGAGGTCACAGGAGCCCTCTCGATGGAGCTAAGAAGCAGAGCGCCTTCTTGATTGGGTCTTAGAAGCCTAGGCAAAAAAGTGAGCTCAGAGAGCCTCTGTGCTCAAGGAAATCTGCCTGAGAAAAAGAGAGAGAGAGAGAAAGAGAGAGAGAGAATGACACTGGGAGACCCAGCTTAGGTGAAAAGGGTCTGCAGCTTTGTTTTCAAATGGGGCTTTTATACCCTGAGTTACACATTTCCAGAAGTGAAAGATACAAAGTCATGCTGAGTCAGTTCAACATTCCATCAGTTTTACCTTTATCAAAACCAGGGCATTTTCTACCTAATTTTCCATAAACAATGGTCTTATGTTATATACATTGTCTTCTGGCCCTGTGGCCTGTTAACATTTTGTAACTCTTTCTTGGTAAAGGTTGGTCAACCAGAAAACCTGCTTTCTCTTTATTTTTCCATTCTTTAGTCCCTCTCAGGAAACAGAGGCACATTCTTATGGAGCAAAGATGCAGTGGGTTACAACAAAGAAAGAATTTATTAACTCAAGGGTCTTATGTTGCTAAGGCCAATGCTACTGCTTGTTTTTCTTGCATAACAACTATACTAGCTAATGCACTCCCAGGCGCACATTGGGTAAAGGACAAGGAAACTCAGTAGAAAACATTGGCTTAACAATGCAGTATTATTCTAATAAAGCATTTTATTTTTAAATCACTGGAAGGTTATGCTTGGGGTGTTGTAAACAATCATATGTGTTAGTTGTAAGAGTATGAATAAACCTGCCAAGCAAGCTAAAATAGTAACAGTAGGGTTAGAACTAAAATGCTCCTTTCAAGCCCAGGAGACTTATTAACTAGAGCCTTAATTTGATTTTCTTCAGATAATTGTGGTCAAGGAGAGCCCCCTGTTAATGTCAGAAGAATTAGTGAAAGGCATAATATAGTAAACAGTAGACATACAGATTTTGGTTTTGGGGCAGATGCTTGAGCAGGTTCAGGGAATCCTTCAAGGCCTGAACTGCCTTTGCAGTTCTTCAGGTCAGGTCTTCGCATGACCTTTGTCATGCATGGGAGCTCCCGTGGTGGCTCTAGGAAAACCTGGTTCTGTTCTCCATGTGAGAACACATCCCAACCTGCGTGGTCGCCCAAGCCTGTGGGTCCAGGAGCAGCAAGAGGATCATACTAATCAATCCACCCTATAGTTCTGATACTCAATATATGTGTTCTGCAAAGACTACAAATAGTGATGTTTCAAACTGGAAGACTCTGCAAGTAGCAGGTGTTTATGCTGCAGTTCTGGTCCATCATTGAAAGCACACAAAAAAGACAAAGCTTGCTCATGCTCATGACAAGATCAGGGAAAGTATGCTCCACACATGAGAAGGACAAAAAGGCCCTTGTAGCCGGGTGGTCAAGGGGTTGTGGGGTCACCCACTGCAGCTTCTGTGTCTGGGGTTGCAGCCTGTTTGGTGTCTTGGAGCCTCTGAACTCTCACTGGTCACCCTCAGGCACTTTCCTCCTGCCTGTCCTTTCTGCCAGGCGTCCTTGGTGCACCAGTGTGACTCCACTTAGAACTTGCTCGCTCAGTGAGATAACAGGGATCCTTACCCTGGCTTCAGTGCTTCTGCTGGCTGGAGTCTATGTACCTTTCCCTATGACTTTCATGCTTTGCTATTCAACTTCCATTACCTGGTTAGGTCAGTTCTGACAGCTCATACTTATAAGCATACTTGCAGGTGGTTCTGCACACACATGTGCATGTACATAGTAACATCCCTGAAAGGAAACTTGTACATATGCAGAAGTACAAATTTTCTTCTCCAGGAACATGAATTTTAGTGAGCATCCAACTTTTTTTGTCCTGGTTATTTTCTTTCATGCTCATTGATCATGCCAGGTTGCAATTCTAACTCTGACTTAGTGCCAAGAGTGCTTGAACCACCCAGGCCTCACTGATTTACTAAATGCAAAGACTCCCTTCCAGATGCCCTCATTAGGCTCAGGTAGGTCTTCATACAATCAGGTATACCTGCTGGCATACACAGCCAAAGTGCCAATGTAGCCTGTACCTGGTTGGGCCCAAAGACATCCAAGACAGTCACCTGGAAGGCAGGGTCCCTCTGAGTGTCACCTGGTGTAGATCTCCTACAACAAAATCAGAGAGTCTGCTCCAGCAAGACTGCCTGAGTCCTCCCTCAGGTGTAGACACACACCTTTGCCCCTCTAGACCCGACAGCCAGGGGCATGACCCCAGAGGAAAGAAGGAATTCACATCATGACTTACAGCATAGGCCATGGGGTATCTTTGGCAGGACCGTTATTGCCTAGACCCTGGACCCTAAAAATCAGTAGGCTTCAAATTGCCCCCAGCGGCTTCCTTGTCTCCCACTCTCCCGAGTTCCCTTGGAACATGCAATAATCCCATCATCCTTGCTTCCTTTCTGTTCCCTCCCTCACAGGCACATCCCAGCAGAGAGCCACACATGTACACCCACCTCTGTACATTATTTGCCTACCTGCACTGCCAGGGAGGCTGGAAGTGCCTGGAAACATGCCACACTCACACCCTGTCTCTCCTAGGATGCCTCTGGTTTTGCACGGACAGCCTACCTTTGCTTATCTTGCATGTTGTGTTGCATCGTGCCAATCTGTGCCACCCTCTTGGAAAGAGCATTCTGGCTATTGTGATGATCCTGGGCAGCACAGACCCAGGACCTTCCCAGTTCTCCTCACATGTGTGGAACAAGTCTTCAGTGCAGCAGGCAACCTGTGGCTCTTTCTCTTTCAATTCTCTGCCCTTTTCTGCAGGACCTTAGCCTCCTCACCATCCAAGTCCTGCCATAGCCACATCCACCATTTCCAAAGGCTAGCCCATGTGACCACAGACTGAGGGCTCCACGGATCCAGTGGTTTAAAAGCCCTACCTAACTGATTTGTCCTGGGTGAATCCTCAGACCATGCAACCCCTCTTCTTTGTCCAAACACACACAACACGGTAGAAATTGTGAGCATGTTTTTGTACTTGGCCTAAAAGCAGATTTCTGGAGCCACGGTCTGGAGTTATCGCTGGCCGTCCTTTCCATATTCCCATCCTGTACAGGGTCAATGCAGAGATACGGCAACCAACCACCCTCACACTGGGGACGCCTCGTGCCTCCTCTTATGGTTGCTCAGCACCTCCTGTCCTGTTGCCTTCATCTCTGTGTCTGCCCTGATCCAGATTCACACACACTCACAACACAGCCGACACAAGCATACACATGTATACACACACATGCTCTTCACGGGGACACAATTGCAAACAGGAAACACAGGTGTTTCAGAAGCCTGTGTTCCCTGTTTGTGTTTGTGTCCCCATGCCGAGCATGTGTGTTTATACATGCATGTGGCTTCTGTCGGCTGTGTTTGTGTGTGTCCAGCCCATGGAAGACGCAGAGATAAAGGTGACAGGAGAGGAGGTGCCGAGCTACCATAAGAGGAGGCACGAGGCTTCCCCAGTCTAAGGATTGTTGGTCGCTGCAATGTCAGAGATGGAGTTGGTAGGCAACATGCGCTGCCCTTGTGGCTCCCTGTCCACCTCCCCCATGAATTCTTCCTTATTTTCCCAAGGTAGCCTGAAGCCACTTTCAGCACAGCATGTGTGGTGGTTGTGAGCTGCCAAATGGTGCATGTGGAAATTCACAGAAGTTCCCAAAGTCAGCACATAGGTGCACTGGGATCCCAGAGAGGACACCCTTTCAATGATAGACCATCCCTGGATAAGGGGCAGGAGTGAAGGGCCCAGGCAATCTCAAACTCAGTGAGCAACAGGAGGCCAGGGGATGGCAGGACACATGGAAGGATGATTCTAACAAAGATACTTAATTGTATCTTTGCCTCTAGTAGTATCACATAGGACTCTCATGCTGCAACCACAACTGCTTTGAGGGAGACTTGCTTCACTCACGGACTTAATCCCCAAGCCCCAGTCTCAGCAGGCCGCTTGCTACATGCATGGCCCAAATTCATGCTCCGTGGCCCACTTTCATGAGCTGAGCATCCACATTTGGGAAAGGACACTGTCATGGCTCCAACATGGATGTCCCTTCATGATCCAGCTCCAGACCCCTTCACCACATGTGTTTCTGTCAGTTACCTCTCATGGAAGAATCTTCCCTCCTGGGGTAGTACTTCAGGGGATTGTCCCACTGGTCTTAGCTGATGATCTGCTGGCAACATGAGCAATGTCAGCCCTGGGCTGACCAGGACATGAACCCTCCCACGAGCAGCCAAGAACTCCAACATCAATCATCAACTGTATGCACGACCAAAACAACTCCACCTCAGCAACCCTGTTTGGTTTTGGGCAGTTGTGGCCTGACAACAAGTTGAGAAATTTAAGGCTCCTGGTTTCCCGCCTGTGGCTAGGTCCTCCCTGTTCAAAGTCCCAGAACCAATGGACTGGTGTGGACTGATGTGCCCTTTACCCTGCAGAAAGACAGGGGAGACGGATGCGGACCCCGCAGATGGATCATCCACACCCTTTCACACCCACACTCATCACCCGAGGAGCCACGTTTTACCCGTGATGTCAAGGTAATACTCCTTAATGATCACTGTGTTCAAGAAGTATGGGTGATCCTTAAAAGAAAAGATCAGCTTGCTGTGGGACTGGGAATGGCTTGCACCTGTACATGCTATGATAGGGAGAAGGTGTAAGCTTCTAGGGGCCTCAGCTTGCCCCCCATTAACAGCTTCCACGAAGCCTCTCCAAACTCTCACAGTGTAGGAACATGGATAACATGATCCTCCCACTCCCCACCAAGTCTTATACTCACCCATCCTCAGTCTCCCTCACTGACCTTCAAGTCAATCATGTAGCTGAGAAAGTCTTTATCTTGGTCCCTGATCATGACAGAAACTCAAGGGTGGTTCATAATCTGCTTTAGATCAAGGAGGCATTTAGGCCACATGCTAGGCCAAGAAGAGCCAGGAACCTCAGTCCTAGTCTGGGCTGAAAGAAGGACACTGGAACAGGCATAGTCAAGGATGCTGGGCACTTCTCCTTGCTCAGCCACCACTGATGTCCCCAGGCCCTGCCATACCCACAGACAAGCTCATGGCTCTGTGTTCTTGTGGTGTTCTGCATCTGAAGTTGTCTACATACCCCAAGCAGGGGCTGTTTCTGATTGCTACTCTTTTCCAGACCTGTGTATGCTGGATAGTGGCATGATACTGCTTACATGGTCAGACTTGCAGTCATTGTAACAAATCGTGTCCGAAAGGAAAGGAGTTGTTGTGTGTGTATATGTACGAGTGTGTGTGTGTGTTTGTGTGTGTGTGTGTGTGTGTGTGTGCGTGACTCCCATGTCTCAGTTATTTTCAGGATCATCCACATTTACAACAATAACTGTCTGCCAAGGCTTCTCTGGTGTACCGTGACTGGTCATTCCTGACTTAGAGGCCTCGGAGCTGCTCCTCCTCATATTCAAGCCTGAAGTAGACACTCAAAGTCATGGCTGTGACACCCATAGGTGTGGCTCTGCCTGGACTCTACTCAACTGTGCATTTGGAGTCTGCCAGTTGCTCAGTACCACACTTCCTTCAGGGTCCACCAGCACCCATCCTTCACCCTCGCCCCCACCCCTCCTCCTGCTCCTGCCTCTGCAGCTCCTCCTCCTCCTGAACAAAAGAACCCAAAGAGCAGCAGAAAGGATACCACTTTGGCCTAGAAGCCATGGATACCCTGGATGATGGCGCTTCTCCAAGAAAAGTCATGCTTCCTCCTCTGATGGCTCTTGCACATGAACCATACATAGGCCCTGCGGTTTTTGTCATGCTCAGAGCTCAGTTCCACTTGCAGGGCAGCCAGCGCCAGCAGCACATATAGCGCCAGAAGCTCATTCAGGACTCCAGGCCTTTCCTGGCCCTGCTCCTCCAATATCTTCTCCTCCAGCTCCTGAGAAGACCCCTCTTGCTGCTCCTCATCTTCCAAAACCTGCACATCCTCCATGATGTCTTCCACAAGCAACTGAAACACCCTCCTGATCCCCACCACGTCTCTTTCTACCAGGGCCCTGCCATCCTCTGCTGCCTCCACCCTGAAAAAGGTGGCATGTTCGCCTAGCATGACAACTTGTGTCTGGAAGGTCACAGCCATGCACAGCATCACAAGGGCAGGCCACGGGGCCCCATACCTCTGAGTGCCTGGTCTCACAACTAAGAAGATCCAGGGTCCTAGGATGCTCCTGAATTCCTCTGACCACCTCTCATGCTCCTTTTGGCCCTGGCCATGATCCTAGGCTGTGTCAGATGTGAAAGGACGGGACATAATACAACCAAAGCAAGTGGAGTGTAATGGCGGTCCAGGCTACAGTAAACCTGTGGGGCCCACGTGCTTTTTCGGGGTCGGGAGTGTGAGGCATGGTCAGGAGGTGGGGGCTGGTGTGTGTGGGGTGGCCTGAGGCTGAAAAAAGGGGTGGTGAACAGCCCAGGAGAGGGTGAAAGTGCCCTGGGACATCAGCCAAACAGGCAGGGCCTTGGGCTGTGAGCCACGCAAAGGCTACTGGCCCAAAGCTAGACCAATGGCCAAGAGGGTAGTGGATGGAACCCTTATGGACATGCCCCTAGACAGAAGGACATGTTCTGGGATTCCTGGGCTCCAGCTACACCATGTGAAGAGATTCTTCTCCTGGGAGCTAGCAGGTTTTGCATCTGCGGCTGCCCCAGGCCCTGTCATTGGTCCAGGTTGGATCTGGAAATTCCAACCATGGGTTCCTGCTCAGCAATCCAAAGAACAGAAGAAGCTTCAGTAACTGAGAGGTCTCCCTGAGTATCCAAAAGATATGCAAGGGCACCTAGTGGCTGGATAACTTCTCCATGGGACAGAGTACCTTTTCTGTCAAGATGCTAGGGGAGTAGGGAAAAACGATTGGACATTTTTAGTCCACAAGTTCAGAGAGTGATTTCTCAAACTTGAAAGCCAACAGTGGGGTTCACTGCTGAACCACAGAAGGGGTCGGGTTATCCTCCCCTCCTCTCTTCTGATGTCCAGCATGACAGATGTGAACACTGCACAGGTTTGCAGCGTCTTGGCCACACTTTGTACAGAGGGAGAAATGGGGCATGCTCTGCTGGCATGAGGAAACTCCCTGAACCTTGTTCAAATGCCTACCAGTGAGACACTAAGGACAACTCCCTGTTAAGTTCCATGACTCCCTGGTGCCCGAGACATGCATGTCTGATCATTTAACCTATTGAGGCCCTTTCAAAGTGGTTCTGTTCTCCATGTGAGAACATGTACCATCCTGCCCAGTTGGCCAATCCTGTGGGGCCAGGAGCAGCAAGAGGATCAAGCTAATACATTCATCCTATAGTCCTGATCCCCGATATATGCCTTCTTCAAAGAGTACAAAGAGTGATGTTTCAAACGGGAAGACTGCAAGTAGTCAGTGCTTATGCTACAGTGTTGGTCCACTTCTGAAACCTCAAAAAAAAAAAAAAAAAAAAAAAAAAAGGCAAGGGGTGCTCATGTTCAAGGCAAGGTCAGGGAAGGAAAGCCAAGAGTTTGAGAAGGATAGAAAGGCCCTTGTGGCTGCATGTCCAAGGGGCTGTGGGGTCACCCACCATGACTTCTGTTTCTTGGGATTGGTGTCCGTTCTGTGTCTCAGATCCTCTGCACTCTCACTGGTCACCCCCAGGCACTTTCTTCCTGCCTCTCCTTCCTGCCAGGCATCCTGGGTACACCACTGTAATTCCACTTAGAAATTGCTCGCTCAGTGAGATAACAGGGATTGGTACTCTGGCTCCAGTGCTTCTGATGTCCAGAGTATGTACCTTTCCCTATGGCCTTCATGTTTTCTCTATTCAATTTGCATCACCTGGTTAGGTCAGTTTCGACACCTCATACTCACAAGCATACTGTCAGGCGCTTTTCGTGCACATATGCACACACATGCGTGTGTACATACTAACATCCCTGAGAGGAAACTTGCACATATACAGAAGTATAAACTTTCTTCTCCAGGAACATCAATTTTGGTAAGCACCCGACTTTCTTTGTCCTGGTTATTTTCTTTCACTTTCTCATAGATCATGTCAGGTTGCACTTCTAACTCTGTGACTTAGCCTCAAAGGTTACAAAGTTTTGACATGTGCTCCTAACAGAGACTGATCTGCAGAGCATGAGGCAGGGTTGGAAATGCTCTCTCTGGACAGCTGAATGACATATGCCTGCGTTCTACATTCTCCCATCACCTTGGACAGCTTCACAGTACCAGTCACGCTGGCCTGATCTATTGCTTGTGCATTCTTTCAGGGGATCAGAAAACAAGGACGTCTGGGTTCAGCTGACTTGGAGAACTGCTTTCTCAGTTTGCACCTATCTAGGTCAGTCCTGGTCAATGTTTTGTCCCTGTTGCTAGCCTACCATCCCCAGCATTCTGAGTGAGGTCCCCTGTTCTTTCTGCCTGTGTAGCTCTCTGTGTGTACCTGTCTAACTGTGCCTCCAAGTGCCATCTTCCTTTAGCAGGGAAAGGCCAAAGAGATGCCCGAGCTGCCAAGGGCCTCCAGAGACTGTGAGAGGCCTGGGTGTGATCCAATGTTGTGAAGAAGGTGCACATAGAGAGAGGATCTCTTACGATACAAGGCATGAAACCTGAGATCATAATGGTAAAGTGGCATTTCTACAGGTAGTCCCTTCTTTTTATTACTACCCAGACCCATGGAGTCCCTAAAGAGATGATGATCTGGGAAATCTGCCCTTTCTGGGCCCACAGCACATGCCTCCCTTGGGCATAAAGCAGCTTTTCTATCTGAAAAACGCCAAGAGGGCTTGATTCCACCCAGGCCTCATTGATTTTCTAAATGTGAATACTCTCTTTCAGTTGTTCTCATTAAGCCCAGGTAGGACTCCCTACAGTCGGGCATCCTGCTTACCTATACAGCTCATGTGCCAAGAAAGCCAATCATTAGTTGGGCACAGGGATATCCAAAACAGTCACCAGAAATGAACCTTCCTTCCGAGTGTCACCTGGTGCAGATCCCCTATGACAAAATCAGAGATTTCACTCCAGAGAGACTGCTAGAATCCTCCCCCAGGTGCAGACACACACCTTTTCCCCTCAGGTCCCTAAAACCAGGGTCAAGACCCTGAGGAAAGAAGGAATTTATGTCAGGGCTTTCAGCACAAGCCATAGGGGTATCTTTGGCAGGACTGCTATTGCTTTTCCCCTGGACCTTGAAAACCAGCAGGCCCCAAACTGCCCCCAAGGGCTTCCCTGTCTCCCGCTCTCCCAAGGTCCTTGGGACATGCAATAAGCCCATCATCCTTGCTTCCTCCCTCTTCCCTCCCTCATAGGCACACCCCAGCAGAAGATCACACACGTACATCATCACTTGAACTTTCCTCACTTTTCTGCACTACCAGGGAGACTAGAAGTGCCTGGAGACATGCCACGCTCACACCTTGTCTCTCCTAGAATACCTGTGGTTTTGCATGGACAGCCTACCTTAGCATGTGTCGCATTTTGTGTCACATCGTGCCAGTGTGTGCCACTCTCAAGGAGAGAGGGTGCTGGCTGATGGTCTTATCCTGAGAAGCACTGGCCAAGGACTTTCCCAGGTCTCCTTCTAACGAGTGTGGAACAAGTCTTTTTTTTTTTTTTTTTTTTTTTCAATTCAATTTTATTTTGCTTAACTTTACAATATTGTATTGCTTTTGCCATACATCGAGATGGATCTTCCACAAGTATACATGTGTTCCCCATCCTGAACCCTCCTCCCTCCCCATACCATTCCCCCTGGTCGTTCCAGGGCAACAGCCCCAGGCATCCGCTATCAGGCATCGTACCTGGACTGGCGACTCATTTCAGATACGAGACTATACATATTTAAACTCTATTCTCCCAAATCATCCCACCCTCTGCCGTTCCCAGAGACCCAAAGTCTGTTCTATACATCAGTGTCTGTTTTGCTGTCCCGTAAACAGGGCCATTGTTACCATCTTTCTAAATTTCATATATATGCGTCATTATACTGTATTTGTGTTTACCTTTCTGGCTTACTTCACTTTGTATAATAGGCTCCACTTCCATTCACCTCATTAGAACTGATTCAAATGTATTCTTTTTAATGGCTGAGCAATACTCCATTGTGTATATGTACCACTGCTTTCTTATCCATTCATCTGTGGATGGACATCTAGGTTGCTTCCAAGTCCTGGCTATTGTAAACAGTGCTACTATGAACATTGGGGTACACGTGTCTCTTTCAATTCTGGCTTTCTCAGTGTGTATGCCCAGCAATGGGATTGCTGGATCATAAGGCAGTTCTATTCCCAGTTTTTTGAGGAATCTCCATACTGTTCTCCATAGTGGCTGTACTAGTTTGCATTCCCACCAACAGTGTAAGAGGGTTCCCTTTTCTCCACACCCTCTCCAGCATTTATTGCTTGTGGACTTTTGGATCGCAGCCATTCTGACTGGTGTGAAATGGTACCTCATAGTGGTTTTGATTTGCATTTCTCTGATAATGAGTGATGTTGAACATGTTTTCATGTGTTTGTTAGCCATCTGTATGTCTTCTTTGGAGAAGTGTCTATTTAGTTCTTTGGCCCATTTTTTGATTGGGTCATTTATTTTTCTGGAATTGAGCTGTAGGAGTTGTTTGTATATTTTTGAGATTAGTTCTTTGTCTGTTGCTTCAATTGTTATTATTTTCTCCCATGCTGAAGGCTGTCTTTTCACCTTGTTTATAGTTTCCTTTGTTGTGCAGAAGCTTTTTTTTAAATTAAATTTTATTTGCTTAACTTTACAATATTGTGTTGCTTTTGCCATACATCAAGATGAATCCGCCACAAGTATACATATGTTCCCCATCCTGAACCCTCCTCCCTCCTCCCTCTCCATACCATCCCTCTGGGTCATCCCAGAACACCAGCCCCAGGCATTCGTTATCAGGCCTAGTACCTGGACTGGCGACTCGTTTCAGATATGAGACTATACATATTTCAATGTCATTCTCCCAAATCATCCCACCCTCTCCCCTTCCCAGAGTCCAAAGGACTGTTCTATACATCAATGCCTCTTTTGCTGTCTTGTAAACAAGGTTACTGTTACCATCTTTCTAAATTCCATATATATGCGTCATTATACTGTATTTGTGTTTTTCTTTCTGGTTTACTTCACTCTGTATTATAGGCATCAGTTCCATCCACCTCATTAGAACTGATTCAAATGTATTCTTTTTAATGGCTGAGCAATACTCCATTGTGTATATGTACCACAGCTTTCTTATCCATTCATCTGTGGATGGACATCTAGGTTGCTTCCAAGTCCTTACTACTGTAAACAGTGCTGCTATGAACATTGGGGTACACGTGTCTCTTTCAATTCTGGTTTTCTCAGTGTGTATGCCCAGCAGTGGGATTGCTGGATCATAAGTCAGTTCTATTCCCAGTTTTTTTAGGAATCTCCATACTGTTCTCCAAAGTGGCTGTACTAGTTTGCATTCCCACCAACAGTGTAAGAGGGTTCCCTTTTCTCCACACCCTCTCCAGCATTTATTGCTTGTGGACTTTTGGATGGCAGCCATTCTGACTGGCGTGAAACGGTACCTCATAGTGGTTTTGATCTGCATTTCTCTGATAATGAGTGATGTTGAGCATCTTTTCATGTGTTTGTTAACCATCTGTATGTCTTCTTTGGAGAAATGTTTCTTTAGTTCTTTGGCCCATTTTTTGATTGGGTCATTTATTTTTCTGGAATTGAGCTATAGGAGTTGTTTGTATATTTTTGAGATTAGTTGTTTGTCTGTTGCTTCATTTGTTATTGGAACAAGTCTTCAGTACAGCAATCTGTGCATCTTTCTCCTTCACGTCTCTGTCCTTCTCAGCAAGACCTTAGCCTCCTCAACCATCCCAGATCCTCTGTATCCACATTCACTGTTTCCACAGTCTGGACTATGTCCCCAAAGACTGTGGGCTCCACAAGCGGTGGTTTTAAAGCCCCACGCCATCTGTTTTGCCCTAGGTGAATCCACAGACCCTTCACACACTCTTCCTGGTCCAAACACATACAAGAGCATGGTAGAAATGGTGAGCATGTTTTTGCATTTCATCTCATTGCAGATTTCTGGAGCCAAGATCCTGAGTTATCACTGGCTATCCTTTCCTCTTTTCCATCCTTGAAAGGGTCACCTGTCACGGAGATAGGGCGACCAACCATACTCAGACTGGGCACGACTTGTGCCTCCTCTTCTGATTGCTTGGCATTTCCTCCTGTCGCGTTTATCTCTGCCTTTTCCCTGGGCCAGACGGACACACACACACACACACACAGGTGACACAAGCACACATGTATATACATACACAGTTTCGATATGGGGACACAAACGCAAACAGGGAACATAGGTGTTTCAGGAACTGAAGACACCCGTGTATAGCAATGTTGGAGATGACATCAGTGGGCACCATGCCCTGTACTTGGAGCTCTCTGTTCACTTCCTCCCTGAACACTTCCATATTTTCCAAAGACAGCCTGAAGCCTCTTCCAGTGCAGCAAGTGTGGTCATGGTGAGATGCTGATTGGGGGATGTACAAAATCACATAAGATCCCAAAGTCAGCACACAGGTACACTGAGACCCCAGAGAGGACGTCCTTTCAATGATAGGCCTTCCCAGGGTAAGGTGCAGGAGTGTAGGGCCCAGGCAATCTTAGATTCAGTGTGCAACAGGAGTCCAGAGGATGGCAGAATGCACGGAAGGAAGATTCTGACAAAGATACTTAATTCAACCTGCCTGTAGTAGTATCAGCTAAGACTCTCTCACTGCAACCACAGCTAAATTGAGGGATACTTGCTTCACTCACAGACACACCATGTCCCCAAGCCCCAAGTCTCAGCAGGTCATCTGTTACATGCATGACCCAAAATCTGGCTCCACAGGGAACTTTCATGTGACTGAGCATCCCCATTTGGGAAACGACAGTGTCCCGGCCACTACACGGCTGTTCCTACAGGGCCCACCTCCAGACCCCTTCACCACATGAATGTCTGTCAGTTACCGGTCATGGCAGAACCTTCCTTCCTAGGGTAATTCTTCACAGGATTGTCCCACATGTCATTGCCAATGATCTGCTGGCAGCACAAGCAAGGTCAGCTCTTGGCTGACCAGGCCTCTAACCCTCCTGTGAGCATCCAAGAACTACATCATCAGGTGCCACCTGTATGCAGGCACAAACCAACCCCACCTCAGCAATCCTGTTTGATTCTGGGCAAGAGTGGCCTGACAAACAGTTGAGAAAGTTAAGGCTCCTGATGTCCAGCCTGTGGCTTGTGCTCCTCATTAAAAATCCCAGAATCAGTGGACTAGAGTGGAATAATGTGCCCTATAACCTGCAGAAAGACAGGGGACACAGAGGCAGATTCCGCAGGTGGATCATCCACCTCCTTACACAGCTACATTCATCATCCTGGAGAGCCACGTTTTACCAGTGAGGTCAAGATAATACTCCTTAATGATCACCATGTTCCAGAAGTAGGAGTTGTCCCAAAAGGAAAAGATCAGCTTGCAGCATGAACTTGGATGGCTCCATACCTGCACCTGCCAGCATAGGAACGAGGGTAAAGGTGCAAGCTTCTAGGTGCTTCAGCTTGCCTCCAAGACAGGCATTAACAGCTTCCACGACACCTCTCCAAAGTCTCAAAGTGCAGGAAAATGGCTCACACGATCCTCCCACTCCCTGCCAGGTCCCATACCTACCCAAACTCAGTCGCCCTCCCTGACCTTCAAGTCAATCTTGTAGCTAAGAAAGTATTTGTCTAGGTTGCTGATCATGACAGAAACTTGAGGGTGGTTCATAATTTGCTTTAGGTCAAGGAGCCATTTAGGCCACATGCTGGGCCAGAAGATCCAATAATAACAGCCGTAGTCTTGGATAGAAGAAGCACACTGAAACTAGAGTTTCCTTGGATGCTGAGTACTTCCACTTGCTCAGCCAGCACTGATATCCTCAGGCCCTGCCATACCATCATACATGCTCATGGTTCCGTGTTCTCTGTGGTGTTCTGCATCTGAGGTGGTCTGCATCCCCCAACCACGGCCTGTTTCTCACAGCTACTATCCTCCTCATGACTCGTTGTGCTGGGTAGTGTCATGTCACTGCTTACCTGGTCAGGATTTGCAGTCCCTGTTGCACACTGTGTCTTCAGCAGGAAAGCCCTGGGTCTTTGACCTGCTCCTTGTCTTCACAATGGATGGCAGTCATGTGTCTAAATTTGTCTGGTGCTCATAGCAGTTGAGAACATCAGCCCCTTCCAGTTCCACCTTGCTTGTGGGCCACCTCATGCCTTTTCACTGCACTAGTGAGTGCAACTACAGGGACTCTGACTGATGGTCATGGGTCTTGGGACTCCCGCTCTCTCAACTATTTCCCAGGATTATCTATATTTACAATAATAACGATCTCTGGTGGGTGCTCTGGTGTACTGTCTCTGGTAATTCCTGACCTAAAGGCCTCAGGTGCTGCTCCTCCTCAGATTCAGGCCTGAGCGAGACATCCAAAGTCATATCTGCGACATTTATAGGTGTGGCCCTCCAAGACTCTTCTCAGCTGTGCCTTTGGAGCCTGCCTCTCCCCTGGACCACACTTAATTCAAGGGTCTCCCACATCTTCCCTGTTCCCTTCCCTGTGGCCTCACCTGTTTTAGCATGATCTTTAGCACAACCATTTTGAAGGTGTTTTTGCCATTCTTTAATTTGGCTATAAAGCTCACAAATTTTAACAGCACAGTAAATCGATTTTTCAAATGTGCACTGATTGAGTTTGATGAGTTCTTGGTGAATTTCTTGGTTTCAGTTAGAAAGCCCTGCATTACTCTTAGGGCTGTAGAATCTTCTGAAACTGAAGAAAAGACTACAAATATCTCAGATTAATTTGATTATGATACATTTTTATAAAGACTTAAACAGTTTATGCTTCCCTACCACCCAAAAACGTATCCCTAACTCCTGAAGATATTCATGATTTTATGGCAGGAATCTGGTAGAATTGAGATTTCTCAGTGCTTCGTAATTTCATCAGTAAGCTTTTCTGAGGTGAAAAACACAATGGAATTAGTTTTCAATTTAGTCCTAGACACTGCAATCAGGGGAAATGAAAATAAAAGATTGGACAAAAACAACTATTACTGTTAGAAGATGGCATGACCCTCCACACAGTGAACACTAAGAATGTCAGCAGAAAATTACCTGAGCTAATCCATGAATGAAGTATAACTGCAGAATACAAAATTAATACTCAGGAATTGCTTTCATTCTGATATACCAGCAATGAAAAATGAGAAAGAAAACTTAAGGCAAGTATGTCATTCACAATCCAATGAAAAGACTCAAATATTTAGGAATATATTCCCCCAAAGATAGCGAGGACCTGGTACAGAAAACTATAAAACCATGTTGAAAGGAATCAAAGATGGCACAAATAGATGAAGAATTATACCATGTTCTTGGATCAGAAGAATCAATATAGTGACCATGAGTGTATTGGTACATTCATTAGCCATTGATATTCTAGGATTCAACTGTGGAATCCCTATAAAAACACCAACGGTGTTTTTCACTGAACTAGAACAAATAATTTCACAATTTATGTGGAAACACAAAAGGCCTCTAGTGAGCAAATCACTTTTGAGAAACAATGGAAATGGAGGAATCAGCCTTGCTGACTTCAAACTATACTGCAAGGTTAAAGTCATTAAGATAGTAAGGTACTGGGCCAAAGACAGAAATACAGGTCAACGCAAGAAAATAGGAAGTCCAGAGATGAAGCTATACACCCACAGCCACCTTGTCTTTGACAGAGGGGACATAAATATGCAACAGAAAAAAATACAACCTCTTGAACAAGTAGTTCTGGAAAAACAGGTCAAGCACATTAAAAGAATGAAGTGTTTTCTAATGGCACACACAAAAATAAAAGCAAAATGGATTAAAGACCTAAGTGGAAGACCAGAAATTATAAAGTTCTTAGAGAAAAACATAGTCAGAACACTCCCTGACAGAAAGCACAGAAAGATCTTCTCCTTATGTCCCACCTCAAAGAGTAATGGAAATAGAAAACTAAGGAATCGAAAGTGACAGACTGAAACTTCTAAGCTTCTGCAGAGTGAAGGAGACTATAAGCAAGGTGAAAAGATAGACTTCAGAACAGGAGCAAATTACAACAAATCAAACAATATTTGCCCCAGAGTTAATCTCCCACATATACAAGCAGCTCATGCAACTCAATACCAGAAAAACAGACAACCTGATCAAAAAGTGGGCAATAGAACTAAATTGACATTTCTTCAGAGAAGATATACAGATAACTAATGAACACGGGACAGATGCTCAACTTCACTTACTATCAGAGAGATGAAAGTCAATGCCACAATGAGATGTCATCTCACACTGGTCACCATGACCATCACCCAAAGTCTCAAACAAGAAACACTGGAGAGGGAGTGGAAAGGTAACCAGCTTACACTGTTGGTAGGAATGAAAACAATAAGCCATATGATATCTTAAACACCTGGAAATAGAAACGTCGTATGACCCAGCAATCCCCCTGCTTGCATACACCCCAAGGAAAGGAGAACTGAAAGAGACACTTGTACACCAATATTCATCCCACGACTATTTACAATAGTAGGACATGGAAGCAATCTAGATATCCACTGCAGATGAATGGATAAGAAAGTGGTGGTATATATACACCACTGTGTATATACACACAGCTATTACTCAGCTGTGAAAAGGAATGTATTTGAGTCCATTCTAGAGAGGTGGGTGAAACAGGAGTCTGTTCTACAGAATGAAGAAAAGTCAGAAAGAGAAATACAAATACTGTGTAGGAATGCATATGTATGCAATTTGCAGAGATGGTCACGATGATTCTACATGCAGGACAGCAAAAGAGACAAAGATGGAAAGAACAGACTTTTTGGACTCTGTGGAGAGGACAAATGTGGGATCATTTGAGAGAATAGCACTGAAACATGTGCATTACCATACGTAAACAGATAACTGGTGCAATTTCAGTGTATGATGCAGGGCACCCAAAGCCACTGTTCTGGGACAACAATGAACAATAGTCTGAGGAATGAGTTGGGAGGAAAGTTCTGAATGAGGAAACACGTGTGTACTGGCGACTGACTCTTGTTGATGTAAGGCAAAAACTAACCCAATATTGTAAATTGAATATATTCCCATTAAAATAATTTGAAAAAATGAAAAGTTTGCTTCCTGAAATTTCAGTGTTGGGAGTCCATGGTACAATATACCTTCTGAACCTATGTAACAATGTCTGATTTGAATGAGGGCAGTGTCAAATTTTGATCCCAAAGACTGGGTTCCCATACTCTAAAATCCTACAAAACAGAACTATTAAGTTTCCATTAAAATATTACTTTGTGCTGCCCTCCAGGGCATCTTACCTAATGTTGCAAGTGACTGGAGAGGAAACAAAAGAGATAACTCACTTTTTAGCACCAATTAATGTGGGACATTCAATTTTGAATAAAGTTTCTAGACCTGACAAAGATTTACCTATACAATTTCTACATGACATGTATCAAAATAATTCTCCCGTGAAAAATTGAACATAAGCAACTCAAGATGAAACAGTATGTCTCACAGTTACTAAACAGTGAGAATAAAATGTGTTGTCACCAGTGTGTAACTTCATTCAAGTTCTTGCTTGCTTTTGGATGTAAAAGCTATGAAAAACCTAGACATTGCATTATGAAGAAGACACACCACCTTACTAAATTGCCAGTAAATAAAAAAATGTGAATTATGGTAAGAGTGGAGACTATTAGATGCCGCTGAGTAACTTATATGGCTATTGATTGCTAATTTATTCAGCATCTTTTTCATTGTTACTTCATTAAGTACTTAAAATGCATCTTTTAGCAGGCACCATGACTTAGCTGATGTCCAAAATACATAAGAAAACATGGGTAGACATGAAACACATAGAAGAACTGAATATCTGTGATTAACTTGGTAAGAAGGAAGACAGTTTCTTTCCAATCCCAAACAATGCTTAGGAAAAGTGTTGAAAAGTGGCTTATTTTGCCTAATTGTAGCTCTAGAAATTCAATGAAAAGAAAGGTAATGAAGCTACAAAGGGAAACATGTCATATGTCTTCCAAGAACTGAGTACCATGCTGAGATGCTGCATTCACCACAAGGACTTAAGTCTGTCTTTGTAGGAGCAGGAAAGCAACATCAAAATATCCATTAGGAAATATAAGTGGCATATTGCTTGGAGAAAATAAAGGCATAACATAAGGAGAGTAGAGCAAGAATGACCTTTGATAATACTACTTGTAAAATGCCTATCTTTTGCTGACAGTGGTGCAATCTTTGACTATTTCAGTCATGTTATGATAGTGATCATGATTGCTGAGTAGGCTACATCTATACTGTCAAATATGAAACATATATTTGTATATATTTTTAAAGAATAAAACATGCTGTTTAATCTCTTAGCTTTCTTCCCAATAATGTGCATAACATAATAAAACTGAAAAAGCACTAAAGTATATACTGTTCATTTGCTTTCTCTAAATGTGATTTGTACTGTTCCTTTTCCTATATCATCCTATCAGCCTCTGGCTGATCTCCAAAATTCCTTGCCCCAGTGGTTTATGAGATAACTGTTCCAAACAACCTTTGAGAACAGGCCCACTTAAGACAGTGGCTTTCCAAATATATGCATATATGTATTTACTCTTGT
Source organism: Tragelaphus eurycerus (assembly GCA_935064755.1). Lineage (NCBI taxonomy): Eukaryota > Metazoa > Chordata > Mammalia > Artiodactyla > Bovidae > Tragelaphus > Tragelaphus eurycerus. The sequence continues at coordinate 237,657 of CAKXYN010000326.1, forward strand.
CTTGGATTAGTGCAGCAGCTCACTAATCAGACTGCTGCCCTTTCTCACCTCATTAAAGGTGATCTGTTCCTGTAAAGTGCCGGTCTCATTCTTTTTCTGAATCTTGCCCTCTCTAACTCTCTTACCCTACAGACAAACCAAGTGCCTGACAGGTACATAAGATGCATGATCTACGTTGGAAGTGCCTTGCCTTCCACCCAGTTGCCTGAGCAGTTTGGACCTGGGAAGGAAACAAAGCACGTACCCAATTGTGTTCAGTGCCCTTGCAGATCACCTAGGAGCCTGAGTGGCTTAGACTTAGGATGCGCATGAAACACAGGGACCACTTTGGACAGTGCACTCGAGATCACCCAGGAACCTGATAGCAAATGAAGCCACTGATAAAGTGAAACTCCAAAATATACAAGCAGTTCATGCAATTCAATAACAGAAAAATAAATGGCCCAATAAAAAAAACTGAGCTGAAGAACTAAACAGACAGTTCTCCAAAGAAGACATACAGATGGCTAACAAACACATGAAAAGATGCTCAACATCACTCATTATCACAGAAATGGAAATCAAGCCACAATGTTGTACCATCTCACACCTGTCAGAATGGCTATTATCAAAAAGTCTACAAACAATAAATGCTGAACAGGCTGCAGCAAAAAGAGAACCCTCTTACAGTGTTGGTGGGGATGCAAACTAGTACAGCCAATATGAAGAACGCTGTATAGATTCCTTAAAAAGCTGGAACGAGAACTGCCATGAGACTCAGGAAACCCACTGCTGGGCATACACATTGAGGAAATCAAAATTGAAAGAGACACACCTACCCCAATGTTCATCATCACAGTACTGATTCCATGTTTAGGACATGGAAGTAACCAAGATTTCCATAAGCAGATGAATGGATAATAAAGCTTTGGTACATATACGAAATGGAATAGTACTCAGCTATTTAAAAGAATGCATTTGAATCAGTTCTAATGAGGTAATGAAACTGGATTCTATGATACAGAGTGGTGTAAGTCAGAAGGAAAAACACCCATACAGTATATTAACAGATGGAGCACTAACTTTGCAGTGTTGAGAAGCTGGTGTTGGGGAGCCACAGCCCTGACAGCTCTGCAGGAGCTGGAGACCCTCTAAAACTCTTGGTTCTTCCCAGGACCCCGTGACCCAGTATGGAGGCCTTCTGGGCTGCAGCCAAGAACTACCCCATGTCCGAGGTCAGGGGCAGCGGCGAAGAGTACCAGACGGCAATGGTGCAGGAACGACCGAGAGGAGTTACCCGCGTCTGAGGTTAGGGGCAGCACCTGGAGGAGATACCCCATGCCCCAAGCCCGAGGCCAAGGGCAGCAGCCAAGAAAAATTACCCCACGTTCTAGGTCATGGGCAGCAGCGGAGGATACCAGACTGCAATGGCTCAGGAACGACCGAGAGGAGTTACCCGCGTCTGAGGTCAGGGGCAGAGCCTGGAGAAGATATCCCACACCCCAAGCCCAAGACCAAGGGCAGCAGCCAGAAGGAGCAACCCCATGCCCGAGGCCAAGAGTGGTGGCAGGGAGAACCAACACCACGTCCAAGAAGCCATGGCTACTTGGGCAAAGGAGGGCCTAGAAGAGCTATCCCATGCTGAAGGTCAGGAAGGGTGGTGGTAAGGAGAGACCCTTAGTCCAAAGTAAGGACAAATGGCTGTGCTTTGCTGGAGCAGCTGTGAAAAGATATCCCACACACAAGCCAAGAGAAATTCAAGGAAGTTGGTAGGTGTTGGAAGAGGGCATCAGAGGGCAAACACACTGAAACCATACTCAGAGAAAACTCGTAAATCTATTCACACTAGAATCACAGACTCGTCTAATTCAATGAAATTAAGCCCTGCCTGTGGGACACCCAAAGATGGGCGGGTCATGATGGACAGATCTGACAGGATGTGGTCCACTGGAGAAGGGAATGGCAAACCACTTCAGTATTCTTGCCTTGAGAACCCCATGAACAGTATGAACACGCAAAATGATAGGATATGGAAAGAGAAATTCCCCAGGTCAGAAGGGCCCCAGTATGCTACTGGAGATCAGTGGAGAAATAACTCCAGAAAGAATGAACGGAAGGAGCCAAAGCAAAAATAATATCCAGCTGTGGATGTGACTGGTGATAGAAGCAAGGTCCGATGCTGTAAAGAGCAATATTGCATCAGATCAGATCAGATCAGATCAGATCAGTCGCTCAGTCGTGTCCGACTCTTTGCGACCCCATGAACCGCAGCACGCCAGGCCTCCCTGTCCATCACCAACTCCCGGAGGTCACTCAGACTCGCATCCATCGAGTCAGTAATGCCATCCAGCGATCTCATCCTTTGTCGTACCCTTCTCCTCCTGCCCTCAATCCCTCCCAGCATCAGAGTCTTCTCCAATGAGTCAACTCTTCGCATGAGGTGGCCAAAATACTGGAGTTTCAGCTTCAGCATCATTCCTTCTAAAGAAATTCCAGGATTGATCTCCTTCAGAATGGACTGGTTGGATCTTCTTGCAGTCCAAGGGACTCTCAAGAGTCTTCTCCAACACCACAGTTCAAAAGCATCAATTCTTTGGCGTTCAGCCTTCCTCACAGTCCAGCTCTCACATCCATACATGACCACAGGAAAGACCATAGCCTTGACTAGGCAAACCTTTGTTGGTAAAGTAATGTCTCTGCTTTTGAATATGCTATCTAGGTTGGTCATAATTTTCCTTCCAAGGAGTAAGCATCTTTTAATTTCATGGCTGCAGTCACCATCTGCAGTGATTTTGGAGCCCAGAAAAACAAAGTCTGACACTGTTTCCACTGTTTCCCCATCTATTTCCCATGCAGTGATGGGACCAGATGCCATGATCTTCGTTTTCTGAATGTTGAGCTTTAAGCCAACCTTTTCACTCTCCACTTTCACTTTCCTCAAGATGCTTTTTAGTCCCTCTTCACTTTCTGCCATAAGAGTCGTGTCATCTGCATATCTGAGGTTATTGATATTTGTCCCGGCAATCTTGATTCCAACTTGTGTTTCTTCCAGTCCAGCATTTCTCATGATGTACTCTGCATATAAGTTAAATAAACATGGTGACAATATGCAGCCTTGACGTACTCCTTTTCCTATTTGGAACCAGTCTGTTGTTCCATGACCATTTATAACTGTTGCTTCCTGACCTGCATACAGATTTCTTAAGAGGCAGATCAGGTGGTCTGGTATTACCATCTCTTTAAGAATTTTCCATAGTTTATTGTGATCCACACAGTCAAAGGCTTTGGCATAGTCAATAAAGCAGAAATAGATGTTTTTCTGGAACTCTCTTGCTTTTTCCATGATCCAGCGGATGTTGGCAATTTGATCTCTGGTTCCTCTGCCTTTTCTAAAACCAGCTTGAATATCAGGAAGTTCATGGTTCACATATTGCTGAAGCCTGGCTTGGAGAATTTTGAGCATTACTTTACTAGCGTGTGAGATGAGTGCAATTGTTCGGTAGTTTGAGCACTCCTTGGCATTGCCTTTCTTTGGGATTGGGATGAAAACTGACCTTTTCCAGTCCTGTGGCCACTGCTGAGTTTTCCAAATTTGCTGGCATTTTGAGTGCAGCACTTTCACAACATCATCTTTCAGAACTTGGAATAGTTCCACTGGAATTCCATCACCTCCACTAGCTTTGTTCATAGTGATGCTTTCTAAGGCCCATTTGACTTCACATTCCAAGATGTCTGGCTCTAGGTCAGTGATCATATCATCATGATTGTCTAGGTCTTGAAGCTCTTTTTTGTACAGTTCTTCTGTGTATTCTTGCCACCTCTTCTTAATATCTTCTGCTTCTGTTAGGTCCACACCATCTCTGTCCTTTAACGTGTCCATTTTTGCATGAAATGTTCCTTTGGTATCTCTGATTTTCTTGAAGAGATCCCTAGTCTTTCCCATTCTGTTGTTTTCCTCTATTTCTTTGCATTGATCACTGAAGAAAGCTTTCTTATCTCTTCCTGCTATTCTTTGGAACTCTGCATTTAGATGTTTATATCTTTCCTTTTCTCCTTTGCTTTTTGCTTCTCTTCTTTTCACAGCTATTTGTAAGGCCTCCCCAGACAGCCATTTTGCTTTTTTGCATTTCTTTTCCATGGGGATGGTCTTGATCCCTGTCTCCTGTACAATGTCACGAACCTCATTCCATAATTCATCAGGCACTCTATCTATCCGATCTAGGCCCTTAAATCTATTTCTCACTTCCACTGTATAATCATAAGGGATTTGATTTAGGTCATACCTGAATGGTCTAGTAGTTTTCCCTTCTTTCTTCAATTTCAGTCTGAATTTGGCAATAAGGAGTTCATGGTCTGAGCCACAGTCAGCTCCTGGTCTTGTTTTTGCTGATTGTATAGAGCTTCTCCATCTTTGGCTGCAAAGAATATAATCGATCTGATTTCGGTGTTGACCATCTGGTGATGTCCATGTATAGAGTCTTCTCTTGTGTTGTTGGAAGAGGGTATTTGCTATGACCAGTGCATTTTCTTGGCAAAACTCTATTAGTCTTTGCCCTGCTTCATTCCGTATTCCAAGGCCAAATTGCATAGGAACCTAGAATGTCAGCTCGATGAAACAAGGCAAATTGGAAGTGGTCAAACAAGAGATGGTCAGAGTGAATGTCAACATTCTTGGAATCATCAAACTCAAATGGACTGGAGTGGAATGAGTCAGTTTAACTCAGAAGACCATTATATCTGCTACTGTGGGCAAGAATCCCTCAAAAGAAATGGAGTGGCCATCATGGTCAACAAAAGAGTCCAAAATGCACTACTTGGATACAATCTCAAAAATGACAGAATGATCTCTGTTTATTTCCAAGGCAAACCATTCAATGTCAGAGTAATTGAAGTCTACGCCTCAACCAGTCATCCTGAAGATGCTGAATTTTAATGATTCTATGAAAACCTACAAGAACTTTTAGAATTACCAGCCAAAAAAGATGTCCTTTTCATTAGAGGGGGTTTGAATGCGAAAGTAGGAAGTCCAGAAACACCTGGAGTAACAGGCAAATTTGGCCTTGGAATACGGAATGAAGCAGGGCAAAGACTAATAGAGTTTTGCCAAGAAAATGCACTAGTCATAAAAAACACCCTCTTCCAACAACACAAGAGAAGACTCTACACATGGACATCACCAGATGGTCAACACCAAAATCAGATCGATTATATTCTTTGCAGCCGGAGATGGAGAAGCTCTATACAGTCAGCAAAAACAAGACCAGGAGCTGACTGTGGCTCAGACCATGAACTCCTTATTGCCAAATTCAGACGGAAATTGAAGAAAGTAGGGAAAACCACTAGACTTTTCAAGTATGACCTAAATCAAATCCCTTATGATTATACAGTGGAAGTGAGAAATAGATATAAGGGCCTAGATCTGATAGATAGCTTTCCTAATGGACTATGGAATAAGGTTCGTGACATTGTACAAGAGACATGGATGAAGACAATCCCCATGGAGAAGAAAGGAAAAAAAAGCAAAATGGCTGTCTGGGGAGGCCTTACAATTAGCTGTGAAAAGAAGAGAAGCGAAAAGCAAAGGAGAAAAGGAAAGATATAAACATCTGAATGCAGAGTTCCAAAGAATAGCAAGAAGAGATAAGAAAGCCTTCTTCAGCGATCAATGCAAAGAAATAGAGGAAAACAACACAATGGGAAAGACTAGGGATCTCTTCAAAAAATCAGAGATACCAAAGGAATATTTCATGCAAAGATGGGCTGGATAAAGGACAGAAATGGTATGGACCTAACAGAAACAGATGATATTAAGAAGAGATGGCAAGAATACACAGAAGAACTGTACAAAAAAGATATTCACGATCCAGATAATCACGATGGTGTGATCCCTGACCTAGAGCCAGACGTCTTGAAATGTGAAGTCAAGTGGGCCTTAGAAAGCAGCATTACGAACAACGCTATTGGAGGTGATGGAATTCCAGTGGAGCTATTCCAAATCCTGAAAGATGATGCTGTGAAAGTGCTACACTCAATATGCCAGCAAATTTGGAAAACTCAGCAGTGGCCACCGAACTGGAAAAGCTCAGTTTTCATTCGAATCCCAAAGAAAAGCAATGCCAAACAATGCTCAAACTACCGCACAATTGAACTCATCTCACATGCTAATAAAGGAATGCTCAAAATTCTCCAAGTCAGGCCTCAGCAGTATGTGAACCATGAACTTCCTGATGTGCAAGCTGGTTTTAGAAAAGGTAGAGGAACCAGAGATCAAATTGCCAACTTTCGCTTGATCATGGAAAAAGCAAGAGAGTTACAGAAAAACATCTATTTCTGCTTTATTGACTATGACAAAGCCTTTGTGTGGATCCCAATAAACTATGGGAAATTCTGAAAGAGATGGAAATACCAGATCACCTGATCTGCCTCTTAAGCAATTTGTATACAGATCAGGAAGCAACAGTTAGGAGTGGGCATGGAACTATACACTGGTTCCAAATAGGAAAAGGAGTACATCAAGGCTGTATATTGTCACCCTGTTTATTTAACTTCTATGCAGAGTAAATCATGAGAAATTCTAGACTGGAAGAAACAAGTTGGAATCAAGATTTCTGGGAGAAATATCAATAACCTCAGATATGCAGATCACACCACCCTTATGGCAGAAAATGAAAAAGTTGTCTTAAAACTCAACATTCAGAAAACAAAGATCATGGCATCTGGTCCCATCACTTCATGGGAAATAGATGGGGAAACAGTGGAAACAGTGTCAGACTTTATTTTTCTGGGCTTCAAAACCACTACAGATACTGGGTGACTGCAGCCATGAAATTAAAAGATGCTTACTCCTTGGAAGGAAAGTTATGACGAACCTAGATAGCATATTAAAAGCAGAGACATTACTTTGCCAACAAAGATTCGTCTATCAATGCTATGGTTTTTCTTGTGGTCATGTATGGATGTGAGAGCTGGACTGTGAAGAAGGCTGAGCACTGAAGAATTGATGCTTTTGAACTATGATGTTGGAGAAGACTCTTGAGAGTCCCTTCAACTGCAAAGAGATCCAAGCAGTCCATTCTAAAGGAGATCAGCCCTGGGATTTCTTTAGAAGGAATGATACTAAAACTGAAACTCCAGTACTTTGTCCACCTCATGTGAAGGGTTGACTCATTGGAGAAGACTCTGATGCTGGGATGGATTGAGGGCAGGAGGAGAAGGGGAGGACAGAGGATAAGATGGCTGGATGGTGTCACTGACTCGATCGATGTGAGTCTCGGTGAACTCTGGGTGTTGGTGATAGACAGGTAGGCCTGGCATGCTGCGATTCATGGCATGGCAAAAAGTCGGACACGACTGAGCGACTGATCTGCTCTGGTCTGATATATATAAAATTTAGAAAGATGGTAATGAGGATCCTACATGTGACAGGGCAAAAGAGACACATATATAATTACCAGGTTTTTGAAGTCTATTGAAGAAGCTAGTGGTGAAATGATTTGGGAGAATAGCAGCGGAGCATGCATGTTACCATATGTGGAATAGAAGACCAGCCCAGGTTTCGTGCATGAGACAGTGTGCTGAGGGCCAATGCACTGGGACAACCCTGAGGAATTTATGGGGAGGAAGATGGGAGGGCGGTTCAGGATTAGGAGCACATATACACCTATGCGTATGCACCCATGGTGTATATTTCCAGACCACCTAACCTGCCGCTTGAGAAACCTGTATGCAGGTCAGGAAGCAACATTTACAACTGAACATGGAATAACAGACTGGTGCCAAATAGGAAAAGGAGTAGGTCAAGACTGTATATTTTCACCCTGCTTACTTATATGCCGAGTAAACCATGAGAAACGCTGGGCTGGAGGAAGTACAAGCTGGAATGAAAATTGTCAGAAGAAATATCAATAACCTCAGATATGCAGATGACACCACCCTTTAACAGAAAGTGAAGAAGAACTAAAGAGCCTCTTGATGAACAAGAAAGTGGAGAGTGAAAAGTTTGGCTTAAATCTCAACATTCTGAAAACTAAGATAGTGGCATCCAGTTTCATCACTTCATGGCAAATAGATGGGGAAACAGTGCAAACAGTGACTGACTTTAGTTTGGGATGGAGGGAGGGGTACAAAATCATTGCAGATGGTGAATGCAGCTATGAAATTATAAGACACTTACTCCTTGGAAGGAAAGTTGTGATCAACCTAGACAGTATATAGAAATTCAGAGACATTACTTTGTCAACAAATGTCCATCTAGTCAAGGCTATGGTTTTTCCAGTGGTCATGTATGGATGTGAGAGTTGAACTATAAAGAAAGCAGAGCACCTGAGAATTAATGATTTTAACCTTTGGTGTTGGAGAAGACTCTTGAGAGTCCCTTGGACTGCAAGGAGATCCAAACAATCCATTCTAAAGGAGATCAGTCCTGTGTGTTCATTTGGAGTGATTTTGAAGCTGAAATTCCAATATTTTGGCCACCTGATGCAAAGAGCTGACTCATTGGAAAAGACCCTAATGCTGTGAAAGATTGGCAGAAGAAGGGGACAGCAGAGGAGATGTTTGGATGGCATCACTGGCTCAATGGACATGAGTTTGGGTAGACTCCAGGAGTTGTTGATGGACAGGGAGGCCTGGCATGCTGCGGTTCATGGGGTCCCAAAGAGTCAGACACAAATGAGCAACTGAACTGAACTGAACTGATACACCCATGGCTGATTCATGTCAATGCATCCAACAACCACTACAATATTGTAAAGTAATTAGCCTCCAATTAAAACAGATCAATTAATTGAAGAAGAAAAACATCTAGAATAGAGGGTAGACTCTCTGAAATACAATATTAAAAATTCAAAACACAATCAATCACAAAAATAATTTAAAAATATGAAATTAACTTTAAAAAGTAGGGATGTTTTTTGCAAGGTAATAGGTTGTAAAAATGAAAATTAAAGGATTAATTATGACCCAGAAATCCCACTGCTGGGCATACACACCAAGGAAACCAGAAGTGAAAGAGACACATGTATCCCAATGTTCATTGTAGCACTGCTTATAATAGCCAGGATATGGAAGCAACCTAGATGTCCATTAGTAGATGAGTGAATAAGAAAGCTGTGGTACATATACACAATGGAGTATTACTCAGCCATTAAAAATAATACATTTGAATCGGCTCTAATGATCAGCCATTAAAAAGAATACATTTGAATCAGTTCTAATGAGGTGGATGAAACTGGAACCTATTATACAGAGTGAAGTAAGCCAGTATGAAAAAAAAAATACCATATAGTAATGCATATATATGGAATTTAGAAAGACGGTAATGATAACCCTGTATGCGAGACAGCAAAAGAGACACAGATGTACAGAACAGTCTTTTGAACTTTGTGGGAGAGAGGGAGAGGGTGGGATGATTTGGAAGAATGACTATATATGTATAATATCATATAAGAAACAAATCGTCAGTCTAGGTTCCATGCAGGATACAGGATGCTTGGGGCTGGTGCACTGAGATGACTCAGAGGGATGGTACAGGGAGGAGGTTGGGAGTGGGGTTCAGAATTGGAAACACGTGTACACTCGTGGCAGATTCATGTTGATGTATGCAAAACCAATACAATATTTTAATTTAAAAAAAAATAAAAACACAAAGAATAATAAATAATTTTTTAAAATTAGAAGGTTGATAATAGTAAAACTGTATCTAGGAATTTCTCTGGAGCCACTGTGGTCAGTGTGGGATCAGTTCAATTTCAGATAATTCCTTGTTACAGTTTGTATTTCTTTACAAGATCTATAAGCCCCTTTTAAAGTTTAGTCAATATTAACTACAGGGTTTTAATCTATTGCACCTCTCAATCCCAGAGTGGTTCCCTTTTCTTTATTTATTTTGGCTTTCTATCTTTGCAAGTCTCTTCAGTGTCTAATTTGTGCCCTGGCACAAGGGGGTAAACGTGGTCAAATATTTAGGCTCAGTTGTTCAATTGAGTTGTGGGGAGGAAGGAACACTGCAAACAAATAATGCTAGTGTGTATTTTGGGAATGTTCTTGCAGTGTATGGAACACACTGGGTTTTCCCAAGCTCATGGTGGTGTGTGCTTTCCATGTCTACACTGCTCAGGTTCCAGGTTGCTCCTCAGGGGTACTGTCCAATGTGGGCCCTGCATTTCCTGCAATTCCTAGGTCTAAGATGCTCAGGTTCAGGTTTTCAGGTACACCACAAAGTCACAGATTCATATGCACGTGCGTTTACTGCCCTTCCTAGGTCCCAGCAACTCAGGTGACCAGGTGCTTGGCCAGCAAACTGCCCCAAGTGGGCCATGCATTTTATTTACCTACTGGGTCCAGGCCGCTGAGTTTCCTGGGTGTGCCGTGAAAACACCATCTCAAGTGTATCGTGTGTGTGTCCTCTGTAGAGTTGATCTCAAGCTGCAACCCTCCTGTCAGATGTCATCCGTCCAGGACTCCCAGAAGACGTGGTTAGCAACTGGCAGCCTGCTTACAGTTTGGTGCAGAATGCCTGTCTCTGGGGCTGAGCCGGCCCCTTGTCTTCTGGTTCTGGCTGTCACACACTTGGCTGTCTGCCCCTTGTTGAGGGAGGGGCCTGTAGACAGCTGGCTAGTTCTGCTTTGGTATTTGCTCAATCCTTTGTTCTCCTTTCAAAGAGAATAAGCAGCCTATCTGGATACCTGGTGTCTGCCAGCATTCAGAAATTGTTTTGTGGAAGTTGCTCAGCGTTCAAATGATCATTTGATGAATTTGGGAGAATGTGGTCTCCTCATCCTATTCCTCTGCCATCTTAGGACCGCCCCCACACACCCCCAGGTCTTGTTTATGTATCCATTTAGCCAGCCAGTCTGGGCTTTTTGGTTGGAACATTTAATCCATTTATATTTAGAATATTTATTGATATATGTGCCCCTATTATCATTTTCTTAATTGTTTGGGGTCGATTTTGTAGATCTTTTTTCTTCTCTTGTATTTCTTGTCTATATAAGTCCTTTTAACTTTGTTGTAAAGCTGGTTTTGTGGTAAAGGTTTCTCTTACCTTTGGCTCATTCGAAAAGCTTTGATTTCTCCATCAATGTTGAAGGAGATCCCTGCGAGGTACAGTAATCTTGGTTGTAGATTTTTCTCTTTCAGTGCTTTAAATATGTCCTGCCATTCTCTTCTGGCCTGCAGAGTTTGTTGAAAGATCAGCTGTGAAACATATGGGGTTTCCATTGTATGTCACTTGTTGCTTTTAACTTGCTACTTTTAATATTCTGGAGTATTACTCAGGCATTAAAAAGAATAAATTTGAATCAGTTCTAATGAGGTGGATGAAACTGGAGCCTATTATACAGAGTGAATTAAGCCAGAAAGAAAAACACCAATACAGTATACTAGCACATATATATGGAACTTAGAAAGATGGTAACAATAATTCTGTATACAAGACAGCAAAAGAGACACTGATGTACAGAACAGTCTTTTGGACTCTGGGAGAGGGAGAGGGTGTGATGATTTGGGAGAATGGCATTGAAATAAGTATAATATCATATATCAAACGAGTCACCAGTCCAGGTTCGATGCCTGATACCAGATGCCTGGGGCTGGTGCACTGGGATGACCCAGAGGGATGGTATGGGGAGGGAGGAGTGTTGAGGATGGGGAACACATGTATACCTGTGGCAGATTCATTTTGACACATGGCAAAACCAATACAATATTGTAAAGTTAAATAAAATAAAAATTAAAAACAAAAGTTTGATTAGTATATGTCTTGGGGTGTTTCTACTTGGGTTTATCAAAAATGGGACTCTTTGCATCTCTTGGACTTGCTTGAGTATTTCCTTTTCCATGTCGGGGATTTTTCAAGTATAATCTCTAAAATTTTCTCATACCTTTTATTATTCTATCTTCTTCTGGGACCCCTATAATTTGAATTTTGATGCATTTAATATTGTCCAAGAGGTCTCTGAGACGATCCTCAGTTCTTTTCATTTTTTTACTTTATTCTGCTCTTCTGCAGTTGTTTCCACCATTTTGTCTTTCAATTCACTGATCCATTTTCTACTTCATATACCCGGCTTTGATTTCTTCTAGAGGATTTTTAAATTCAGTAATTCTGTTTTTTGTTTCTGTGTGTTTATTCCTCAATTCAACCAGGGGTATTTTCATTGATTCTTGAATTTTCTCCATATCATTTTCAAAGTTTTTGATCATCTTTACTATCATTATTCTGACTTCTTTTTCAGGCAATTTGCTATTTCCTCTTCATTTGTTTAAATTTCTGTGTTTCCAGTTTGTTCCTTTATTTGTGCATCATTTCTCTGCCATTTCTTCATTTTAAAAAACCTCTTATTGTTTTTGAAGTCCCATTTTCCCAACCTTCAAATTTGCATTCTTTCATCTTTTTAGTTTCTGTACGCCTAAGCTTAGTCCACGGCCTTGTGTAAGCTTTGCATTGGATGAGATTTGTGCTGAGTTTTTTTTTTTTTTTTTTTTCTGATATTCAGGGCTGATTGAGGGTGTAATCCTATCTGCTGATGATTGGGTTTCTATTTTTGACCTATTTGCTCTTTGGAACATCCCACAATGTGTTTGACTGGTGGTTGGGTGATTCTAGGTCTTGTATTCAAGTGGTTTACTTTGTGTGAGTTAATTCTCACTATTTGATACTCCCTAGGGTTAGGAGTTCTCTGGTTTTATAGGGTCTTGGAGTCAATGCTCCCACTCCAAATGTTCAGGACTGGATCACTGGCCAGGAACAGTGTTACAACAGGTGGTTTGTTATGGTATTAGTTTAGACTAATATATATATATATATATATATTTATATAATATACATATATATTTCTCTTTATATATAAATAAAGAGAAACCAAAGGTGAAACCCTGACACATGACAGTTACACTGTAATGAAAATAATAATTAAAATAAAGGAATATACATATATATTCCAATATATGGGAATATACACATATACTACCATCAACAAAATCAAAACCGTCCAGCAAAAATAAAGTACAATGGACTGACCTAGCAAACAATGGAAATCAAAAATGATATCTGCCAATTAAAAACAAAACTAACTAAAGAACAAACGAGAAAATAAAACTAAATCAAAGTACCAAGTGAGGATTAAAGCATTGAAAATAAAACTAACAAAATGTTGAGAGGATGGGAAGGAAAGAAAAGAAAGAAAGAATAGATATGCAGAGTTCAATAGAGGTAGATGAACAAGATTTATTTAAATTAAAGTTTAACTGCAAGGGGACAAGAACAGTGGAGAGGCAAACAATGGAATAAATGTAGAAAAATATAAGAAGATCCAACCGGTCCATTCTGAAGGAGATCAGACCTGGGATTTCTTTGGAGGGAATGATGCTCAAGCTGAAACTCCAGTATTTTGGCCACCTCATGCGAAGAGTTGACTCATTGGAGAAGACTCTGATGCTGGGAGGGATTGAGGGCAGGAGGAGAAGGGGACGACAGAGGATGAGATGGCTGGATGGCATCACTGACTCGATGAATGTGAGTCTGAGTGACCTCCGAGAGCTGGTGATGGATAGGGAGGCCTGGCGTGCTGCAGTTCATGGCATGGGGTCGCAAAGAGTTGGACATGACTGAGCGACTGATCTGATCTGATAATAGATTAAAAAATTAAAATATAAAACAATAAAAATAGAAAAGAATAAAAAAAATAAATGGGAAAAAAAGGAAACCTCCAAAGAACTGTAAAAAACCAACTTAGAAGCAGAGGTTTATCACAACAGTAAAAAGTGTGACTGAACATATACATACACATATGCACCCACAAGCAAAATCAAAACACTGCAATAAAATAAAGTGCAATAGATTGATTGACCTGGTGAACAAAGGAAAAAATAAATAAATACATATATACAAAGGAAAAACAATGTGTGTATATATATATGTATGTATATGTATATATATATGTATGTATATGTTATATATATATACACCAAACAGAACCACCTGAAGCACAAACTGGGAAACAAAACTAGTGCAAGTTGCCAACTAGAGAACAAAAGAATGAAAATAAAACTAAGAAACATGTTGAGAGGAAAGGAAAGAAAGGAAAAAATACACATGCAAAGATAAATAGAAGTACAGATGATTCTTGAGAGTCCCTTGGGCTGCAAGGACATACAACCAGTCCATCCCAAGGGAGATCAGTCTTGGGTATTCATTGGAAGGACTGATGTTGAAGCTGAAATTCCTATATTTTGGCCACCTGATGCAAAGAGCTGACTCATTGGAAAAGATCCTGATGCCAGGAAAGTTGGAGAGGAGAGAGAGAAGGGGATGACAGAGGATGAGATGGTTGGATGCCATCATCAACTCGATGGAAATGTGTTTGGTTGGCTCCGGGAGTTGGTGATGGATAGGGATGTCTGGCGGGCTGTGGTCACAAAGAGTCGGACACGAATGAGCCACTGAACTGAACTGAACTGCAAAAAAAGATTTATATATGTTAGAGATTAACTGCAAGGGGAAAAGAACAGTAGGAAAAGTAAACAAATAATAAATGTAGAAAAATAATAATAGGTTTAAAAAATGATACATAAAAAGAAACAGAGAGAAACAAAAGAAAACACCACAGAATTGCAAAAGCTGAATGTAGAGACAGAGGTTTATAACAGCAATAAAAATGTGACAGATAAAAAACAAAGGCTCAAAAGATTCGTTAGATTTCATAGTGCCAGGGAATGTGGGCGGGGGAAAGGAATGAAAAACAAACAAACAAAAAATCATGAAGAATCTACAGAGCAAGTCAAACCATGAGAATAACACAGGTTATCAGTCTTTTCCCCCGCTGGAAATCACAGTCCACCTCACCTCCCTAGGATGCTCTTCAAAACTGTTCTGATCTCTGAACCTGATTTAGGGGCAGCTCAGATTCTATTCTGGTCCTTCTTCTACATGTTGTTGTCTCCAGTCTTAACAGCTATCAGAACTAGGACGTTTTCTTTTGTGGGAGGTATCAATGTCGTTTTATAAGTGATGGTGATTTGGTTGAAATTCAGACTGTGTCTGCCTTGGATCATAATTGATAGAGGGAAGTAAATGACCTGAAAGAGGTAAAATATATGTAAATGACCTGAAAGAGGTAAAATATATATATATATATGAATGACACAGAGTCTGCCTAGTTGATCATGTGGATTTAATCTGCAGCTTGTATATAGGCGGTAGGAAGGTTTTGGGTCTTCTCCATTAGAAACACTGTCCCTAGGAGTTGGATTTGCCCCTTTGAGGGCCAGATGTGGAGTTGCAATTGCTTGGGTCATGGGGTTCTGGCAGCACCAGGTACTCAGGGGAGTTGACGGCTAGGACAGCAGGAAATGTTGAGCTCTAGAAGGGTATGTCAACCAATATTGGCCAATACGCACCAGTATTTTTGCATGTAGAAGCCCTTTCTCTGAAAGAGAAGCCTGGCAAGTCACTTTCTACAATGTTGCAAGGAGTTGAACACTACTAAAGTGACTATCCATAAACACAAGACTTTTATGGCCTACAGCAGCTCTGCCCCAGCAAGCACTGAGCATGAACGTGGCATAGCTTCTTCACTTGTGGGGACCCTGGTAGCGCCAAGTGTGCACCGATACTGACTGCCTCTGCCACCGAAGTTTTGGCCCTATCAGTCTTTTCTCCAGCATCTTGTAGCTGGTGATAAGGAGGCCTCTTTGGCCACTCTTTCTCCATAGCTTCACTCTCAGACACTTAGAGGGCTCCTGTGCCTGGGGTACTTCTCTGTTGTTTGGATTATCAGGCACATAGACAGGACCCCTGGGTGGGGTCCTACTCTGTAGATCAGTGAGTCAGGTACTTGACTGGACAGCCTCTCTGTTGTTCAGCTGCCTATGCTGATGCGTGGGGAGAAAGAGGCTATGGTAATGGCTCCACCGAATATGATTGATTAAGCAGTAGGCAACTTGCTTCCCTGGTGCCTGGTGTTCCTCCACAGGCATTTCCAAACCTAATCGCCTCCTTCACATACCATCAGTCCATCTCTCTGCAGTCAATAGCAGCCCTTGCCCTGGGATTGCTCCACAATCACCAAAATCCAGCTCCCAAATGCTCTCCCTTCTAGGGGACCTGTGTCCATATCTGGGATGTATATGACTGTGGCAATGACTGTCTGATCCTCATTCCATTTAGGATACCACAGATTAATTGTTTTAGGCAGATCAACTCTTAGCCTAAAATATTTCTCCTCTGATCAAGACAATTACTGCAATATGGGGACTGGAAACCTACCTCAGTTCTCCCACCAACTACAGGCAGGTACAGACCTATTAACACTCCTGTTTTTCCCATTGGTTCCTTCATCCTACCGAGTTTTGTGGTTCTATATATTCTTTTTGTGACATTGTATAGGAGACAGGGATCAAGACCATCCCCATGGAAAAGAAAGGCAAAAAAGCAAAATGGCTGTCTGGGGAGGCCTTACAAATAATGGCTGTCTGGTGAGGCCTTACAAATAGCAGTGAAAAGAAGAGAAGCAAAATGCAAAGGAGAAAAGGAAAAATATAAACATCTGAATGCAGAGTTCCAAAGAATAGCAAGTAGAGATAAGAAAGCCTTCTTCAGCGATTAATGCAAAAAAATAGAGTGAAACAACAAAATGAGAAAGACTAGAGATCTCAGACATACCAAGGGAACATTTTATGCAAAGATGCACTTGATAAAGGACAGAAATGGTACGGACCTAACATAAGCTGAAGATATTAAGAAGAGATGGTAAGAATACACAGAAGAACTGTACAAAAAAAGATTTTCACGAACCAGATAATCACAATTGTGTGATCACTGACCTAGAGCCAGACATCCTGGAATGTGACATCAAGTGGGCCTTAGAAAGCAGCACTACGAACAAAGCTAGTGGAGGTGATGGAATTCCAGTGGAGCTATTCCAAATCCTGAAAGATGATGCTGTGAAAGTGCTACACTCAATATGCCAGCAAATTTGGAAAACTCAGCAGTGGCCACCGAACTGGAAAAGCTCAGTTTTCATTCCAATCCCAAACAAAAGCAATGTCAAAGAATGCTCAAACTACCGCACAATTGCACTCATCTCACATGCTAGTAAAGAATGCTCAAAATTCTCCAAGTCAGGCCTCAGCAATATGTGAACCATGAACTTCCTGATGTGCAAGCTGGTTTTAGAAAATGCAGAGGAACCAGAGATCAAATTGCCAACATTCGCTTGATCATGGAAAAAGCAAGAGAGTTCCAGAAAAACATCTATTTCTGCTTTATTGACTATGCCAAAGCCTTTGACTGTGTGGATCACAATAAACTATGGAAAATTCTGAAAGAGATGGGAATACCAGACCACTTGACATGCCCCTTGAGCAATTTGTATGCAGGTCAGGAAGCAACAGTTAAAAGTGGACATGGAACAACAGACTGGTTCCAAATAGAAAAAGGAGTACATCAAGGCTGTATATCGTCACCCTGTTTATTTAACTTCTGTGCAGAGTACATCATGAGAAACGCTGGACTAGATGAAACATAACCTGGAATAAAGATTGCCAGGAGAAATATCAAGAACTTCAGATATGCAGATGAGAGCATCCTTATGGCAGAAAGTGAAGGGAAACTAAAAAGTCTCTTGATGAAATTGAAAGTCGAGAGTGAAAAAGGTGGCTTAAAGCTCAACATTCAGAAAACAAAGATCATGTCTTCTGGTTGCATCATTTCATGGAGAATAGATGGGGAAACAGTGGAAACAGTGTCAGACTTTATTTTTCTGGGCTCCAAAATCACTGCAGATGGTGACTCCAGCCATGAAATTAAAAGACGCTTACACCTTGGAAGGAAAGTTATGACCAACCTAGATAGCATATTCTAAAGCACAGACATTACTTTGCCAAACAAAGGTCCGTCTAGTCAAGGTTATGTTTTTTCCTGTGGTTATGTATGGATGTGACAGTTGGACTGTGAAGCAGGCTGAGTGCTGAAGAATTGATGCTTTTGAACTGTGGTGTTGGAGAAGACTCTTGAGCGTCCCTTGGACTGCAAAGACATCCAACCAGTTCATTCTGAAGGAGATCAGCCCTGGGATTTCTTTGGAAGGAATGATGCTAAAGCTGAAACTCCAGTACTTTGGCCACCTCATGCGAAGAGTTGACTCATTGGAAAAGACTCTGATGCTGGGAGGGATTGGGGGAAAGAAGAGAAGGGGTCGATAGAGAATAAGATGGCTGGATGGCATTACTGACTTGATAGACGTGAGTGTCAGTGAACTCCGGAAGTTGGTGTTGTACAGGGAAGTCTGGTGTCCTGTGATTCATGGGGTCACAAAGAATCAGACAGGGCTGAGCAACTGATCTGATCTGATACATTCTTTTCCACTGGTCAGGTACTCCTGTCAGCTCTCAGCTGTGAACCGCAAATACTTCTGTGTCTGAAGGTGTATTTCTGATGTGTCCAAGGAGAGAGATGTACTGCACTTGCAACTACCACTCTGCCATCTTATTCGTCTCAATTTTTTGACTATTAGAAATAAAACTGCTATGAACATTTATGTGCACGTTTTTGGAGAAACATATTTTTTTACACATAGTGAGGTGACCATGAGACCTAGATTTGAAGCAAGACAGCTCCAAGTGGAGAAAGGGCAAGTCTATTCAGTGCACTCTCATGCCTGAAGACAGTGGTGTCTGAATGGAAACTAGAAAAAAGGAGGTGGGATGGAAAATGTTTCTGGTAGGTGGCCCAGTATTAAATGGTCTTCAGAGTGTTTTAACACCACTTCTCAAAGAGTCGGACACGACTGAGAGATTGAACTCAACTGTAGGAGGAAAGTGGAATGATTCTCATTTCCACAGACACTTCAGATCAGATCAAATCAGATCAGATCAGTTGCTCAGTCGTGTCCGACTCTTTGCGACCCCATGAATTGCAGCACGCCAGGCTCCTTGTCCATCACCAACTCCCAGAGGTCACTCAGACTCACATTCATCGAGTCAGTGATGCCATCCAGCAATCTCATCCTCTGTAGTCCACTTCTCCTCCTGGCTCCAATCCCTCCCAGCATCAGGGTCTTCCCCAATGAGTCAATTCTTCACATGAGGTGGCCAAATACTGGAGTTTCAGCTTCAGCATTATTACTTCCAAAGAAATCCCAGGGCTGATCTCCTTCACAATGTACTGGTTGGATCTCCTTGCAGTTCAAGGGACTCTCAAGAGTCTTCTCCAACACCACAGTTCAAAAGCATCAATTTTTCGGTGCTCAGCCTTCTTCACAGTCCAGCTCTCATATCCATACATGACCGCAGGAAAGACCATAGCCTTGACTAGGCGAAACTTTGTTGGAAAAGTAATGTCTGTGCTTTTGAATATGCTATCTAGTTTGGTCATAACTTTCCATCCAAGGAGTAAGCATCTTTTAATTTCATGGCTGCAGTCACCATCTGCAGTGATTTTGGAGCCCAGAAAAATAAAGTCTGACACTGTTTCCACTGTTTCCCCATCTATTTCTCATGAAGTGATGGGACGAGATGCCATGATCTTCGTTTTCTGAATGTTGAGCTTTAAGTCAACATTTTCACTCTTCACTTTCACTTTCATCAAGAGACTTTTTAGTTCCTCTTCAATTTCTGCCATAAGGGTTCTCTCATCTGCATATCTGAGGTTATTGATATTTCTCCCAGCAGTCTTGATTCCAACTTTTGTTTCTTCCAGTCCAGCGTTTGTCATGATGTACTCTGCCTAGAAGTTAAATAAACAGGGTGACAATATACAGCCTTGATGTACTCCTTTTCCTATTTGGAACCAGTCTGCTGTTCCATGTCCAGTTCTAACTGTTGCTTCCTGACCTGCATACAAATTTCTCAAGAGGCAGATCAGGTGGTCTGGTATTCCCATCTCTTTCAGAATTTTCCACAGTTTATTGTGATCTACACAGTCAAAGGCTTTGGCATAGTAAATAAAGCAGAAATGGATGTTTTTCTGGAACTCTCTTGCTTTTTCAATACAGCCTAATTATCATGGAAGTATTTTAGGCAAGATATTAAAATCTAGAAAATGGTGAAATATGAGAGAGAACAGAAGCAAAGCCTCAATACTGTGGCCTCAGGGCAAGGTTTGGAGGAGACACATGCTTCCTGCCTTGTGATCCAACAGAGTTGACTTAGAGAGATGAGGGTGGCAGGTGAGTCTGGAGGGCTCCTACGGGCCATTATAAATGCTGGATTTTCCCCATCAAATCATCTGAGTTGACCTCCATTCTGCCCTAGAGGTATAAGGATTGAACTTTGTGATGTCAGTTCTCACCCAGAGTCACCATTGTCTCCGGAAGTGAATTGCTCATCTCATAAAGCATAATGCTGTGGACCCCTGGGGAAGGTTATATAGAGGGGTGCTCAGGTGCTCTGGAACAGACCACTTGGAGTCTTCAAAATGAGTAAAGTGACTCAGAAGCCACAAGGCTCTAGAACAGTTATGGAACAGCCTACTGCAGAAAACCAGGAGGAAAAGATGAAGACTTCCTTTCAACTTAGATCCACAGAAGTATCAAGGTGAGTTGAACGCACCCAAGCTCCTCTTGCCCCTTGACACCGCCCCATGAGAACCCCTCCCCTCTACTTGCCTGGCACATAGCCCTTCTCTTGTCACACTCCTCCTGAAACCATCTTTCCCATCCATATTCACCCTCTTCCTCAAACAAATGCCATTCTGTGCTCCCTCTCTTGATCTCTCCAGGTGTCCAGGGTAACCATGCTGGTGAATAAGCCATCTGGTCCTGAGTTTGTTTTTGTTAGATGGAAGATTTTTGATTAGAGTTTTGCTTTCCATGTTTGTGATGGGTATGTTGAGATGATCTATTTCTTCCTGGCTCAGTTTTGGAAGGTGATGCTTTTCTAAGAATTTGTTCATTTCTTCCAAGTTGTCCATTTTATTGTCCTATAGCTACTGATAATAGTTTCTTATGATCCTTTGCATTTCTGTGTTGTCTGCTGTGATTTATCCATTTTCATTTCTAATTTTGTTGATTTAATTGTTCCCCTTCCTTTCTTAATGAGTCTTGCTAATGATTTGTCTATTTTATTTATCTTCTCAAAGAATCAGCTTTTACTTTTGCTGATTTTTCCTGTAGTTTCCTTCACTTCTTTTTTTTTTTTTTCCATTTATTTCAGCCCTAATTTTTATTATTAATTTTTTCCTTCTTATAAGCCTGGGTTTCTTCATTTCTTCTTTTCCTAGCTGCTTTAGGTGTACAGTTAGGTCATTTATTTGATGTTTCTCTTTTTTCTTGAGGTAAGCTTGTATTTCTATGCACCTTCCCCTTCAGATCAGATCAGATCAAATCAGTCGCTCAGTCATGTCCAACTCTTTGTGACCCCATGAATCGCAGCACGCCAGGTCTCCCTGTCCATCAAAAGCTCCCGGAGGTCACTCAGACTCACATCCATTGAGTCAGTGATGCCATCTAGCCATCTCATCCTCTGTCATCCACTTCTCCTCCTGCCCCCAATCCCTCCCAGCATCAGAGTCTTCTCCAATGAGTTAATTCTTCGCATGAGGTGGCCAAAATACTGGAGTTTCAGCTTTAGCACCATTCCTTCCAAAGAAATTCCAGGGCTGATCTCCTTCACAATGGACTAGTTGGATCTTTCTGCAGCCCAAGGGACTCTCAAGAGGCTTCTCCAACACCACAGTTCAAAAGCATCAATTCTTCGGCCCTGAGCCTTCTTCACAGTCCAACTCTCACATGCATACACGACCACAGGAAAGACCATAGCCTTGACTAGGCCAACCTTTGTTGGCAAAGTAATGTCTGTGCTTTTGAATATGCTATTTAGGTTGGTCATAACTTCCCATCCAAGGAGTAAGCGTCTTTTAATTTCATGGCTGCAGTCACCATCTGCAGTGATTTTGGAGCCCAGAAATACAAAGTCTGACACTGTTTCCACAATTTCCCCATCTATTTCCCATGTAGTGATGGGACCAGATGCCATGATCTTCATTTTCTGAATGTTGAGCTTTAAGCCGACCTTTTCACTCTTCACTTTCACTTTCATCAAGAGGCTTTTTAGTTCCTCTTCACTTTCTGCCATAAGGGTGGTGTCATCTGAATATCTGAGGTTATTGATATTTCTGCTGGCAATCTTGATTCCAACTTGTGTTTCTTCCAGTCCAGTGTTTCTCCTGATATACTCTGCACAGAAGTTAAATAAACAGGGTGACAATATACAGCCTTGACGTACTCCTTTTCCTATTTGGAACCAGTCTGTTGTACCATGTCCGCTTCTAACTGTTGCTTCCTGACCTGCATACAAATTTCTCAAGAGGCAGATCAGGTGGTCTGGGATTCCCATCTCTTTCAGAATTTTCCACAGTTTCTTGTGATCCACACAGTCAAAGGCTTTGGCATAGTTAATAAAGCAGAAATAAATGTTTTTCTATAACTCTCTTGCTTTTTCCATGATCCAGCGGATGTTGGCAATTTAATCTTTGGTTCCTCTGCCTTTTCTAAAACCAGCTTGAACATCAGGGAGTTCACGGTTCAAATATTGCTTAAACCTGGCTTTGAGAATTTTGAGCATTACTTTACTATCCTGTAAGATGAGTGCAATTGTGCGGTAGTTTGAGCGTTCTTTGGCATTGCCTTTCTTTGGGATTGGGATGAAAACTGAACTTTTCCAATCTTGTGGCCACTGCTGAGTTTTCCAAATTTGCTGGCATATTGAGTGCAGCACTTTCACAGCATCATCTTTCAGGATTTGGAATAGCTCCACTGGAAAACCATCACCTCCACTAGCTTTGTTCGTAGTGATGCTTTCTTAGGCCCTCTTGACTTCACATTTCAAGACGTCTGGCTCTAGGTCAGTGATCACACCATCATGATTATCTGGGTCGTGAAGATCTTTTTTGTACAATTCTTCTGTTAGCACTGCTTTTACTGAATCCCAAAGTTTTGGGGTTGCCTTGTTTTCATTTTCATTTGTTTCTATGCATATTTTAATTACTTCTCTGATTTCTTCTGTTATTCATTCAGGAGCATGTTGTTTACCCTCCATATATTTGTATTTGTAATAGTTTCTTTCCCCCTGTAGTTGACATCTAGTCTTACTACATTGTGATGCAGTAAGTAGAGATGCTTGAAATGATTTTGATTTTTTTTTCCCAATTTACCAAGATTAGATTTATGGCCCAGTATGTGATCTATCCTGGAGTACGTTCCGTGTGCACTTGAGGAAAAGGTGAAATTAATTGCTTTGGCATGAAATGTTCTTTTGATATCAATTATGTCTAACTGATCCATTGTATCACTTAAAGTTTGTGTTTCCTTGTTAATTTTCTGTTTGGTTGATCTATCCATAGGTGTGAGTAGGATCTTAAAGTCTCCCACTATAATTGTGTTATTGTTAATTTCCCCTTTCATACTCGTTAGCATTTGCTTTACATATTGAGGTGCTCTTATGTTGGGTTCATATATATTTATAATTGTTATATCTTCTTCTTGGATTGATTCTTTGATCATTATGTAGTGGCCTTGTCTCTTTTCATCCCCTTTATTTCAAAGTCTATTTTATCTGACATGAGTATTGCTACTCCTAATTTCTGTTTCTCCCATTTTGCATGAAATACGTTTCCCAGCCCTTAATTTTCAATCTGTGTGTGCTCCTTGGTTTTATGTTGGTCTCTTACACACCATATATAAAGGTCTGGTTTTGTAACCTATTTATAATATTTTTCTTTGTCACTTCTCTATCCATTTGTCCAACCCTCTATCCAATCAACAATCAATCTTGTTCCTTGGTGCATTTTGGTATGTGTCTCCTTAAGTATCTCAGCAAGCCTGCCATTAAGTAGTGAGTCGTGACTCACTGAAAAAGACTAGGATACTAGAAGGGATTGCGGGCAGGAGGAGAAGGGGACGACAGATGATGAGATGGCTGGATGGCATCACTGACTCGATGGACGTGAGTCTGAGGCAACTCCGAGAGTTGATGATGGACAGGGAGGCCTGGTATGCTGCGATTCATGGGGATGCAAAGAGTCGGACACCACTGAGTGACTGAACTGAACTGAACAGATGCGTATGATGCCCTCTCAAGCAGAAACAGAAGAATGCTAACGAATGTAATTTATAAAATCCGAATGTGTGTGTGTGTGTGTCTGTGTGTGTGTGTGTGTCTGTGTGTCTGTGTGTATGAAGTAATATTTACTGTGGTTATGCTGCTATCTCATGGAGAAGTAGAATAATTCTTATGAATATAATTTATAAAATCCAGATGCATTCTTCACATATTGAAAAAGATATTAGATGTTTATTTAAAAAAAAATACATGCTCATAACAGAAAATGTAAATTTGTGAGACAAAAACAAACAAAGAAAAAATCTCCCATGATCTCATTTGCCATTGGCTTAGTATTCTGAGTTCCTGGGCCAGGGAGATAAAATATCAGGAGTGCTAGTTATTTTACTATAAAATAATTTCTGTTATTCGAATTTTAACATATAACTTCCTTCTGATATGTGATTCTTGCTTTGTTTACTTATATTGAAGCTTTTACTTTCACAAATAATGTGTAATTTTACCACATCTTTAGAGACTGCTTGCTTTTAACTTTTTTATTCTTTTTTTTCTTGTTTTTGCTGTAATTAAAAAAAAAGTTGCATGTCATGCCTCCAGTAAATAATGCTGCAGTGAACATTGGGATGCATGCATCTTTTGGTATTAAGGTTTTTTTTTCCAGAAAAAATGCTCAGGAGTAGGTCATATGATGATTAAATTTTTAGTTTTTTTAAGGAGCTGCCATACTGTACACCATAGTGTACACCATAGTGTACACCATAGTGGCTGTACCAATTTACATGTCCATTGACAGTACAAGTGTTCCCAATCTCTCCAGGAATTATTGCTTGTAGAATTTTTGTTAATAACTATTCGGACTGACTTGAAAGAATACCACATTGTAGTTTTGATTTTTATTTCTCTAATAATTAGTGATGATAAACTAATCATGGAGGTTCATGACACTGTACAGGATACAGGCAGTAAGACCATCCCCAAGAAAAAGAAATGCTGAAAAGCAAAATGGCTGTCTGAGGAGGCCTTACAAATAGTTGTGAAAAGAAGAGAAGCTAAAAGCAAAGGAGAAAGGGAAAGATATATCCATTTGAATGCAGACTTCCAAAGAATAACAAGTAGAGATAAGAAAGCCTTTCTCAGTGATCAGTGCAAAGAAAGAGAGGAAAATAAAGAATAGAAAAGACTAGAGATCTCTTCAAGAAAGTCAGAGATACCAGGGAACATTTCGTGTAAAGATGGGCTCAATAAATTACAAAAATGGTATGGACCTAACAGAAGAAGAAGATATTAAGAAGAGGTGGCAAGAATACATAGGAGAACTGTATTCAAAATATCTTCAAGACCCAGATAATCACAACGCTGTGATCACTTGCCTAGAGACAAACATCCTGGAATGTTAACTCGAGTGGGCCTTCAGAAGCAACACTACAAACATAGCTAGTGGAGGTGATGGAATTCCAATTGAGCTATTTCAAATTCTCAAAGACGATGCTGTGAATGTTCTGCATTCAATATGCCAGTAAATCCGGAAAACTCAGCAGTGGTCACAGAATTGGAAAACATTAGTTTTCCTTTCAATCCCAAAGAAAAGCAATGCCAAAGAATGCTCAAATTACAGTACAATTAAACTAATCTCACACGCTAGTAAACTAATGCTCAAAATTTCCAAGCCAGGCTTCAGCAGGATGTGAAATGTGAACTTCCAGATGTTCAAGGAGGTTTTAGCAAAGGCAGAGGAACCAGAGCTCAAATTGCCAACATCTGCTGGATCATGAAAAAGCAAGAGAGTTGCAGAAAAACATCTATTTCTTCTTTATTGACTATGCCAAAGCTTTTGTGTGTGAATAACAATAAACTGTGGGAAATTCTCAAAGAGATATAAATACCAGACCACTTGACCTTACTCTTGACAAATCTGTGTGCAGGTCAGGAAGCAACAGTTAGAACTGGACATGGAACAGCAAACTGCTTCCAAAGAGAGAAAGGAGTACATCAAGGCTCTATATTTTCATCGTGCTTATTTAACTCATATGCAGAGTACATCATGAGAAACCCTGGGCTGGAGGAAGCACAAGGTGGAATTAAGATTGCTGGGAGAAATATAAATAACCTCACATATGCAGGCGACACCACCCTTTCTGAAGGTATAAAGTGAAGAAGAGCTAAAGAACCTCTTGATGGAAGTGAAAGATGAGAGTGTAAAAATTGGCTTAAAGCTCAATATTCAGAAAACGAAGATCATTGTCTCATCACTTTATGGCAAATAGATGGGGAAATGGTGGAAACAGTGGCTGACTTTATTTTGGGGAGCTCCAAAATCACAGCAGATTGTGACAGCAACCATGAAATTGAAGTACGCTTACTCCTTGCAAGGAAAGTTATGACCAACCTAGACAAGATGTTAAAAAGCAAACATTACCTTGCCAACAAAGGTCCATTTAGTCAATGCTATCGTTTTTCCAGTAGTCGTGTATGGATGTGAGAGTTAGAATGTAAAGAAAGCTGGTAGCTGAAGAAGTTATTATTTTGAACTGTGGTGTTGGAGAAGACTCTTGAGAATCCCTTGGGCTCCAAGGAGATTCAATTAGTCCATCGTAAAGGAGAACAGTCCTGGTGTTCATTGGAAGGACTGATGTTTAAGCTGAAACTCCAATATTTTGGCCACCTGATGTGAAGAGCTGATCCATTTGAAAAGACCCTGATTCTGGGAAAGATTGAGGGCAGACAGAGAAGGGGATGACAGTGGATGAGATGGTTGGATGGCATCACTGACTCAATGGACATAAGTTTGGGTGGACTCCGTGAGTTGGTGATGGACAGTGAGGCCTTGAGTGCTGCAGTCCATGGAGTTGCAAAGAGTCGGACACGACTGAGTGACTAACCTGAACTTAGCCTCTTTTCAAGTGCTTTTTCATCATCTGTATGACTTCTTTGGGGAAATGTCTATTTAGATATACCTGTTTTTTTTACTGAGGTTTTTTGTTTTGTTGTTGTTGTTGTTGTTGTTGTGTTTTTTTTGATACTGGGCTACATAGCTGTATATTTGGAAAATAATGCCTTGATAACTAATGGGAACTATCTGTGTAGCACAGGGAACTGTTGTCCATGCCCTGTGATGACCTAAATTTAGAAGGAAATTAAATGAAAGAGGTTATGTTTATACACTTGCACACCTAAGGTGGTTTGCTGTACAGCAGAAAGTAACACAACATTGTTAAGCAACTACATGTGTGCATACTCTAGGCTCCATTTAGAGAAAGTTCTAAATGAAGCAGAAGTAATCTACACTAATAGAACTGAGAATAGGGGTTACATGGGGAAGGACAGTGTGGGGAAGTGTACCAAAGAAATTCTCTACGATGCTTGGTAATATATATTTTTTTTTTTTTCAGTGAGAATTAGATATATAATCTATGTGAAATTGCAGAAACATTTCTGAAATGTAAATTCCAAACAGCGTCTTGCTAAGTGGCTCTATGTATTTATAAATTTACTAGATAATGTCATATGATTCTTCAGAAAGTTGCATCATACTATGCTTTTACAACCCTGCTGAAACACTGTTTTTCCAATTCGTCATCCTCCATTTGGAGGAAAAATTTGGTATATTTCAACTTTCTCATTGAACTTTGGCAATTTGCATGGTGAGAAATCATATTCGATTATTGTTCTTATTTGCATTTCTTTTATTACCAAGTAAGTTTGACATTTCTTCCTGATATTTGGTAATTTTCCTCTTTTTTTTTTTTTTCTGGGCAATTTGTATTTCGTTGTATTCTTGTTTACTTAGCAATTATCTTCTATTGTGTTGTTCATCTTCTTTTCTTATTTTAACTTTGGACACTGCCTAAATGAGGTAAACGGGTCATTTTTCAGCTATCTTCCAAATATTTATAAATTGTCGTTTTAAAATTCCTTGTTTATTGTCTATTCAACCATGCAGGAGGTTTACTACAAAGAAAGTTAAGTAAATTTTCCCTTTTAAGCTTCTGGACAAAGAGCATGTAAAAGAAGAAATATTAAAGGTGGCCGAAAACTCTAGGAAGCTATAGGGTGTGGTTAAAAGAATTGGGAGGGATCAACTCTCTGAGTTGCTCCCCACCCTCCCCTAGACGTGTCTGAATGAGGCTTTGTGATGTCAAGGCTCATCCAGAGCCACCATTGGCTATGGAAAGGACTTGTTGAGCTCATAAAGTGTAAACGTGTGGCCACCTGGGAAAGGATATATAGAGAGGTGCTCAGGGGCTCTGAAGTAGTCTTCAAAATGACTAAGGTGACTGGGAAGCCTCAAGGCTCTAGAGCTGTTCTGGAACAGCTGACTCTAGATACGCAAGAGGAAAAGATGAAGACCTCCCATCAACTGAGGTCCAAAGGATGTGTCAAGGTGAGCTGAACCCACCTAAGCTCCTCATGTCTTTCTCTGAATTATTTAGTATGTTGAAAAAAATAGCATTATATCATTCTTTCCTATGACTAATATTCCATTGCATGCATAAAATATCTGTCTTTATCCATTCACCTATCTATGGGCATTTAAGGTTGTTTCCATGTCTTTGCTACTGTACATTGTGCTACTATAAACTACTTGTGCATATCACTTTTCTGATGAGAGTGTTCATCTTACTGGATATATGCCCAGTAGTGTTATTGTTGGATCATATAGTAACTTTATTTATAGAGTTTTAAGAAGCACTATATGGGGGAAGGTGATGATGGGCAAGAGGTTCAAAAGGAGGGGATATATGTATATATATGGCTTATTCATGTTGAGGTTTGAAAGAAAAAAACAAAATTCTGTAATGCAATTACCCTTCAGTAAAATAATAATAATAATTAAAGAAATACTTACTCTTTTCAATAGTGGCTGCATCAGTTTCTTGATTTTCATGTATAGTAGTGGTAGTGAAAGTCACTCGGTCATGTCCGACACTTTGTGACCCCATGGATTAAACAGCCCATGGAATTCTCCAGGCCAGAATACTGGAGTGAATAGCCTTTTCTTCTCCAGTGAATCTTCCCCAACCAGGGATGGAAACCAGGGCTCCTGCATTGCAGGTGGATTCTTTACCACCTTAGCCACAAGGGAAGACAGATTTTTCATGTATGCTGTTGCTGCTGCTGCTAAGTCGCTTCAGTAGTGTCCAACTCTATGTGACCCCATGGAAGGCAGCCCACCAGCTCACCCATCCCTGGGATTCTCCAGGCAAGAACACTGGAGTGGGTTGCCATTTCCTTCTCCAATGTATGAAAGTAAAAATTGAAAAGGAAGTCGCTCAGTCCTGTCTCTTTGTGACCCATGGACTTCATCCTACCAGGCTCCCCTGTCCATTGGATTTTCCAGGCAAGAGTATCAGCCATTATAGGATGTTGTTAATCTTCCTGGAGTACATGGTTGACTACTTTTTTTTTTTTTTTTTTTTCGAAATCAGTGTGTGTGTGTGTGTGTGTGTGTGTGTATGTGTGTGTGTGTGTGTTTAATATATACTCTTAGGAGTGGAGGTGCCAGGTCATATGGTCAGTCTCTTGCATTCTTTAAAAGGCATTTTGTAGTGACATTTATAATGGCTCCTACCAAATATATCTCACTAGTACTATAACGATTCCCCTTTAAAAATGTTTTTTCTACCATGTCTTCTCTCTATAATATTTGATACTTTTTCACTACTCAGACGTGATACTTCATTACTATAGTTTATGTATCTATAATAATACACTGGGCTTCTCAGGTGGCACTGTCGTTAAGAATCTGCCTGCAAAGGCAGAAGTCAAAGGAGATGTGATTTGGGAAGATCCCCTGGAGGAGGAAATGGCAACTCACTCCAGAATTCTTGCCTGGAAAATTGCAAGGACAGAGGAACTTGGTGGGCTATAGTCTCTGAGATCACAAAGAGATGAACCCAAAAGAATTCTCAGTAATTCATTATAATGAGTGTATTTCATGTGCTTTTAAAGAAATACTGAGAATTGTATTTACCTGTTCGTATTTTCTTCCAGATACGGTGTGCTCTTTGACATTTTTCCTTCACACAAGACAGTTAGCAATTTTTGAAAGACAGATATCATTTGAAGCTTTGAAGCCTTGGGAATATTAAATGATTTTTTAAAGCACTTTGAGCGAGTTGTATTTAACTGTTGATGTTTTCTTCCTGAGAGTGTCCTGGATATCCTTTTTCACTTTATTATTATCATTATTATTATTATTATTTTTTTTTTTTGATGAGTGACTCCTATCATGTTCAAGGGTAGGTGTCATGTAAAGTCCAGCAATAGGACCTTGTGCATATCAGATGTCAATCAGTGATAGTTTTAAAGCTGCTGTTACAGAGAAAACCCTCCATGCTGCAAGGCTTTATTATTTGTACCTCTTTTAGGATGGCCTGTGATGTCTGAGAGTTTTTGTCAAGCCTGGAAGTATATTAGAGTAGAATGAGCCAGAAGATGCCAGCAAACCTGATGTCTCCTCACTCTTGGATCTTTGAAGTAAGTGTTCCTATTCTCTTTAAGTTGAAGACAAGGATGAGTTGGTTTTACGTGTACAAATTCTTGTTCTGAGACACAGAGACTACTTTTAATGTTCAGGTGTGCTTGCTTTTCCCAACATATTATTAGAAATTTTTTTGTCTACCACTCTTGTTGCAATAGGTTTATATGAATTTTGTATATAATATGTATCTGTGGGAAAAAATTAATACCAAGTTCCAGATATATCCCTTCCATCCACCAAGGTCCTCGGCTACCCATAAGTTTCTTGCCAGTTTGGATGTCCACGTCACATTTGTGTGAGTGCTCACTGCAGTGGATTTCTGTATCCCACACTCCATTGTATCCCATGATGTTTCTTGAAATGTGCCTTCATTCAGTGTTATGATCTCTGGATTTGTCTCTATCAGTGAAGAGAGACTACTTTCAAATTTCAAGCCTTGATTCAAAATTCATTCCAGACCTATCAGACATATATCACTCTTTATCCATTCCTCTATCCAAGTACACTATCTTAACTTTCATTTCTTTGATGTTCTGAATGATGCGGCAGGACTTGGTTTGGGGTTGGTGGTGTTGGAAGTCTATTCATGTCTGAAATACTCCAGGAGAGGATCTGATTCATCATACTGTCTCTACCTCTTAATTTATTTATTTTTCTCTCATAGGAGTGCACTTTTCTAGTCACGCTCATAGTGGCTCTTACCAGGTTCATTCCTCCAGTATCTTAAAGTGTCCACTGTACTAATACTACTCTGTCATTGATGTCATGTCCAGGATTTGATAGTGGCCCTTTTCCATGCTCAGGTGGAGGTGATAATGTCCTCGGAGCTTAGACGTCTGTATCTCTTAGAATTCACCCTATGTGTCATGTGCTTTTTTAAAGAAAAACACGGAAGTGTGTTTACCTGTTCATATCCTCTTCCATTTAGCTTCTCCCAAGTTTACTCTACTTATTTTCCCCTCTGTGAGCCCTGAAAATTTATTAAGGATGGGTATCAGTTGGAGCTCAGCACCTTTGTGAATAGTGTGGGCATCAGCACGCATTTGAAGTTTGCTGTTAGAGAAAATGTCCAGAAGGCGACAGAATTTCTTCATTCCCTCCTCTTGTTTCCATGTTAACAGCAGCCTCTGTGTTATTCCCAAGTCTGGTTGTAAATGAGAGTAAAATGAGACACAGCTAGTCACCAAAAGTTTTTATTGTTTACTCTTTGATTTATTTATTTATTTATTTCTTGAGATGAAACTTTATTTTTTAAGACTATCAACACAATTGTAGTTGTTGGATGGGAACAGTTTCACCTTCTTTTCCACAGACACTTGGAGGAATTCAGCTGTGGATATTGTCAGAGGTATCTTTTGGAATCTGTTGAGTACAGTTTCTCTTGATCTAAGAGGACCATGTGGATTATGAATTGCAAAGGTATTTGTGGGTATAACATTATTCCAGTCTTCATCTTTTGGCATCTTACCCACCAATACCCTTTGCTAACAGTCATTTTCTTACCAGGAGTGTAAGTCCATTTCACTTTTCTTTGGGTACTCATCCCATCAATATGTTTTTTTAACCTCTTCAGGGATTAAACACCTTCTCTGGAAGGCACATGTTGTAATATCTCTTTAATCTGCCCTTGTTTACTTACTGTGATTTGCTCTAGATTGCTGCATATCCCCACAAATGGCTTTTTTTTTTCCTCGTAATGTTGGAGTCATATTTATTGTGTCTGTATGTCCCATATGTTTCTCTTTTCATTTGCAACCAGCGATTCTCTTTCCTTTCCTCTCTTGGGTATTGTGAATGTTGCTGCAGGGCATGTTTGTGGAGGTGGGGTTGTTGTTGTGTGTTCTCCATGATCTACTGATTGCTCAAATACTCTGGGAGTGGAACTGCCATATGACATCATCTGTGTCATTTTGTCATTCCAAGGCACTTTGACAGTCATGCTTATAAAGTCTCTGACCACTTACCTCCCACCAGTGGCATACAGGGTTCCCCTTTACTAACATTGCTCTACTCTTTTTTGTCTGTAGAGTTTTAGATAATGGTCTTTTTGGTTTCTCATTAGTGATATTGCCTTACAGTTTAACTTTTCAATTCACTGATAATAGAGCAAATGAGTCACATTTGCAGAGGCTTCTTTTAAAACATTGACTAAGTATTTACCTGTTGATATTTCCTTCCTGATCATGTGGTTTGCACCCTTTTGTGTTTGTGTGTGTGCGTTTGTGTGTGTGTGTGTGCCACCCATGATCATTTTCTAAGGGTAGTTGTCATTATAACCAAGATGCCTTGTTCATAGTCCAAGGTTTAAGTCAGCCCAAGGTTTAAGGTTGCTGTTCCTTGGTGACAAAGCATCAGCATTTCTTCGGGTTCTCCTCTTGTTACTATGGTAACTGCCTCTTTAGAAGTATGTGCCATTTCCACTTGTAAATGGCAGTAGTATGATATAGAGGCAGCCGCTAAATGCTTTTGTCTCTTTCCTACTCAGTTTTATTGTAGTTCATATTTCTTTTTTGAGGAAGGTGGTGAACATTGTTGCGTTTGTTGTAGCTGTACAGATTCTTCAGATTCCTGCTCCCTTATACCAATACACAGACATTCAGCAATGGTTATTTCCTCTGACTTGCTATCAGAAAGTGTGTAGTATATCAGTCTTGCTAAATCAGTTCCTGTGGATTATATATTTGACAGGTATTTGTGCGAATCCATGAATTTCAGCCTACCAATGTAAGTCTTCCTCTCTCCTATCCCCTTTTCTAAGCATCAGGGAGTTCCCATCACTGGGTGTCCATTTTAACTTGGTCAAAGTACTCACTGCCAGAAATCTTGTCTGTCCCATTTGAAAGGTAAATCCTATAACATATCTCTCATTTTCCCTTCTTCACTGATTCTGGTTACCGCTAATCTGTACCTCTGATGACATTATTTCCTTATTTCAAGGTGTGAATCACATTCCTTCATGAACCCGAATCCCATTCCTTGATCCATTCAACTCTTCTTCACTGTGTACTTTGTATATTTTTATCTCTGGACATTGGGAATGCTGCTGCAGTGCATACTCTCTTGCATGTGGTTTTCAAAACCTGTGTCTTTTGAAGTATCCTAGGAGTGGAATACCAGACCACCTGACCTGCCTCTTGATAAATCAGTATACATGTCAGGAAGCAACAGTTAGAACTGGACATGAAACTGCAGACTGGTTCCAAATAAGAAAAGGAGTATGTCAAGGCTGTATATTGTGACCCTGTTTACTTAACTTATATGCAAAGTACATCATGAGAAATGCTGGGCTGGAGGAAGCACAAGCCAGAATCAAGATTTCCAGGAGAAATATCAATAACTTCAGATATGCAGATGACACCACCCTTATGGCAGAAAATGAAGCAGAATTAAAAAGCCTCTTGATGAAAGTGAAAGAAGACAGTGAAAAAAGTTGGCTTAAAGCTCAACATTCAGAAAACGAATATCATGGCATCCGGTCCCATCACTTCATGGGAAATAGATGGGGAAACAGTGGAAACAGTATCTGACTATTTTTCTGGGCTCCAAAATCACTGCAGATGGTGATTGCAGCCATGAAATTAAAAGACGCTTCCTCCTTGGAAGGAAAGTTATGACGAACCTAGACAGCATATTCAAAAGCAGAGACATTGCTTTGCCAACAAAGGTCCATCTAGTCAAGGCTCTAGTTTTTCCAGTATTCATGTATGGATGTGAGAGTTGGACTATAAAGAAAGTTGAGCACAGAAGCATTGATGCATTTGAACCTTGGTGTTGGCGAAGACTCTTGAGAGTCTCTTGGACCACAAGGAAATCCAACCAGTCCATCCTAAAGGTGATTAGTCCTGGGTGTTCCCTGGAGAGATCAATGTTGAAGCTGAAACTCCAATACTTTGGCCACCTGATGCAAAGTGCTGACTCATTTGAAAAATCCCTGATGCTTGGAAAGACTGAAGGCAGGAGGAGGAGAGGACAGAGGGTTAGGTTTTCGGATGGCATCACAGTTTGGATGGACATGGGTTTGGGTGAACTCTGGGAGACGATGATGGACAGGGAGGTCTGGCGTGCTGTGGTTCATGGGGTCCCAAACAGTTGCTCAGTTGGACATGACTGAGCAACTGAACTGAACTGAACTAGGAGTGGAGAGGCCATGTTATACTTTCTAAGTTTTTTCTATAAAGACACATAGACAATGACTTTTATACTGGCTCCTCTTACTGATATGCCCTGACTACTATAAAAGGAACCCCTGACTATTGTTAATCTACCATTTCTTGTCTGGTCCATTTTCTGTGGTAGCCTTTTCCAGTGGTCTTAGTTGATGTCTTGTGGCAATTTGGATTTTGTATCTCTGGTAGGAAACCCTATGGAGTACTGTTCATGGGCTTCCTGGTATTTGAAAGCACTTGAATTGTGTTTACCTGTTTATGTTTTCTTCCTGAGAGTGTCTCATTTGTGTGTGTGTGTGTGTGTTTGTGTGTGTGTGTGTGTGTTTATTTAATTTGGGGTGTGTGACTCCTGATGTGTTCAAGGGTAATATCACATGTCCATTAGTGATAGTTTTCAGGCTGTGGTTACAGAGAATAGACTCCATGCTGCAAAGCTTCTTTATTCTGTCCTTTATAAGGATGGCCTCTGCTGTCTGAGAGTTTTAGTCAGGCCTGACTATACATTCAGGTAGAACAAGCCAGAGGGTGCCACCAAACCTGATGAGTCCCCACTGTCGGATTCTAAGTAAAATTCCTATTCTATTTAAGTTGATTAACAAGGATGCATTTGTTCTATGTGAACAGATTATTATTCTATGACCCTGAGAATACTAGATGTTCAGCTGTGCTTGTTTTTACCTACATGTTATTAGAATGTGTTTCGTCTTGCTGACAAACTTGCTGAAGTAGATTTATGTGGATTCTGTATTGATTTTTGCATCGACATTCCTTCACTCAATGTGATGATCTCTGGATTTGTCTCTATCTGTTAAGATAGCCTATGTTCATATTTCAATCCTTGATTCAAAATTAATTCTATACCTATATCACGTTTCTTTATCCATTGGTCTTTCCAGGTGTGCTATCTTTACTTTCATCTCTTCAATGTTTTGAATGGTGTGCCAGGACCCTGTTTGGTGTGTGTGGTGTGTGAAACCTATTCATTTCTGAAATAGTGCAGGAGAGGATCAAATTAATCATAGTGTCTCTACCTATTTATTTATTTATTTATTTATTTTTCTCTCATGGGAGTGCACTCTTCTAGTCATGCTCACAGTGGCTCTTACCAGATCCATTCCACCCGTACCCTAAAACATTCACTGTACTAATGTAACTCTACCATTGACAGTTGACAGTTGCCTTTTTCCATGCTCAGGCAAAGGTGATAATGTCCTCCAGATCTTAGATGTCTGTATCTCTTAGAATTCATCCTATGTGCAAATTGTCATGAATTTTTTTTTTTTTTTTTTTTTTTAAGAAACACGGTATTGTGTTTACTTGTTCATACCCTTTTCCTGTTAACTTCTCCTGTGTTTACTTTATTAATGTTCCCCTCTGTGATCCTTGGAAATTTGTTAAGGGTGGGTACCTTTTTTTAAAATTTTATTTTGCTTAACTTTACAATATTGTATTGCTTTTGCCATACATCAAGATGAATCCGCCACAAGTATACATGTGTTCCCCATCCTGAACCCTCCTCCCTCCTCCCTCCCCATACCATCTCTCTGGGTCGTCCCAGTGCACCAGCCCAAGGCATCCGTTATCAGGCATCATACCTGAACTGGCGACTCGTTTCAGATATGATATTATACATATTTCAATGCTATTCTCCCAAATCATCCCACCCTCTCCCGTTTCCAGAGTCCAAAAGTCTGTTCTATACATCAGTTCTCTTTTGCTGTATCGTAAACAGGGTTATTGTTACCATATTTCTAAATTCCATATATATGCGTTAGTATACTGTATTTGTGCTTTTCTTTTTGGCTTACTTCATTCTGTATAATAGATGAAGAGACAGAAGTATTCCCAGCAGGTAAAGGAACAGGATAAATGCCCACCAAACCAAACAAAAGAGGAATAAATAGCAAATCTACCTGATAAAGAATTCCAAATAATGATAGTGAAATTAACCCAAAATCTGGAAATCAAAATGGAATCACAGAAAAAAAGAGTGGGTATCTTTGGGAGCTCAGCACACTTGTGAATAGTATGGTCATTAGCCAGTTTAAGGTTGCTGTTAGAGAAAATGTCCACAAGGCGGCAGCATTTTTTCATTCCCTCCTCTTCTTTCCTCCTGCTGTTATGGTAACAGCAGCCTGGGAGGTTATCCCAGTTCAGTTCAGTTTAGTCGCTCAGTCCTGTCTGAGTCTTTGGAATCCCATGAATCTCAGCACGCCAGGCCTCCCTTTCCATCACCAACTCCCAGGCCTGATTGTAAATGAAAGTAGAATGAGGCACAGGATGACATCAAAAGTTTTTGTCTCTTTATCCTTTGAGGTTTGCCTTTAAGTCTAACTTTATTTCTTATTTAAGACCCTTTACACCAGTGTAGTTGTTGCAGGGAAACAGTTTCTCTTTCCTTTCAACAGATAACTGGAGGCATTCACTGTCATTATTGTCAGAGCTATCTTTTAGAATCTGCTGAGTACATGTCTCTTGATACAGGAGGTCTATGTTGATTATGAATTACAGAGGTATTTGTGAGTATAATTTTATTCCAGCCTTCATCTTTTGGCCTCTCACCCTTTGCTAACTGTAATTTTCTTACCGGGAATGTAAGTCTGTTTCACTTTTGTTTGCGTACTCATCGCTATCAGTATGTTTTTTTAATCCCCTCTGGAAGGCATATGTTGTGATTTGTCTTTAATCTGCCCTTCTTTACTTACTGTGATTACTCTAGATGTCTGCATATCCTTGAAAATAGCATTTTTTTGTGTTTTGTGTGTTTTCATGTCAGAGTCATATTTTGTTGTGTCCCTATGGTCAATATCTTTCTCTTTTTGTTTGCAGCCAATGATTTTCTTTCCTTTCATCTCTTGGGCATTGTGAATGCTGCTGCAGTGCATGTTTGTGGGTTGGGGGTGTGGGCATGGTCTCTTGGTTTCTCAAATTCTCTCGGATTGGAACTGCCACCTGACATCATCTGTCCCATTTTTGGAGTCCAAGGCACTTTGACAGTCTTGCCCATGAATGTTCTGATCACTTATCTACCACCAGTGGCATATAAGGGACCCCTTTACTAACACTGCTCTACCCTTTCTTGTCTATAGAGTTTTGGTTAATTGCCTGTTTCATTTCTCATTAGTGATATTGCATTGCAGTTTAATTTTTCATATCATTTATAATAAAGCAAATGAGGTGCATTTCCAGAGGCTTCTTTCTATGCATTGACTGGTATTTACCTGTTTAAGTGTCCTTTCTGATCGTATGGTTTGTTCTTTTTATTTCAGCATGCTACCCCTGGTCATTTTGTAAGGATAGGTTTCATTTAGAGCCTGGTCACCTTGTGAATGGAGAAGGCAATGGCACCCCACTCCAGTACTCCTGCCTGGAAAATCCCATGGACAGAGGAACCTGGTGGGCTGCAGTCCATGCGGTCTCTAGGAGTCAGAAACAACTGAGGGACTTCACTTTCACTTTTCACTTTTATGCACTGGAGAAGGAAATGGCAACCCACTCCAGTGCTCTTGCCTGGAGAATCCCAGGGACGGGGGAGCCTGGTGGGCTACCATCTATGGGTCACACAGAGTCAGACACGACTGAAGTGACTTAGCATAGCATAGCATAGCACCTTGTGAATATCCAGTGTCTATCAGCTTAAGACATGATTGCTGCTCCTGAAACGGGCCACCAGATGGCAGCATTTCTGGGGCTCTCTTCTTGTTAGTATGGTAACTGCATCTTTATAGCTATGAGCAATTTCTGCTTGTAAGTGAGAGTAGAATGAGCTAGAGGAAGCTTGTTCATCCACCCCTAAAGCTTGTGACTACTTCATTCTCAGTTTTATTGTAGTTCATATTTCTTGTTTTAGTTTGTTGTTTCTTGAACAACAAATTTGTTGTTCATATTTCTTATTTGATTTGCCTTTAGTGTGACTGTACCAAGTCTTGCTCCCTTACATTCAGTAGTGGGTATTTCCTCTGACCTGCTCTCAGAAATTGTATATTATATCACTCTTGCTAAGTTGATCCCTGAAGATTATGTATGTGACAGGTATTTTTGGGAATCTGTGAATTTCAGCCTACCAATATAAGTCTTGCTCTCACCCATCCCATTTCTTAAGCATCAGGGTATTCCCAGCACTGATGAGAGCCCATTTTACCTCAGTATTTGTACTCACCTGCAGCAATATTGTCTGTCCTGTTTGAAAGGTAAATGCTGTGACACAGCTCTCATTTGCCCTTCTTCACTGACTCTAATTATCACCACAGTTTTCTGTCCCTCTGACAATGACATTATTTCTTTGTTTCAATTCCTGAGTCATATTCCATCATGAACCCGAATTCCATTCTTTGATCCATTCATCTCTCCATCCTGAGTACTTTGTTTACTTTAATCTCTGAGCATTGTGAATGCTGCTGCAGTTCATGTCCTCTTGCCTGTGGTTTTCAAAATCTGTGTATTTCTGAAGTATCCTAGGAGTGGAGAGGCAAAGTCATACTGTCTCTTTTGTTCCTGAAAAGTCACATGGACAGTGATTTTTATACTGGCTCTTCCCATTGATATGCCCTCACTAGTATAAAAGGATCCCCCTCACTAATGTTAATCTACCATTTCTGGTGTGGACCATTTTCCATGGTGCCCTTTTCCAATGCTCAGATTTGACAGATTGTGGCAGTTTAGATTTTGTATCTCTGATAAGAAACTCTGTTGAGTACCATTCATAGGATTTTTACAAAATTCATAAGGTTTTTGATTTTTGAAAGCTCTTGGAGTTGTATTTACCTGGTGATGTTTACTTCCTTAGTGTGTCCCCATTTTGTTTTGATTTTTGTTTGTTTTTAATATTTTTATTTTTGATGTGTGACCCCTGATATGTTGAAGTCATGAAGACATGTTGAAGTTTGAAGTCATGAAGACATGATGAAGTTTGACATCATGTTGAGTCCAGTGGCTTTGTGACTATCAGATGAATATCAGCAATAGTTTGAAGGCTGTATTTACAGAGAAAAGCCTCCATGCTGAAAGGTATAGTCACTCCTCTTTCAGGATGGATACTGTTACCTTAGTGTTTTTGCCATGCTTGGTTGTACATTAGAGTAGAATGAGCCAGAGAAGCTACCAAACCTGGTGTCTACTCACTCTCCTAAGCTCAGCCTTCGTTAATGTAACTCCCTTTAGCTTAGCTGTCCTTAGCTTAGCTCTCTTTAGTTTAGCTCTCCTAAGCTCAGCCCTCCAATCTGTCCTTAGCAGAGCCCTCCTTAGGATAGCTCTCATTAGCTCCACTCTCCTTACCTTAGATTTCCTTAACACAGCTCTCCTTTCATTAGCTTAGCTCTCCTTATCTTAGTTCTCCATATTTCAACTGTTCTCCTTAGGATAGCTATCCTTAGGATAGGATAGGATAGGATAGGATAGCCATTTTCCCCTTAGGATAGCTATCATTAGCACAGCTCTCCTCAGTCAGTTAAGTCATTCAGTCTTGTTCAACTCTTTACGACCCTGTGGACTGCAGTGCACTTGGCCTCCCTGTCCATTACCAATTCTCAGAGTCTACTCAAATTCATGTTAATTGAGTTGGTAATGCCATCCAACCATCTCATCCTCTGTTGTCCCCTTCTCCTGCTTTCAATCTTTCCCAGTATCAGGGTCTATTGAAATGAGTCAGTTCTTCACATCAGGTGGCTAAAGTATTGGAGTTTCAGCTTCAGCATCACTCCTTCCAAAGAATATTCAGAATTGATTTCCTTTAGGATGGAATGGTTGGATCTCCATGCAGTCCAAGAGACTCGCAAGAGTCTTCTCCAACATCACAGTTCAAAAGCATCAATTCTTCAGCACTCAGCTTTCTTTGTAATCCAACTATCACATCCATACATGACTATTGGAAAAACAATAGCTGTGACTACTCAGATCTTTCTTGGAAAAGTAATGCCTCTTCTTTTTAATGTGCTGTCTAGCATTTTAATATATGTTTGTCATACCTTTTCTGCAAAAAGTAAACATCTTTACATTTCATGGCTTCAGTCACCATCTGCAGTGATTTTTGAGCCCCCAAAATAAAATCTGTCACTGTTTCCACCGTTTACCCATGTATTTGTCACAAAATGATGACACCAGATGCCATGATCTTAGTTTTCTGAATGTAGAGCCTTAAGCCAACTGTTTCACTCTCCTCTTTTACTTTCATCAAGAGACTCTTTTGTTCTGCTTTGCCTTCTGCCATAACGGTGATGTCATCTGCATATCTGAGGTTATTGATATTTCTCCCAGCAATCGTGATTCCAGCTTGTGCTTCCTCCAGCCCTGCATTTCTCATGATGTACTCTGCATGTAAATTAAATTACAGGGTGATAATATACAGCCTTGATGTAGTCCTTTCCCTCTTCGGAATCAGTGTATTCCATGTCTAGTTCTACCTGTTAATTGCTGACCTGCATGTAGATTTCTCAAGAGGCAGTTCAGTTAGTCTGGTATTCCCATCTTGAAGAATTTTCCACAGTTAACTGTGATTCACACAAAGTCTTTGGCACAGTCCATAAGGCAGAATTATATGTTTTTCTGGAATTCTCTTGCTTTTTGATGATCAAATGGATGTTGGCATTTTGATCTCTAGATCCTCTGCCTTTTCTAAATCCAGCCTGAACATCTAGATGTTCATGGTTCACGTATTCTTGAAGTCTGGCTTGGAAAATTTTGAGCACTATTTTACTTGCGTGTGAGATAAGTGCAATATATGTGTCTCTCAGTGTGTGTGTCTCTCTCACAGTGTGTGTTTGAAAATATCACTGTGTGTATCTCTCTCAGTGTGTGTTATGTCTCACAGTATGTGTGTGTGTCTCTCAGTGTGTTTGTGTGTCTCTGTCAGTGTGTGTGAAATTCTCTCAGTGTGTATGTCTCTCTCTCATTGTGTGTGCCTCTCTCCCATTGTATGTTTCTCTCTCTTTGTGCATGGGTGTCTTTCTTTCAGTGTGTGTGTTTCTTTGTGTGTCTGTCTATGTGTCTCTCATGTGGCTTTACGTGCCTCATTTTCAGGGTTTGTGTGCGCTTGTATCTCAGACTGTGTGTCTCCGTGTGT
The DNA here is from genome assembly GCA_935064755.1 of Tragelaphus eurycerus. NCBI lineage: Eukaryota > Metazoa > Chordata > Mammalia > Artiodactyla > Bovidae > Tragelaphus > Tragelaphus eurycerus. The sequence continues at coordinate 279,400 of CAKXYN010000326.1, forward strand.
GTGTGACTTTCTCAATATGTCTTTCTCTGTGTGTCTCTGTGTGTTCATTGGCGTCTCTCAGTCTGTGTGTGTCTCATGTGTGTGTGTGTGTGTGTGTGTGTGTGTGTGTGCCTCTCATTGCATAACAGTGTTGATAATACTAAGTAAAAATAAAAACACATAACTAAAATATTTCATATTTTTATTACAGAAACAGAATAAAGGAGATGTGTGCAAAAGTCTGCACATTTATTTATAAATAGAAGTTTTAATCTGAGACCAAAACACAAACACACACACACACACACACACACACACACTTCCTATACCTAAAGAAACTGGTTTAAGCTGACACTTAGTAAAGTGTTTTGGCCCAAGCAAAGAAACTGGAAAGGCCTAGTAAAATATTCAAAGTGAAAATCAATCAATCAAGTATTGAGTAATTAAACACAATAGAATTTAACCTCAGGATTTTACCTAAAATGCAGACAATAGACTCACTATAGCTTAGTCATCTGTAGTTCTTCCTCTTCAGTTCTAAGAGGGATGCTAACCTCTTGGTGATTATCACTTTGCAGGATTTTGTGAAAGGTTAGAGGATTTAAATAAATTAAAAACAGAAAACAGAGAGATTTATCCTGGCATAAATCTAAAGCAAGGTTCCGAGGTTCCTAGAATGGTGCACAGAGATTCCGAGGTATCTGTGCCAGAAAAGGAAAAGGGATGGCATTAAAACATGCCTAAGGAGAACCAACTCCAGGAACACACATAAGCAGCCAAGTGTGCTGATGTTCAGGAATACTCAAAAGATACCCTGCAGGTTAGTGAAAGAGCCCTTGGAGACCACAGGAAAATATACTTTCACAAAACATGAGATAATTGGATAGATTAGAGGAAGGAGAATAACTCTTCAGTTCAGTTCAGTCACTCAGTTGTGTCCGGCTCTTTGCCACCCCATGAAGTGCAGCACGTCAGGCCTCCTGTCCATCACCAACTCCCGGAGGTCACTCAGACTCACGTCCATCGAGTCAGTGATGCCATCCAGCCATCTAATCCTCTGCTGCCCCCTTCTCCTCCTGCCCCCAATCCCTCCCAGCATCAGAGTCCTTTCCAATGAGTCAACTCTTCGCATGGGATGGCCAAAGCCCTGGAGTTTCAGCTTTAGCATCATTCTTTACAAAGAAATTCCAGGGCCGATCTCCTTCAGAATGGACCGGTTGGATCTCCTTGCAGTCCAAGGGACTCTCAAGAGTCTTTTCCAACACCACAGTTCAAAAGCATCAATTCTTCAGCACTCAGCCTTCTTCACAGTCCAGCTCTCACATCCAAACATGACCACAGAAAAACCATAGCCTTGACTAGATGGACCTTTGTCAGCAAAATAATGTCTCTGCTTTTCAATATGCTATCTAGGTTGGTCATAACTTTTCTTCCATATAGTATGTGTCTTTTAATTTCATGGCTGCAGTCACCATCTGCAGTGATTTTGGAGCCCCCCAAAATAAAATCTGACACTGTTTCTACTGTTTCCACATCTATTTCCCATGAAGTAATGGGACAAGACACCTCTATTACCTGATAATACTGAAATAAATGAAGCAATTATTGCACATCAGACTGTGTCAAATAAAACCAAAACTCAGTATTAGTTTGATAAAATGGGAGATTACACACACAAAGAATTAACATTGACTCTAATACATTCATGTCCAAGGCAAGAAGAAATACAAAATTGAAATCTTCACATGTTCAACTAGGATAAGACACATGAACTGCAAAAGGTAAGGAAAAGTTCTATAAAGGGTTTAATCACCCTGGATCATATTTATCCACCACGTTTACTATTCTTGGACAACTCCATTGTAGTTTAAGGGTAAGAGAACTAAATTTAGCCCAATTCATAAACTTAACAGATTCCCTGTGTTTGAGCCTTTTCAGTTAAAACTATGGGTCCAGGACAAATCAAACTGGATGTCAAGGCTTTTTTCTTTGGGAATCTTAACTTGCTTTACTACTGTGACTGAGACGGATATGGCTACTTCACTGTGACTAAAGGCCAGCCAAATGGGAAAGGGGATGGAATGCATCAAGTTCCACTTTTGATCACTCAACAGGTGGCCCATGGAGATGAGGCCTCATTCTATTAACTATCTCTGCATCTGCAACTGAGGTTATTGATACACAGGGCCTGCTTGATGCTTACAGGGGTCTCTCACCAAACACAGGCATTTTAATGTTTGGCTCCCTTGAGTTGTCCCTGGGCTAGGTAAAGACACTCTGAGACAGTGTTGATTCCACCGTGGCTTCATGTTTGTAGTGAAAGTGTGCCTCTTCCTCAACTGGGACAAGAAATCATAGCTTTCTCCTGACTAAATCCAGTGTCTGCTCCAAACTCACATCATAGCTTCTCCATCAACTTCTCCACACCAGGCTTTCAGAGGCAGATTATCTTAGATTAGCACAATAGAGGCACTTCGGAGAGTTCAGCAGCATACGTGACCATACCATAGCAAAGCCATTCCAATCTGGCTGTATAGTTAATACTGAGATCTTCAAGGCATGAAAATAGTCGAAAATTATGTTGGTAAAACACTCTACAGATTATATGTATATAGAGCTTTCGAACTTACAAATAACATGAAATACCAAAATAGGTTTTTACTTTTCCTCTCTCCCCCACATTTTCTCTCTCTCTTTCACACAAACACACATTCACATATTTTTTACTTGTTAAGAAAATTATATGAAAACAGGTAATATATTTTTAAATAACATACCAACATTCAGATCAAACAAAACTGTACTTCATTAAATAAAAAAAATACACAAATAACTCATCAGATCAGATCAGTTGCTCAGTCGTGTCTGACTCTTTGCGACCCCATGAACTGCAGCATGCCAGGCCTCCCTGTCCATCACCAGCTCTCGGAGGTCACTCAGACTCACATCCATCGAGTCAGTGATGCCATCCAGCCATCTTATCCTCTGGCGTCCCCTTCTCCTCCTGCCCCCAATCCCTCCTAGCATCAGAGTCTTCTCCAATGAGTCAACTCTTCACATCAGGTGGCAAAAATACTGGAGTTTCAGCTTTAGCATCATTCCTTCCAAAGAAATCCCAGGGCTGATATCCTTCAGAATGGACTGGTTGGATCTCCTTGCAGCCCAAGGGACTCTCAAGAGTCTTCTCCAACACCACAGTTCAAAAGCATCAATTCTTCGGTGCTCAGCCTTCTTCACAGTCAGGCTCTCACATCCATACATGACCACAGGAAAGACCATAGCCTTGACTAGGCGAACCTTTGTTGGGAAAGTGATGTCTCTGCTGTTGAATATTCTATCTAGGTTGGTCATAACTTTCCTTCCAAGGAGTAAGCGTCTTTTAATTTCATGGCTGCAGTCACCATCTGCAGTGATTTTGGAGCCCAGAAAAATAAAGTCTGACACTGTTTCCACTGTTTCTCCATCTATTTCCTATGTAGTGATGGGACCAGATGCCATGATCTTCGTTACATAACGCTATAATTGGATTTTTTTATTTTTAATGAGGTTTTTAACTTTGACTGAAGTACTTGCTTCAGACTTACTGAAAATAGAATTATTATTATTATTTGGAACTCCTTCTTTTAGATTTGGGGGTGTTAGTTCAGAATCAGATGTGTTCACAGTTATGGATGTTACTTGTACCAATCTAGGCTGAAGATGTTCCAGTGATACCTGAATAACAACTTTTGTTTCAGGAGGTAGTCCTTCTAGCTGCTGAGGCTTCTTAAACATTTGATGCCACTTGTGCTCCAGAAATCAAATTGCCAACATCCACTGGATCATCAAAAAAGCAAGAGAGTTCCAGAAAAACATCTATTTCTGCTTTATTGACTATGCCAAAGCCTTTGACTGTGTAGATCACAATAAACTGGAAAATTCTGAGAGAGATGGGAATACCAGACCACCTGACCTGCCTCTTGAGAAATCTGTATGCAGGTCAGGAAGCAACAGTTATAACTGGTCATGGATCACCAGACTGGTTCCAAATAGGAAAAGGAGTATGTCAAGGCTGTATATTGTCACCATGTTTATTTCACTTATATGCAGAGTACATCATCAGAAATGCTGGACTGGAAGAAACACAAGCTGGAATCAAGATTGCTGGGAGAAATATCAATAACCTCAGATATGCAGATGATACCACCCTTATGGCAGAAAGTGAAGAAGAACTAAAAAGCCTCTTGATGCAAGTGAAAGTGGCGAGTGAAAAGGTTGGCTTAAAGCTCAACATTCAGAAAACGAAGATCATGGCATCTGGTCCCATCACTACATGGGAAATAGATGGAGAAACAGTGGAAACAGTGTCAGACTTTATTTTTCTGGGCTCCAAAATCACTGCAGATGGTGACTGCAGCCATGAAATTAAAAGACGCTTACTCCTTGGAAGGAAAGTTATGACCAACCTAGATCACATATTCAAAAGCAGAGACATCACTTTGCCAACATAGGTTCGCCTAGTCAAGGCTATGGTCTTTCCTGTGGTCATGTATGAATGTGAGAGCTGGACTGTGAAGAAGGCTGAGCGCCGAAGAATTGTTGCTTTTGAACTGTGGTGTTGGAGAAGACTCTTGAGAGTCCCTTGGGCTGCAAGGAGATCCAACCAGTCCATTCTGAAGGATATCAGCCCTGGGATTTCTTTGGAAGGAATGATGCTAAAGCTGAAACTCCAGTATTTTTGCCACCTGATGTGAAGAGTTGACTCATTGGAGAAGACTCTGATGCTGGGAGGGATTGGGGGCAGGAGGAGAAGGGGACGCCAGAGGATGAGATGGCTGGATGGCATCACTGACTCGATGAATGTGAGTCTGAGTGACCTCCGAGAGCTGGTGATGGACAGGGAGGCCTGGGGTGCTGCAGTTCATGGGGTCGCAAAGAGTTGGACATGACTGAGTGACTGATCTGATCTGATCTGATTTGTGCTCCATTTTCTCTTTGAAAGTTAAAATCTGCAGGCAACACTTGGAATACTGGTAAAAACTCTTTTCCCAGTGTCCTCTCTATAATGACACATGTAAGATGTTGCAGTTTAAAAAATTTTGAGACAAAGTGGACAAAGCAAATTCTTAATGTTACCATAGTATGCTCTTAAATGTGACAGAGATATCACACACACACATAACGGATATCCCTAATTAATACAGAGTCAGGAGTCCTTAACAAACTACTGGCAAACAAAATCTAAAAACATATAAAAAAAAAGATTATATATCATGATCACGTGGGATTTATGGAGGTAAGCAAAATTTGTTCATTATTTGAAAGTCAATCAACATTATGCCATTTTAATAGAATAAAGGACAAAAAACCACATTGTCCTGTATAAAAGGCATTTACCTGAATCTAGCACATTTTCATAAGAGGGGTTAAAAAAAAGAAAAAAACACTTAATAAGAACAGATAGAACTTTCTCAGTCAAAGGTACCTGTAAAAGATGCACAGCTAACATCATACATAATAATGAAAAAATGAAAGCTTTCCAAGTTTGGGAAGAAAAAAAGGTGTCTATTCTGCACTTTGGCTCAATATTATACTGACAGTTCTATAATCAGGGCAGTCAGGTAAGAAAAAGGAGTTGTTGTTGTTGTTTAAAAAAAAAAAAAAAAGCATTCAAAATGGAAAGGAAAAAGTCAAAGTACATTGGAGATAACATACTTTTGTATATAGACTATCCTGAAGACAACAACGTATTACAAGTAATAAAAAGCTTGCAGAATACAAGATAAATATTTTAAAAATCAATCACATTTCTATACAGTGGCAACAAATGTTCTGAAAATGAAGTTAAGGAAACACTTTAATCTACATTAGCATTATAAAGAATACTTAAGAAGTCAGAAAGAGAAATACAAATATGATATGGTATCACTTACATGTGGAATCTAAAATATGACACAAATGTACTTGTATAGGAAATAGAAACAGACTCACAGAGCAGATCATGTAATCACAAAGAGGGGAAAGAATGGGGAGGCATAGATTGGGAGCTGGTGATTAGCAAATGCAAACTATAATATTAATATATAGAACAGATAAACAAGATCCTACTGTATAGTACAAGGAACTATACTCATATCTTGTAATAAACAATAATGGAAAAGGATATAAAAAATTGTCAGTGTATATGTGTGTGTATACATATGAAGGAAAGGAAAGGTAAAGGGAAGGAAAGGAAAGGACAACTATTGGCAATCACATACAGAAACTGGATGCTTGTGTGCTATGGATAGCTTTTAAAATGGTGCAACTGCTACAAAAAACAGTATAAAGGCTCCTCAAAAAATTAAAAATAGAAATACAGCATGATTCAACAGTTCCACTTCTGGGTATAAATTCAAAGAAGTTAACATGGGGTCTTGAGGTATTTGCACAGCCATGCTCACAGCAGCACTAATCACAACAACTAAGAGGTGGAAGCATCTAAATGTCCATCAAATGTGATATATACTTACCATGAAACATTATTTAGCCATATAAAGGAAATTCTGCCACATGTTACAAATGCATGATCCTTTAAGACATCAAGGTAAATGAAATAAGCCAGTCATAAAACAGACAACTACTGTAGTGGAATAAGTTGAAATAAATTTCCACTTATACGAAATATCTAATATAGTCAAGCAATAGCAAGGAAACAAAGAACAACGATGGATTCCAGGGTCTAGGGAAATGGAAGAAAAGAGAAGTTGTTTAATGGGACAGGTGACGGGTATAGAGTTTCAATTTTGCAAGATGAAAAAGTGTAGAGATCTGTTTCATAACAATCTGATAAGGAATTTCCTGGTAGTTCAGAGGTTAGGACTGCACACTTTTCTATCAGGGGCCTGTGTATGATCTTCAACCAGGGAACTATCATGCAGGGTGCATAGCACAGCTAAAACAATGACAACAAAAACAAAACAACACTGTGGCTGTGTGTGTGTGTTTTAGTGGCTCAGTTGTGTCTGAATTTTTGCATCTCCATTGTCTATAGCCTATCAGGTTCCTTCGTCCGTGGAATTCTCCAAGCAAGAATACTGAAGTAGGTTGCCATTTCCTTCCAAAAAAGGCTGATAAAACTGTGTGAAATACTTAGCATGTAAAAATGCTTAAAATGGTAAAATTTAAGTTACATATTTTTACAATAACAAAATAAACAAAACATTTAGCAACCAGGAAAACAATTTGAATAGACTTTCCACCAAAGATGATATACAAATGGCCAACAATCACAAAAAAATACTGCTTAACATGATTAGGAAAATGTAAATTAGTCTCAATGAGATACTACTTTACACCCATTAGCTTGGCTATAATCAAAAAGAGGAATAATAAGAAGTGCTGCAGAGGATGTGGAGAAAAGGAAGCTTCATACATTGTTGATGTAATTGCTATAAAATTGTACAATCGCTTTGGAAAAGTGGTTTGTCAGGACCTCAAAAATCAAATATAGACTAGGTGCTGTACTGGAAGAAGCACAAGCTGAAATCTAGATTGCTGGGAAAATATCAATAACCTCAGATATGCAGGTGACACCACCCTTATGGCAGAAAGTGAAGAGAAACTAAAAAACCTCTTCATGAGAGTCGAAGAGGAGAGTGAAAAAGTTGGTTTCAAGCTCAATATTCAGAAAACTAAGATCATGGCATCTGGTCTGAGCTTTTCATTGCAAATAGATAGGGAAACAGTGGGAAAAGTGGCTGATTTATTTTTGTGGGCTCCAAAATCACTGCAGATGGTGACTGCAGCCATGAAATTAAGGACATTTACTCCTTGGAAGGAAAGTTATGACCAACCTAGATAGCATATTCAAAAGCAGAGACATTACTTTGCCAACAAAGGTCTGTCTAGTCAAGGCTATGGTTTTTCCAGTGGTCATGTATGAATGTGAGAGCTGGACTGTGAAGAAAGCTGAGCACCAAAGAATTGATGCTTTTGAACTGTGGTGTTGGAGAAGACTCTTGAGAGTCCCTTGGAATGCAAGGAGATACAACCAGTCCATTCTAAAGGAGATCAGTCCTGGGTGTTCTTTGGAAGGAATGATGCTAAAGCTGACACTCCAGTACTTTGGCCACCTCATGCAAAGAGTTGACTCTTTGGAAAAAACTCTGATGCTGGGAGGGATTGGGAGCAGGAAGAGAAGGGGACGCCAGAGGATGAGATGGCTGGATGGCATCACTGACTCAATGGACATGAGTTTGAGTGAACTCTGTGAGATGGTGATGGACAGGGAGGCCTGGTATTCTGTGGTTCATGGGGATGCAGAATCGGACACCATTGAGCAACTGATTTGAACTGAGAAATATTATCCAGCAACTTCACTATTTTGTATATATCGATAAAAACTGAAAATGTTAAGTCCATGCAAAAACAATATTCACAGCAACATTACTTACAATAGCCATAAAGAGTACACCATGCAAATATTATCCAGTAATTATTGAATGTATAAATAAACTCTGGTATATGCTCACAATGGACTACATGTAAGACATATATCATATTCAGCCATAAAAACACATGCAGTGCTATACATGCATGAAATGGATGTTCTTGAAAACACACAAAATAGGGGACTTCCCTGGAGATCCAGTGTTTAAGATTCTGCACAATTTCTATCGCTGGGCTGGAAACTAAAGTCCCACATGCCACATAGCTAAAAAAATAAATACTTAAAAAGAAAATATGATATCCGAATAAAGCCATACACAAAGGTCACACATTGTATGTGTGAAAATTGTAGGTAGAAGATAGGCAGGAAAGAGACACATTCTGTAATCCAAATGAAACTTTTTTGGGGCAGGAGGAAATGAACTGCTCTGATAAAAGCTGCCAATAAATTAAATAAAATAAAAACTTAACATTGACCACTAAGTTTAACATTTGGAATTCACTGGTGACCTTGACAAGAACGGATTACAAGGAAAATGAGGGAATTGGAGATAACAAATTCTACAGACAACTCTGTAGAAGTCTATAATAAGCAAATATAAAATAAAAGAAGCAGAAGCAGGATGTGTCACAAAAAGATGGATTTTTAATGCGAGGTGCCATTACAATCTATCTGTTTGCTGATGGGAACTGGTCAGAGAAACAGAAAACTTAATCCAGGAAAAAGAAGAGACTTGCTAGAATATCACTGAATAAACAAGAATTGAGTAGATCTAGCAGAGCTGACTCATTGGAAAAGACTCTGATGCTTGGAGGGATTGGGGACAGCAGGAGAAGGGGATGACAGAGGATGAGATGGCTGGATGGCAGCACTGACTTGATGGACTTGAGTCCGCGTGGACTCCAGGAGTTTGTGATGGACAGGGAGGCCTGGTGTGCTGCGATTCATGGGGTCACAAAGAGTTGGACAGGACTGAGTGACTGAACTGAACTGAGCACACAAGAAGTGTACACAAGCCAAATAACTCTCTCACAGTAACAGAACTGAGATCATATGAAGAAAGGTTGGCATAGTGGATTAATGGGTGTAACCATCCTTCAAGATGACCCCAAGTGAATCACATCCCCTGATATCCCCACCCCTGTGTATTTCTTGCTCAAACTATCACAGTGTTGAGGTGTGAGACTAAGCAAACACAGAAACGAAGATATGTAACTTCTGGAAAAAGACTCCGCACTTTATCTTGGGTGCAAGTTCTTTTCTGAATCACTAATTCTCTGAAAAGACAGCAGTCTCCATATGAGCAGCCCCTTGGAGAGGCCCACAGAGGGAACTGAGGGCTCATTTGAGTACAGCCAAGTGAGAGAGCTTAGATTCAACAAGTCAAGTCTTCAGAGGTTGCCAAACCAGATAAAAGCTGGACTACAACCTCAGGAGAGACACTGGGGCTAAACTACCCACCTGGATTCTAGACCAAGACATAACAAATTTAAGTTCTTTCAAAGTATTCAATTTTGAGATGATATGTATAGCACAAACATTTTGAATTTTAATATCATTCACATCATACTTACACAGAGAAGAGTTCTTCTATATATTTGGCAAAAGTTAAAAAAACACTGAAAAACCAAAACTCCTAAAAACAGAAGTAGCCTGGCCATGCAGTGGTTAGGACTCTGCCCTCTCACTGCCAGGATCCTGTGTTTGATCCCTGGTTGGGGAACTAATGTCCTATGAAGCCACATGGTGTTACCAAAACAAAACATGGCAACACTGGTATGTTGTGGAGTTCAAAACAGTACCAGCATTAGATAAGTATTTAACAGAGCTGTAGGCACAAATTGCTGGGCATAGAGCTACCTATGATCTTGCTTACTGGCATGAAATGGACTCAGATGCTCCCTGGCCTCCATCCAGTGGGGTTCAACTACTTAATGAAATAAAGCCCTTAAAGGTACAGAAATGAGTAAGTAATCCCATGTAAACATGTTAAACCACAAGACATTTTCTCTGAATGAACCACTTTATCCTTTTTGTTCATTTGACCATGCTGCTTGGCTTGTGGGATCCCAGTTCCCTGACCAGAAACAGTACCCAGACCACTGCAGTGAAAGCCCAGAATCCTAACCACCAGGCCACCATGGAACACCCGCACCTTCATTATTTTGATTTTATAGCTAAAATCTTTTGAGAAGGCAATGGCACCCCACTCTAATACTCTTGCCTGGAAAATCCCTTGGACGGAAGAGCATGGTGGGCTGCAGTCCATGGGGTTGCTAGGAGTCAGACGCGACTGAGCAAATTCACTTTCACTTTTCACTTTCATGCACTGCAGAAGGAAATGGCAGCCTACTCCAGTGTTCTTGCCCGGAGAATCCCAGGGACAGGTGAGCCTGGTTGGCTGCCGTCTATGGGGTCACACAGAGTCAGACACGACTGAATTGACTTAGCAGCAGCAGCAGCATAGCTAAAATCTTAGGGTATGTGCATTGTCCCATTTTGGCCTCACCAAATTGTAGGAGTCATCTCTACACAGCTTAAACCCATAGTGTTCTTACTTTTATTCTTTCAAGAAGGCAGAGGAAAGCAAGCCACTAGCCCCTTGCCTGTTTTTAAGGTTACAAACTCAGAGAGCTTCAGAGTGACTTGAAACCATGATTTCCCTGAAGTTATCACCTGCATTCAGGGTCAGCTAATCCCCAGTCAGGAGAACTCTCTCTCAACTACAAACTGTCAGCCCATGAATCAAAGGAGAAAAACAGAACAAAGAAAGACACAACTTTGTTCCTTATTGTAAAAATGTCTGTCACCTTACTTCAGGAGCACACTGAAAACCTGAGCACACTGAAATCCTGAGCGCTTGAGATTTCCCAGGCAGGAGAAGGTCACATCCTAGGGTCAGGGTGAGTCACATGTTCCAGAAATGTTCTATCCCCCAGGCCCTACTCCACTGGATGCTGACCAGGCGTCTCACACTCAACCAGAGCCAAGTGATTGAATTCCTGTTCTCTTCTTTCAATAACAAACAAACAAATACCTCACTTGCCAACTTTCCGAACCAAAGGCCTGAATCCTGGGACCCCCCAGGGACAGGGGTAGCCCCGGAGTCCGAGGACAGCATGCTGCTGCTGCTTCTAATTCACTTCAGTGATGTCTGACTCTGTGTGACCCCATAGACAGCAGCCCACCAGGCTCCCCCATCTGTGGGATTCTCCAGGCAAGAACACTGGAGCAGGTTGCCATTTTCTTCTCCAATGCGTGAAAGTGAAAAGTGAAAGTGAAGTCGCTCAGTCGTGCCTGACACTTAGGGACCCCATGGACTGCAGCCTACCAGGCTCCTCCGTCCATGGGATTTTCCAGGCAAGAGGACTGGAGTGGGATGCCATTGCCTTCTCCAGAGGACAGCATAGGAAACAAGAAAACGATTAAGGCACTGAGGCAGTGAAGAGGTCACTAGATCGACTTTTTTATGCTGTGCACGCCTGACTATGCCTAGGTTCAGAACCGGGTCAGGCCCGAGTTACAAACGCGCGGTGAAGATTTGTGTTTGTGTGTTTAAATATGTTAGGTTCCACAGAAGACCTGGGGGGGCGGGGGCGTCAGGGGCTTGACAGGCCCTTCCCCTGAGCTGGCTCCTCCCACCACTCGGGGTGGAAGGCTGCAGGAGAGCAGCAGCAGCGTCAGCAGAGACTAGAGACTGGAGACGGCGAAAGGGGACTCAGGGGCCTGTGGGCCCGGGGAACATGCTTTGTCCTGAGAGCATGTCGGCCCTCACAGGCCGCCCTGCCAAGCAAGGCCCTGCACATGTGCGGAACCGAAAAAACCTCCCCTAGGCCCTCAGGTACCCCTTTGGCCGCACCATGCCCCAGGCCTTAGCGGTCCCCTTTTGTGATGGTGCCAGAACTGCCTGCAACTTACCTGCCACTAGGTGGTTCCGGGGTTATGCCTGAGGCAAGGATGCCTCCTTAGGCCTGGGGCACCACCGCAGCTGACCCTACAGGCCCGCACACTGCCACTGATGATTGGCTGCCCGGTCTCCGCGCCTGCAATCTGATTGACCTTGAGGCTGAGTTGGGCACATGCCCGCTTGGTGGCACCTCTGAAGGCAACCACTGGGGGCACGATCAGGCTGAACCTGAATCTCAAGGGTCTTGGGGCTATCAAGGTTGCGCAGCTCACGAAGGGGAAAACACACATACACACACACAAACCATTTGCACAGTCGCCAAGGCACAGGGCTGAGAATGGCCTCCGAGTTTACCAGGGAATTCCAGTGATGGTGTCCAGCATGCACAGCCCTCAGGGGTGACCTGCCCCTTGTTTAAGGAACTTAACCATACACCTGGATCTTGAAGCATCTCCTCTTGGAATTCCATTTGGATAAATGCAGAGTAACCTGCCCTGTTTTTACACAGCATATAATGAGCTGAGAATGAGCTTTCTTTCTTTCTTTCTTTTTAAATTTTAGAGCCTTATGCTTTTTAATGGCTGAGGAAAACTGAAAATATTATTTTCTGACGTGAAAATTGTGTGAAATTCAATTTTCAGAATCCTTGAAGTTGGAAAAGGGACTTGCCAGTTCCTTTGGTTATTGTCTATGGCTGCAAATTTGATTAATCACTAAAGATCATATTCACAAAGGCTACAGTCTTTCTTTTTTAGCCCTAAAATATTTCTTTTTAGTCCTTTACAGAGTCTTTTTAAAGTACCCTGTTCTGCTGGAAGTCTCCTAGTAGTCATATAGGGAAATAAAGTTTTGGTTTTGTTACAAATTTTCTTCTCTATTATATTCATTTTACATTCTTTTTAAAATTTAATTTCTTCTTATTGCTATAAGTCTGTTATGTTGTTCATCTTTACAACTTTTTGAGATAGTTATTTGTAACTCCCATTTGTCTTATATATAATGCTATAAATTTACCGTAATTTGTTCTTGTTGTTCAGTTTATTAGTAATGTAGGATTCTTTGCAACCCCATGGACTGTATGCAGCACACCAGGCTTCCTTGTCTTTTCCTATCTCCTGGAGTTTGCTCAAACTCATGTCCTTTGAGTTGGTGACAATATCCAACCATCTCATCCTTTGCTGCCCACTTCTTCTCCTTGCCTCAGTCTTTCCCAGCAACAAGGTCTTTTCCAATGAGTTGGCTTTTCACATCAAGTGCCCAAAGTATTGGATGTTCAGCTTCAGCATCAGTCCTTCCAGTGAATATTCAGAATTGTTTTCCCTTAGTATTGACTGGTTGGATCTCCTTGCTGTCCAAGGGACTCTGAGAGTCTTTTCCAACAACAGAATTGAAAAACATCAATTCTTTGGCCCTCAGCCTTCTTTATGATCCAGCTGTCACATCCATACATGACTTCTGGAAAAACCATAGCTTTGAGTAGACAGACTTTGTCAGAAAAGTAATGTTTCTGTTTTTAATATTGTGTCTAGGTTTGTCATAGCTTTTCTTCCAAGGGGCAAATACCTTTTAATTTCAAGACTTCAGTCACCATCCACAATCATTTTGGACCCCAAGAAAATAGTCTGTCACTGTTTCCATCCTTTCCCCGTACAAATGTAACTGTTTCCCATGATTTTTGCTGATAAGTATGTTCACTGTAGAAGGCAGTGGCAACCCACTCCAGTACCCATGCCTGGAAAACCCCATGGATGGAGGAGCCTGGTAGGCTGCAGTCCATGGGGTCGCTAAGAGTCAGACACTACTGAGCGACTTCATTTTAACTTTTCACATTCATATATTGGAGAAGAAAATGGAAACCCAGTCCAGTGTTTTTGGCTGGAGAATCCCAGGGACGGGTGAGCCTGGTGGGCTGCCATCTATGGGGTCTCACAAGGTCTAACACGACTGATCGACTTATCAGCAGCAGCACCAGCAGTATGTTCATTATCATTTACTTCCAAATATATCCTAATATTCTATTGAGACAAAGATTATATATTGTATGAGCTTTCCTGATCGCTCAACTGATAATGAACTTTCTAGCCAATGCAGGAGACACAAGAGGCCCAGGTATGATTCTGGGTCAGGAAGATCCCAAGGAGAAAATAATGGCAAGCAGCTCCAGTAGTCTTGACTGAGTTGCCAGAGGGCATCGGAGGGCAAACACACTGAAACCATACTCACAGAAAACTAGTAAATCTAATCATACTAGGACCACATCCTTGTCTAATTCAATGAAACTAAGCCATGCCCATGGGGAAACCCAGGATGGGCAGGTCATGGTGAAGAGATCTGACAGGATGTGATCCACTAGAGAATGGAGTGGCAAACCACTTCAGTATTCTTGCCTTGAAAAGCCCATGAACAGTATGAAAAGGCAAAATGATAGGACACTGAAAGAGAAATTCCCCAGGTCAGTAGGGGCCCAATCTGCTACTGGAGATCAGTAGAGAAATAACTCCAGAAAGAATTAAGGGATGGAGTGAAAGCAAAAAGAATATCCAGCTGTGGATGTGACTGGTGATAGAAGCAAGGTCCAATGCTGTAAGGAGCAATATTGCATAAGAACCTGGAATGTCAGCTCCATGAATCAAGGCAAATTGGAAGTGGTCAAACAAGAGATGGCCAGAGTGAATGTCCACATTCTAGGAATCATCAAACTAAAATGGACTGGAATGGGTAAATTTAACTCAGATGACCATTATATCTACTACTGCGGGCAGGAATCCCTTAGAAGAAATGGAGTGGCCATCATGGTCAACAAAAGAGTCTGAAATGTACTACTTGGATGCAATCTCAAAAACAACAGGATGATCTCTGTTTGTTTGCAAGGCAAACCATTCAATGTCACAGTAATCCAAGTCTATGCCACAACCAGTAACACAAAAGAAGGTGAAGTTGAATGGTTCTATGAAGACCTACAAGACCTTTTAGAACTAACAGCCAAAAAAGATGTCCTTTTCATTAAAGGGAACTGAAATGCAAAAGTAGGAAGTCAAGAAACACCTGGACTAACAGGCAAATTTGGCCTTGGAATACGGAATAAAGCAGGGCAAAGACTAATAGATATTTGCCAAGAAAATGCACTAGTCATAACAAGCACCCTCTTCCAACAACACAAGAGAAGACTCTATACATGGACATCACCAGATGGTCAACACCGAAATCAGATAGAGTATATTCTTTGCAGCCATAGATGGAGAAGCTCTATACAGTCAGCAAAAAGAAGACCAGGAGCTGACTGTGGCTCAGACCATGAACTCTTTTGCCAAATTCAGACTGAAATTGAAGAAAGTAGGGAAAACCATTAGACAATTCAGGTATGACCTAATCAAATCCCTTATGATTATACAGTGAAAGTGAGAAACGGATTTAAGAGCCTAGATCTGAAAGATAGAGTGCCTGATGAACTATAGAATGAGGTTCATGACATTGTACAGGAGACAGGGATCAAGACCATTCCCATGGAAAAGAAATGCAAAAAAGCAAAATGGCTGTCTGGAGAGGCCTTACAAATAGCGGTGAAAAGGAGAGAAGTGAAAAGCAAAGGATAAAAGGAAAGATATAAGCATCTGAATGCAGAGTTTCAAAGAATAGCAAGAAGAGATAAGAAAGCCTTCTTCAGCAATCAATGCAAAAAAATAGAGGAAAACAACAGATTGGGAAAGACTAGGGATCTCTTCAAGGAAACTGTTTACGAGACAGCAAAAGAGACACTGATGTATAGAACAGTCTTTTGGACTCTGGGAAAGGGAGATGGTGGGATCATTTGGGAGAATAGCATTGAAATATATATAATATCATATCTGAAACGAGTCGCCAGTCCAGGTACGATGCCTGATAACGGATGCCTGGGGCTGGTGCACTGGGAGGACCCAGATGGATGGTATGGGGAAGGAAGAGGGAGGAGGGTTCAGGATGGGGAACAAATGTATACTTGTGGCGAATTCATTTTGATGAATGGCAAAAGAAATGCAATATTGTAAATCTAAGCAAAATAAAATTAAAAAAGAAAATCAGAGATACCAAAGGAATATTTCATGCAAAGATGGGCTTGATAAAGGACAGAAATGGTATGGACCTAAGAGAAGAAGAAGATGTTAAGAAGATATGGCAAGAATACACAGAATAACTGTACGAAAAAGATTTTCATGAACCAGATAATCACAATTGTGTAATCACTGACCTAGAGCGAGACATCCTGGAATGTGACGTCAAGTGGACCTTAGAAAACATCACTATGAACAAAGCTAGTGGAGGTGTTGGAATTCCAGTTGAGCCACTCCAATTCCGGAAAGATGATGCTGTGAAAGTGCTACACTCAATATGCCAGCAAATTTGGAAAACTCAGCAGTGGCCACAAGATTGGAAAAGATCAGTTTTCATTCCAATCCCAAAGAAAGGCAATGCCAGAATGCTCAAACTACCAAACAATTGCACTCATCTCACACGCTAGTAAAGTAATACTCAAAATCCTCCATGCCAGGCTTCAGCAATATGTGAATTGTGAAATACCTGATGTTCAAGCTGGTTTTACAAAAGGCAGAGAAACCAGAGATCAAATTGCCAACATATGCCGGATCATGGAAAAAGCAAGAGAGTTCCATAAAAGTATCTATTTCTGCTTTATTGACTATGCCAAAGCCTTTGACTGTGTAGATCACAATAAACTGTGGAAAATTCTGAAAGAGATGGGAATATCAGACCACCTGACCTGCCTCTTGAGAAATTTGTGTGCAGGTCAGGAAGCAACAGTTAAAACTGGACATGGAACAACAGAGTGGTTCCAAATAGGAAAAGGAGTACATCAAGGCTGTGTATTGTCACCCTGTTTATTTAACTTCTAAGCAGAGTACATCATGAGAAACGCTGGACTGGAAGAAACACAAGTTGGAATCAAGATTGCTGGGAGAAATATCAAGAACCTCAGATATGCAGATGACACCAACCTTATGGCAGAAAGTGAAGAGGAACTAAAAAGCCTCTTGATGAATTTGAAAGTGGAGAGTGAAAAATTTGGCTTAAAGCTCAACATGCAGAAAATGAAGATCATGATATCCGGTCCCAACACTTCATGGGAAATAGAGGGGGAAACAGTGGAGATAGTGTCAGACTTTATTTTGGGAGGCTCCAAAATTAGTACAGATGGTGACTTCAGCCATGAAATTAAAAAAGGCTTATTCTTTCGAAGGAAAGTTATGCATATTCAAAAGCAGAGACATTACTTGCCAACAAAGGTTCATCTAGTCAAGGCGATGGTTTTTCCTGTGATCATGTATGGATGTGAAAGCTGGACTGTGAAGAAGGCTGAGTGCCAAAGAATTGTGCTCAGTGACTTCTGGGAGTTGGTGATGGACAGGGAGGCCTGGCATGCTGTGATTCCTGGGGTCGCAAAGAATTGGACACGACTGAGCAACTGATCTGATATATTGTGTACTAATGTATTTATTGATAATTACCAAATGAATGGCATTTCAAAAGATGTTTCTTTGTCAATTGCTCATTATTACATTATGGTCAGATCAGAACTGCTAATTATTATTGACCTTTTTATTTGAAGATTTCCACTCAGTTAAGTATATAAAACTTGAGATTCCCATTCCAGTGAAGTCAAAATGAAGTGGGTGTGATGTAGAGAAAATGCTTGTAATGTCTAAACTGTATCTATAGGAAATGACCTCCTTTAAGTCAACCCACTCCAGTGTTCTTGCCAGAGAATCCCAGGGATGGGGGAGCCTGGTGAGCTTCCGTCTCTGGGGTCGCACAGAGTCGGACACGACTGAAGCGACTTAGCAGCAGCAGCAGCAAGCCTCACAATTATTCCAGTATCTTTCAGTAGGCTACCTTTAACTGAGTTCCAGGTTTCATCAAATTTTACCAGTTTTTCCACAATTGTTCTTTTCCATATTCATATCCCATATAAGATGCCAAATTGCATGAGGATATATAACGAAAAGTTACAGATACCTCCATTAGTTTACTCTGATCTTCAGTTCAGTCCAGTCATTCAGTCGTGTCCGACTCTTTGTGACTCCATGAATCACAGCACGCCAGGCGTCCCTATCCATCACCAACTCCCGGAGTTCACTCAGATTCATATCCACCGAGTCAGTGATGCCACCCAGCCATCTCATCTTCTGTCATCCCCTTCTCCTCCTGCCCCCAATCCCTCCCAGCATCAGTCTTTTCCAGTGAGTCAACTCTTTGCATGAGGTGGCCAAAGTACTGGAGTTTCAGCTTTAACATTATTCCTTCCAAAGAAATCCCAGGGCTGATCTCCCTCTTGTCTTAGCAGTTTCTTAAACTTTCCTTGCTTTTCATGACTTTTGACAATTTTCAGGAGTCCTTCAGGGACAGGTATTTTACAGAATGACTCTCAATATGGGTTTGACATGTTTCTCCTCGTTGCACAGGGGATTATATACTTTTAGAACTATACCTCCCAGGCAATATATCTTTCTCATCACTTCCCATCAAGGATTCATACTATCAATATGACTTACCAGTAGTTCCTCTGCTATAAAGTTATCTCTTTCCCCCTGACATATTCTGTCCTTTGGAAACAAGTCACTAAACCCAGCCTATACTTGGGGAGGGGCATGGACTCTCATCTTGAGGAAAATATCTAAGAGATACACAAATTACTGAGAATACAAATTAATTGAAACACATTTATAAGGAAGATCTGGTTCTTCAAGCAATGGCTTTTAATTTTAAATGAATTAAATTAGACAAAAGTAAAGATTTAATAGGTTTCCCAAGTGATGCTAGTGATAAGGAACCTGCCTGCCAATGCAGGAGACATAAAAAATGCGAGTTCAGTCCCTGGGTCGGGAAGATCCCCTGGAAAGGGAAATGGCAACCCACTCCAGTGGGTTGCCTAGAGAATCCCACGGACAGAAGAGCCTAATGGGCTAGAGTCCATGGGGTCACAAAGAGTTGGACAGGACTGAGAATGCTCAAACTATGGCACAATTGGACTCATCACAAATGCTAGTAAAGTAATGCTCAAAATTCTCTAAGCCAGGCTTCAACAATACATGAACCGTGAATTTCCTGATGTTCCAACTGGTTGTAGAAAAGGCAGAGGAACCAGAGATCAAATTGCCAACATCCGCTGGATTATAAAAAAGCAACAGAGTTCCAGAAAAACATCTATTTCTGCTTTATTGACTATGCCAAATCCTTTGACTGTGTGGATCACAAGAAACTGTGGAAAATTCTGAAAGAGATGGAATTACCAGACCACCTGACCTGCTTCTTGAGAAATTTGTATGTAGGTCAGGAAGCAACAGTTAGAGCTGGACATGGAAAAACAGACTGGTTCAAATAGGACCAGTGTATTATCACTCTGCTTATTTAAATTATATGCAGTGTACATCATGAGAAACTCTGGTCTGGAAGAAACAAAAGCTGGAATGAAGATTGCTCGGAGAAATATCAAGAACCTCAGATATGCAGAAGACATCAACCTTATGGCAGAAAGTGAAGAGGAACTAAAAGCCTCTTGATGAAATTGAAAGTGGAGAGTGAAAAAGTTGGGTTAAAGCTCAACATTCAGAAAACGAATATCATGGCATCCAGTCCCATCACTTCATGGGAAATAGATGGGGAAAGAGTGGAAGCCGTGTCAGAGTTTATTTTTTTGGGTTCCAAAATCACTGCAGATGGTGACTTCAGCCATGAAATTAAAAGACGCTTCCTTCTCGGAAGGAGTTATGACCAACCCAGATAACTTGTTCAAAAGCAGAGACATCACTTTGCCAGCAAAGGTCCATCTAGTCAAGACTATGGTTTTTCCTGTGGTCATGTATGGATGTGAGAGTTGGACTGTGAAGAAGTCTGAGTGCTGAAGAATTATGTTTTTGAACTGCAGTGTTGGACAAGACTCTTGAGAGTATCATGGACTACAAGAAGAGCGATACAGTCCATTTTGAAGGAGATCAGCCCTGGGTTTTATTTGGAAGGAATGATGCTAAAGTTGAAACTCCCGTACTTTGGCCACCTCATGCAAAGTGTTGACTCATTGGAGAGGACTCTGATGCAGGGAGGGATTGGGGGAAGGAGGAGAAGGGGAGGACAGAGGATGAGATGGCTGGATAGCATCACTGACTCGATGGATGTGAATTTGAGTGACCTCAGGGAGTTGGTGATGGATAGAGAGACCTGACGTTCTGCGATTCTTCGTGTTGCAAAAAGTTGAACATGACTGAAGGACAACTGAACTGAACTGAAGTGACTGAGCATACGCAAGGATTTAATACCTCTGTCACACTAGCTACATTGTAACATCTCTGTGGCATATTAGACAAGGAGATACAAAACCTTTTCATTGGGAATTCCCTAGTGATCTGGTAGTTAGGGCTTTGTGTTTGCAATGGAGGGGGCAGAAACTTGATCCTTAGTTGAAGATGTATGATTCCTTAAGACTTACAGCAAACAAACAAAAATTCCTATAAAATGAACACTCCAAATGAAAAACCAGATAACGTATATAAATACATTACCTCACAGAAGAGCAAAATATACATTTATTTATGTGAAAAGCTGATCGTCCTTATTAGGGAATAAATGTAGCAGTGATTTAAATATTTTATATTGCTACCTAAACATCTGTGAATAACACTTACTTAGATTATTATTTTTCCAACTTTTCTTCTTTTCAAATGTAATGCACATTAACACATGAAATTGCTTTAGCTCTGTCTCAAAAATTTTGCTGTTTTCAATACAATTCAGCTCAAATATTTTCTTTTTTCATAAAAATTTCTCTTGGGAGCTACAAGTTATTTAGCTTCAGAAGCAGGAATCATTTCAGTTCAGTTCAGTAGCTCAGTCATGTCTGACTCTTTGCGACCCCATGAATCGCAGCATGCCAGGCCTCCCTGTCCATCACCAGAGTTCACCCAGACTCACGTCCATCGAGTTAGTGATGCCATCCAGCCATCTCATCCTCTACCGTCCCCTTCTCCTCATGCCCCCAATCCTTTACAGCATCAGAGCCTTTTCCAATGAGTCAACTCTTCTCATGAGGTGGCCAAAGTACTGGAGTTTCAGCTTTAGCATCATTCCTTCCAAAGAACACCCAGGGCTGATCTCCTTCAGAATGGACTGGTTGGATCTCCTTGCAGTCCAAGGGACTCTCAAGAGTCTTCTCCAACACCACAGTTCAAAAGCATCAATTCTTCGGCGCTCAGCCTTCTTCACAGTCCAATTCTCACATCCATACACGACCGCAGGTATAATCATAGCCTTGACTAGACAGACCTTTGATGGCAAAGTGATGTCTCTGCATTTGAATATGCTATCCAGGTTGGTTATAACTTTCCTTCCAAGGAGTAAGTGTATTTTAATTTCATGGCTATTTTGCTACTGACTATATGGCTTAGTCAGTAACAAATCTGCCTGCAATGCAGGAGACTCAGGTTTGAATACTGGGTCATAAAAGTCCTCTGGAGAAGGTAATGCCAAGCCATTGTGGTATTCTTGCCTGGGAAAACCCATGGACAGCGGAGCCTAATGGGCTATCTATGTGGTTGCAAGAGTCACATATCACTTAGCAATTTTACCACTACCACGTGGATTATTAGAAAATCTCATATCCATATATACAGATATAACTATCTTAGAGAAATTACTATTAAACACATATCCATGTTCAAAGGCAGCTTATTCAAAAATGCAAAATAAGAGCCTCAGATTTCAGGCACAGTAAAATGGACATATAAGACTATGCCCATTCATCCAAGGGAATTCTACCCAGTAATAAAAA
Source organism: Tragelaphus eurycerus (assembly GCA_935064755.1). Lineage (NCBI taxonomy): Eukaryota > Metazoa > Chordata > Mammalia > Artiodactyla > Bovidae > Tragelaphus > Tragelaphus eurycerus. The sequence continues at coordinate 301,507 of CAKXYN010000326.1, forward strand.
GGAATGTTCCACAGCTACATATATTAAAAATGCATCCCCAATCAAAAAATGAGCCAAAGAACTAAATAGACATTTCTCCAAAGAAGACATACAGATAGCTAACAAACACATGAAAAGATGCTCAACATCACTCATTATCAGACAAATGCAAATCAAAACCACTTGAGGTACAATTTCACGCCAGTCAGAATGGCTGCCATCCAAAAGTCTACAAGCAATAAATGCTGGAGAGGGTGTGGAGAAAAGGAAACCCTCTTACACTGTTGGTGGGAAGGCAAACTAGTACAGCCACTTTGGAGAACAGTATGGAGATTCCTCACAAAACTGGGAATAGAACTGCCTTATGATCCAGCAATCCCACTGCAGGCATACACACTGAGAAAACCGAATTGAAAGAGACACATGTACCCCAATGTTCATAGCAGCACTGTTTACAATAGCCAGGACTTGGAAGCAACCTAGATGTCCATCCGCAGATGAATGGATAAGAAAGCAGTGGTACATATACACAATGGAGTATTATTCAGCCATTAAAAAGATACATTTGAATCAGTTCTAATGAGGGGGATGGAACCGGAGCCTATTATACAGAATGAAGTAAGCCAGAAACAAAAACAGAAATACAGTATACTAACACACATATATGGAATTTAGAAAGATGGTAACAATTATCCTGTTTATGAGACAGCAAAAGAGACACGGATGTACGGAACAGAATTTTGGACTCTGGGAATGGGATAGGGTGGGATGATTTGGGAGAATAGCATTGAAATATGTATAATATATCTGAAATGAGTCGCCTGTCGAGGTACGATGCCTGATAACGGATGCCTGGGACTGGTGCACTGGGAAGACCCAGAGGGATGGTATGAGGAGGCAGGAGGGAGGAGGATTCAGGATGGGGAACACATGCATCCTTGTGGCGGATCCATCTTGATGTATGGCAAAAGCAATACAATATTGTTAAGTTAAGCAAAATAAAATTTAAATTAAAAACAAATAAAAATAATGCATCTCACTTATTTGAAAGAAAACAAAGACTATGGGAACAAAAATTCTATTGTGTGATTCTATCTATTTAAAATTTGAAACAAAGGAAAATGAATCTCTGGTGCTAGAGTTCAGAGAAATGGTTACTTTGGGGATCAGAGAGTGGCCAGGAAGGAACATGGAGATTTCAAAGCTACTTGATGGTGGAGAGATGGAACGAGTAGAGTCTCAGTTACAGTAAAGCCAGACTTTATTTTGGGGGGCTCCAAAATAAATGTGTATGACTATTGAGGCCCTGAAATTAAAAGACACCCACTCTGTGGAAGAAAAGCTGTGACAAAGATTGATAGCATATTGAAAGACAGATATTACTGCCAACTAACGTTCATAAAGTCAAAGCTATGGTTTTCCCAGGAGTCAGATACAGATGGAAGAGCTGGTCTGAAGGCTGGATCAATGCTGAAGAATTGATCTGTTTGAACTGTGGTGCTGGAGAATGGAGAAAACTCTAAAGAATCCCTTGGACTGCAAGGAGATCCAACCAGTCAATCCTAAAGGAAATCCACCCTGAATATTCAAAGGAAGAACTGATGCTGAAGCTCCAATAATTTGGCCACCTGATGGGAAGAATGAACTTATTGGAAAAATCCCTGATGCTGGGAAATATTGAAGGAAGGAGCACAAGAGGTGACAGAGGACAAGATGGTTGGATGGCATCAGCAACCCAATGGAATGAGTTTGAGCAAGCCTCAGGACATGGTGATGGACTGGGAATCCTGGTGTACTGAAGTTTATAGGGTCACAGGTAGTCAGACACGACTGAGCAACTGAACAACAAAAGTCAAGCAGAGCCTTTATGTACACCTGGCTGAACCTCAACAGGGCTTTTTTGAATTTCTGGAGGTGAGTAGAACATAATTTTTAGAAAGATCCCCCTTGCTGAAACAGGTCTGGAGTAGTTTGTCTTCATAGACAATCGTCTTTGTAATTTTTCTAGGTGGCACTTGGGAGTCAGTGTTCCTCACGACGATGGATGCTGTCTCTCTTAGGGAAATCAACTCAGTCTCAGCTGAACTGAAGTTTGGATCATGACCTCTGTTTCAGGAGGCAACCCTCGCAGTTGCTCTGGCTTTTTGAATGACTGATGATTATTGGTTTGATGCTCTGTATTTTCCTTCGGGTTCTATAACTGTAGCAGGCACTTAGGACATGGAAAGACCCTTTTGTTCCAGTGCCTCCATGTGTGATTTATGAAGGATATTGCCAGTTTGAAAATTTTGAGGCAAAACAGACAAAGCAAATTCTTTGTGTTTCCATGCAATGTTCTAAAATTTGCCTCTATATCAGCAAAGGCTGAAGATCTGTAATTGCAAATGCAGCATTCATAGGGCATTTTGCCAGGTTTGTAACCATCCTTCATGTGCTGTAAGAGAACCTGATCTATTTTGAAGGACAATTCACAGATTTTGCAGCCTGTGGAGGGCTCCCAGGAAGTGTGGATACTTTCAATGTGATACTGCAGCTGGAATGGGGTGGGAAACTGGCAGCTGCAGTGCTGGCCTGTAGTGTGAATTTCCCAGCTGTCACCCTTCTGCTTCTCAGGCTCCAGATGTTTCCTCACCTGGGTCCTAAACTTGACTTTTTTAAGAACTCCCAAGCAGCTGAGGCATATAAAGGCGGTGTGAGTCTTCTGTTCGGGCTGCCTATCTCTTGTATGCTGTCCATAGTAAGAGTCATCAAGTAACATGATCAGATTTCATTTCATGGGACCAACAATCTTGCTCTGACTTGCTAGAGTCAAAAAGTCCGTTTTCTCCAGTCCTTCCAAACTACATATTCTGTCTGGATCCATAAGACTGAAGCACGCCTGGTCATTTGCATGAATCTATGAAAATGGTGTCCCACCATAAACATGGCTTGGTGAGGTTCGAGAGACCTTCCAAGGTCATAATCGTATTATTTGTAGAATAGACTCCTGAAGTTGCCATGGTGAATTCAGGTCCCCCTGGGAGTCCATTGCTGATTCTCCAAAAATATTAAATGGAAAATTCCAGAAAGAAATTACTCATAAATTGTAAATTGCATGTCATTTTGAGGAGTGTGATTGGAATCTCACACCATCATGCTATCTCCTGCAAAGAATGTGGATCGTTCCTTAGTCTTACACATCTCACTCCTTTGTTTCTTGGTTACCACAATGACTGTTGAGATGTCACAAGGCTATGACCAAGACACCCTTATTTTACTCAATAATTGACCCAAAGCATATTGGAGTGATGCTGGCCATTTGGATATACTAGAGGGTATCCATTAAGTGCTACCTTTAAGTGAATAGATAAAAGTTCCCAATTTGACATAAAAAGAGAAATGTTGCATGCTGAGGTTGCTAAGTTCTGTAGTGAATGTGAAGAAGAGAAAAGAAATCTATGTTAGTTTTGCTGTCAGAAACATAACTTTTGCCTCAAACTGCAAAAGTTATGGCCACAGATTGTAGTAAGTGCTTGCTACTGCTGCTGCTGCTGCTGCGGCTAAGTCTCTTCAGTCCTGTCTGACTCTGTTGGACCCCATAGACAGCAGCCCACCAAGATCTCCAGTCCCTGGGATTCTCCAGGCAAGAACACTGGAATGGGTTGCCATTTCCTTCTCCATTGCATAGAAATGAAAAAGGAAAGTGAAGTCTTTCAGTCATCTCCAACGCTTAGTGACCCCATGGACTGCAGCCCAGCAGGCTCCTCCGTCCATGGGATTTTCCAGGCAAGAGTACTGGAGTGGGGGGGCCATCACCTTTAGGGTGAAAAAAATCACTAAATTAGTACAGTAATATATTTTACAGGGAGACTTTAACAAAACTTTTACAGAAGTATACTCTTATAATTTGTCTATGTTATTATTACACCTTCCCTGGTGGCTTAGATGGTAAAGTGTCTGCCTACAATTCATGAGACCTGGCTTCAATCCCTGGGTTAGGAAGATCCTCCACAAAAGGAAATGGCAACCCACTCCAGAATTCTTGCCTTGGAATTCCCGTGGACAGAGGAGCATAGTAAGGTGCAACCCAAGAGGTTGTAAAGAGTCAAACATGACTGAGCGGCTTCACTTTCACTTTACTGTCATTATTAGTTAGTTGTGAATCTCTTACTGTACTTTTATAAAATTGCCTCACAGGTATGTTTGTATAGCAAAAACACTGTTTATATAGGGTTTGATATTATGTGAGGTTACAGATGTCTGCTGGGGGGTGTTTCTCTGCAGCACCCCCCAGATGCTCTGCAGATGAGTGGTGATGATTCTATTTCTTTCAAAAGACAAAATTAGTACTTGATTGAATCACTGGCTGAAACATTGAGATAACTATTAACACCCTTATTTTATACATAAGGAAACATCTCAAATTCATTTAAGTGACATGACAGTTTTAAACTTCCTTGCCCAGTCCCCACTTTTCCCTTGTCTCCCTATGATGGTCCCAGCGCTCCTGTTAAACTCCACAGGATAGCAGGTAGGCAACATTTGGCTATAAACCTCCAATAGCACTCAGAAATGCTGACCAACATAAATTGTCTAAAAGAGCCCCCATCTGTCCCCTGTGGGTTTTTCCTCTCTCCCTCCACTCTGTGAGTCCAGAAGGCACCAGATTGTATTCATGGATCAAAAATATTAAAAAAAAAATAAATCCAGAAAGTTATAATAGCAAACCTTAAACATGCTTCATGCTGGCAAATATGTAAATAAAAATATAATAAAATATATTATAATATATAATATATATTGTATAATATATTATTATATATTACATAATGTAATACTTAATATATTAATATTAATGCTTAATACATAATATATAATTATATATTATAATACTTAATATTATAATACCAATAATACTTAATACAATATTGATGCTCTGTAAATAGTTTCAAGTACATATATATAATAAATATATATTTATTATATATATTTATATATATAATATTATGTAAAATATATAATATATATTATATAATATAGTATATAATATATAATTTATTACATAATATATATATTTATTATATATATATGTACTTGAAACTATTTACAGAGCATCGACATTGAATTAAGTGTTTTAAGGAATCTGGGGATATTTTAAAGCGTGCAGGAGCATCCCCTTAAGTTACATGCATAGACTACACCATTTGATATAAGGAACTTGCACTGCCACGACTTTTGCTATCTGTGGGTGCAGGCTTCCCAGATCCAATCTCCCAAGGGCACCAAGGAGAGAGGACGGGGCCTTCTTAGGACTTCTACTGCTCTCCCTGCCTAGGATGCTGTCTCAAGTACTGTCACCCAGCTCCTGACTTGTCTTGGTCCACAGTTTATATGCTAAGCTTGCCTGACCATGATGTCAGAAATTACAGCCTCCACCCACTCACATGCCATATTCAACTCCAGAGCTATTGGGTTGCTGTATTTTTGTTTCTAGAACGACATGTGCCATCAGTCAGTGCTGTATGTCTGCTACATAAATAAATAGGAACTGTTAATAATACAATCATTTATCTGTACCACAGGCTCGACTCACTAATTCCTGGCTCCCCAGGTACTTACACTTGATCTTAGCCAAAAGGCTGAGATGCAATTTCTCCTAGTATTTCATGATATTCAAATCTTAATGATTTAAAACGTTTATGCAAGGGAGAAAGTCAGCCAGTATATAGCTGGATGCTGACAGGATCAGTGATAGTCATTGAAACAAAAGATTTATAAGACAATTTCTCTCAATATAATACATTTATTGATAGATTCCATGCCAATAACAGGTTTCATTGACATTAAGGACCATTCTAAAGTTTACATTTGACCATTTCTGATATCAGATCACACCTCATCAGTAGCATACTATAGTTTGCTTGGCTAAGTGGTGGCCCTAGCAGTAAAGGTCCCTCCTGCCAATGCAGAAGACTTAAGAGAAGCAGGTTCAATCTCTGGGTCAGGAAGATTCCCTGGAATAGGGATGACAACCCACTCCAGTATTCCTGCTTGAAGAATCCTGTGGACAGAGGAGACTTGTGAGCTACAGTCCATAGGGTTGGAAGAGTCAAGCATGACTGAAGCAACAGAGCACACATGCATACATATGTATATACACATATATTTTATAGTGGTGTGAAAAATAATGTTGTGGGCCTTCCTGGTGATCCAGTATTTAAGACTCCTCACTCCAAGCCAGGGGATATGGCTTCAATCCCTGGTCAGGGATCTATGACCCCACATGCCATAGCGTGTGGCCAAAAAAAAAAAAAAAAAAAAAAAAAAAAAAACACCAAGTAATATTGTATCTTACAGGTGATGTCTTCTTAGTTTTAATGAAAATTCTATTTTTCTTAACTAGAATTCAGCCTACTAAATGCGAGTGCTGCTGCTGCTGCTAAGTCACTTCAGTCGTGTCCGACTCTGTGCGACCCCATAGACAGCAGCCCATCAGGCTCCCCCGCCTCTGGAATTCCCCAGGCAAGAGCACTGGAGCGGGTTGCCATTTCAGTGCATGAAAATGAAAAGTGAAAGGGAAGTCGCTGAGTCATGTCTGACTCCCAGTGACCCCATGGACTGTAGCATACCAGGCTCCTCCATCCATGGGATTGTCCAGGCAAGAGAACTGGAGTGGGGTACCAACCACTAATGGTATGCTAGCTACATTATATAGGTAAATGGTTTAGAAAGGGATTGACAAATTGGTATGTCTCTTGATTGTTTTTTTCTCCCAACCATCAAGCTAGGAATGATTTTTATGTTTTAGGTTTTGGGGTATTTTTTTAAACTTTTAAAAATACGCTTAATAGTTTTATTTTTTCTTTTATTTGGGGGAAACAAAGGAATATTTTGTTACATGTAAAATTACATTATACTTAAAATTCAGTGTCACAAATAAAGTTTTATTGGAACACAGCTGTGATCATGTGCCACTGCATGAGGCTGTTTCACACTGCTAATGGCAAAGACCGAATGGCCCTTAATTCCTGGTTACTTTCTAGCCCTTTACAGAGAAATTTTGAAGACTCATGACTTCAACGAACAAAATGAAGCATTCCAAACCCCATGATTCACCAGCTCCTGATGTCCAGTTGACTCAGTGAAGCTAAACACATCCCACTCTGAGCCCCGGTGGAGGGTGAAGCCAGAATATTTTTGTCTCCAAGTCCCAGAGAGATTTCTCTGGACATACCAGCACCACTTCCTGTGTACAGTGTCCAAGAACTCCTACTTGGCTCTCCAAAAGGCTTTTCTCAGTGAGGCTGTATCAGGAGATTCCAAGTCTTTGAAAGCCCATTCTAATCCAATCCATAGTATCCAACCCAGGCTCCAATCAGGTTTCTGAAACAGTTTTCCCCCATCGGACATTTCAACTAGAAACCTTTCTACCAAATTGCTAGAGAGAGGAAAAAATGTGGATGGGGCTTCAGGGCCCCACCCAGAGGCTGTTGTCCAGGTCTCAGAGTTGTGAGAGTCTCCACTTCCCTCTCTGGCATCCAGAGGCCCACCACCTTATCTCCAATTTATCTGCATCTTTAGTTATTTGGGGTTCAATAGCTTAAGGGCAGGTGAAGGTGGTCTACACAGCTATTCCAACAGAGCTCAGGCTGATGTCAGGAACCTAAAAAGGCAGGGGTCCTCTTCCAATGCCAGACAATTCACCAGCTGCAAACAGCACACCCCTGTACTCTTCCAGGGGCAAGGGAGATAGAATGGGGAGCAGGGCAGGCAGGGTGAGGAGGGCAGGAAGCAAGCTTACTCCCAAATGATCTGTATTTGAAGACTCAGCACCCGCTGGATTCCGGGGGTCCTCACTCTGGATTTCAGGCTGAACCCCAGGAGTTTGATCTATGCAGGGGCTCATGCTTCCTAAAACCGTGTCAGGGGTGCTAAGTCACACCCTGGTCCCCCTCCTTCTCCCTTTCTCCCTCACTCTTCTTCTTCTCTCTCCTTCCCCTTTGCCCCACCTAGATTATATCTCAAGCTTTCCCTCCCACTAACTTTACAGCCTTCTGCACATATATTCTTAGGGGGAGGGAGGGTTTTAGAGAAGAAATATGTGCATTTTCATGTCTTATAAGGTAACAAAGTCACTGAATTAGAAAAAAAAAAAGTTCAATAATCAACGTGACCTCAAGTGGTATAAACAGATATAACATCAAAAATAGCATTCTTATCAAATCAACATGTGTTCACCTGACATTTATAATATATAAGTCCATTACATCTCAATGAAATAGGAAAAAAAAAATCTGACCATTAGAAAGAGATCATTTTATACTCTTTTAAGACTGTTTATGAGGAGTGCTGTGTCTAGTTGCTCCGTCCTGTCTGACTCTTTGTGACCCCATGGACTTTAGCCAACCAGGCTGCTCTATCCATGGAATTCTTCAGGCAAAAATACTGAAGTGAGTTGCCATGTCCTTATCCAGTGTTGGTGAGTATGTAAACCCAAGGCTAGGGACTTCACTGGTGGTTCGGTGGTTGAGAATCTGCCTTCAATGCAGGGGATATGGGTGTGATCCATGATTGGGGAAACTAAGATCCCACAACACAGAGGGCAGTAGAACCCACAAAGGATACTGCATGCCACAACTAATACCTGAGTCACCCAAATAAGTAAATAAAATAAATATTTTTTAAAACTCTATGCTATTTACATTCTTCTGGATATATTTGAAAGCGTGATATTATTAGTTTTATTTACCTATGGATCCACCATGAGACTTCCTGCAGGATCTTAGTTTCCTGTCCAGGGACTGATCCAGGTCACCAGAGTGAAAGCATTGAGCACTAAGCAATGGTTTCCCAGGGAATTCCTAGTTTTATTTATTTTAAAGGTTTATTCTTATTGTATGCAAAAGCTACATGCTTTGCAGTGTTTACACTTACAATAAAAACATTTTGCATGCCAAGTTTTAAATATTTGCAAAAACTTAGGGCAAAGGAAGAAAATTTTGACTACTTATTTCTGCTTCTACGCTTCGCTGATGGCTCAGACAGTAAAAAACCTGCTTGCAGTACAGGAGACCAAGGTTTGATCCCTGGGTTAAGAAGACCTCCTGGAGAAGGGAATGGCTATCCACTCCAGTATTCTTGCCTGGGAAATGCCATGGACAGAGGAGCCTGGCAGGCTACTGTCTATGGGGTCACAGAGTCAGACACAACTTAGCAACAAAACCACAACAATGAAAGTGAATGTCACTCAGTTGTTTCTGACTCTTCATGACTCAAGGACAATACAGCCCATGGAATCCTCCAGGCTAGAATACTGGAATGGGTAATATTTTCCTTCTCCAGCAGATCTTCCCAACCCTGAGCAAAGCCAGGTCTCCCACATTGCAGGCAGATTCTTTACCAGCTGAGCCACAAGGGGAGAACAACAACAACAACAAAAAACACGTTTAAAATACCCAAGAATCTACTCCTTCAGGAAACCCTGAGGGTCGAGGGTCAAAAATCCATTTTTTCTTCATTGGACACACTGACTACCTGCCTTGGGAGGAGCAGGATACTGGTAATTCAATACAACAATCAGATCCTGTTGCTTGAGCTGGGAGCTTCATGCTCCCCACCACCCTTCAGAGATTTTAGAACTCTGACACCCTTTCTGAGGGCTTCTACATGTCCTTCATATTGAAAGAAGTTAAGGTATAAACAAAGCCAAGCGATCTGGGCCCAAACTTCTCAATTTGGGCCGTACTTCCAAATCTCATGGGCTGGGCTTATTAGCCCTCAGTGAATCTAAGGAACTGCTTATGTGTCTTGTCCAAAAACAAGACAAATTTTTGTTGGAGAAATTATTGTCCAACAATTGTAGGTGGGACTGAGAGTCTGAGTTTCCCACAAGATCCAGGTGTTGCCCAGCCTGCTTAAAGTGTCCATATTAAACAGTATTAGAGAGCTTTTAAAAAGTCCTGATGTTCTAGTTGATTCTGCCAATCTTATTCCATACCAAGAGTATCAGTATCTCCAGGAAATATACCAGGAAGTCAATGTTATTAAAGGTCTCAGATATTTCTAAGGAGCAGGTAGATTGCAAATGCATAGCCAGGCAAATCACCCTACCATTAACCCTGTTTTGGGCTTTACTGTGTCCTTCAAATTCCATATGTTGATGGGATTTTCACAGTGGTCCAGTGGCTAAGAATCTGCACCCCCAGTGCAAGGGGCTGGGCTTCAGTCCCTGTTCAGGGGACTAGATCCCACCTGCTGCCAGGAAGACCAAATCCCCCCGTTAAACAACTAAGACTTGGTGCAGTCAAATTAATTAATTAATTAAAAAAATGTATCCGTAGAAGTCCTAGCACCCAACACTCTGGAATGTAACCATATTTGGAAATAACACATTTAACAAGGTGATTAATTTAAAACAAGGTCACTAGGGGGGGGCCCTAGTCCAATCTGATGGTTCTCCATGTAAAAAGAGGGAGAAAAATTCCCTGGCAGGCCGATGGTTAGGGCTCAGAACTTTCACTGTCAAGGGCCCAACGTCAAACCGTGGTCTGGAAACTAAGACTCAGAAGGGAACCAGCATGGCTAGCAAAAAAAAAAAGAAAAAGAAATTAAGACACACAAGACATCAAGGATGCTTGGACAAGGGACCGGAGGACATAAGAATGCAGCTGTCTATGTATCAAGGAAAGAGACCTCCAGAGACACCACATTGTCAACACCTTGATTTTGGGCTTTGGGCCTCCAGAACTGGGAGAAAACAGTTTTCTGTTGTTTAAATCTGTGGTATTTCTGGTGGTGGCCTTAGTACTCTAACACGTTCTTTAGATAAGTAATCCCTGGAGAGGGCTCAACTCAAGGACAGATAGGGTGTATTCAAGTGATGACTCAGCTCCCAGGTAACTCCCCCTCATCAGCAAACGTCCACCCACCCAGATTTTTCAGGAGGGAGCCTGCTCATGCGGACCACTTCTTGCAGACCATTGCTGCTAAAGGTTCCCACCTAACTCTCTTTCTGGCCTTCACATCTTTTACTTTCCTTCTACACTGTGAGGGACAGAACCTTGAAAACAGAGTGAGGCCTGTCCTAAAACCATCCTGGATGTGAAAGGGAGTATGTCTTTTAAGTAAAAATAAAAATAAATAAATAAATAAACCCCACAGCTGTCAAGCAGAATACAATGAAGCTTATCACCAGATGTATCAAAAAGCCTTCACATGTTAGGTTAGGAAGAAGTAGAGGACATGAGTTCAATCTCTTCTGCAGGGAAGGTTTCCAAGACTGAGGACAGCATGTTTTCTGTAGGTGGATTGAGAGCAGATGAATTTATTGGAAGGCATTTGAATCTGTATCCAGGAGAGGAATGTGAGTGGAGGGGGTATGTCATCCTTCAGTTCTCTCTACTTCCAGAAGTTTCTATGATATGGGCCATAATCACAGGGCTCCCAAAGATCAGGGAGAGAGAAATGTTTGGTGACTTCATCAAAGCCTGACACATAGAAGCTGTTTCTCAAAAGCCAACATCAGATTTCTGAGCCGTCTGTCAGGCTCAAGAAATGACCTACTAGAAACTCTCTGGTAGTCCTGGAATGGTTAGGACTCTGCATTTTCACTGCTGATGGTGTGGATTCTACCTTTAGTTGGGGTTAGAAGCTACAAGCCTCATCGGCTGGCGAGCGAACAAATGAAACAAAACAAAACAAAAAAAGACAGATATGACTCGTTCCCACTTTTTCTTCCATGGACAACTGCAAGGCCAACTCAAGTCCAGGTCCATTCCTGTGGTCAGAGAGGAAGCTCCCCTTGGTTTGTGGCCATGGAGTGACATGTGATGAGCCTGAGTGGCCTCCAACCGGGCTGGGCACCACACACCAACTGAGAACCTGGTACCCAGCAGGAGATCAGGCCCTCTGGACAAAACCTGGTGTCTGCTGACTTACAGATCAGGGCTGTGTGAGACGTGAACTCTACAAGGTGGCCAGAAGTCATATCTTTCAAGAGGGCACTAATTCAGGTACCCAGCCTGTTCCCACTTTGTCCATCTCTAGGGGAGAGCTAGGCATTTCCATTGTTCTCACAAATCTTTTTCCTTTTCTACTCTCCCTGGGACATCTTTATCTTAAGAGGTTGCTGATGTTCTTTTGTCCAGTTGTATCTGCAAACCCATGAACTGCAACACACCAGATCTTGTTGTCCCTCACCATCTCCTGAAGGTTGCCCAAGCTCATGTACATTGCATTGGTGATGCCATCCAGCCATCTCATTCTCTAACACCCTCTTCTCCTTCTGCCTCAATCTTGCCCAGAATCAGAGACTTTTCCAGTGAGTCAGCTATTGCCATCAAATGACCAATATAGTGGACCTTCAGCTTCAACATCATTCCTTCTAACAAATATTCAGGGTTGATTTTCCTTAAGATTGGTTTGATCTCCTTATTGTCCAAGGGACACTCAGGAGTCTTCACTAGAACCACAACTCGAAAGCAAAAATCTCTGGCACTCTGCCTTCTTTGTGGTCCACCTCTCACAACTGTACATGAGCACTAGGAAGACCATAGCCTTGACTATAGAGACTTTTGTCGGCAGAGTAACATCTCTGCTTTTCAACACACTGTCTAAGTTTTTCACAGCTTTCCTGACAAGAAGCCACCGTCTTTTAATTTCATTGTTTCAATCACCATTGCAGTGATTGTACAGGCCAAGAAGAGGAACTCTGTCAGTACTTCCACCTTTTCCCATTTTATTTGCCATGGAGTAAGGGGCAAGATGCCACAAATTTAGTGTTTGTTTGTTTGTTTGTTTGTTTAATACTTGGTTTAAGCCAGCTCTTTCACTCTTCTCTTTCATCCTCATTTAATCAGTCCAGAGCATCTGGCTTCTTGCTGCTTCTGCTCTCAGTTCTAATTAGCTGAGTAAGAAATCATAAAAGGATGGTTTCACAGGTTAAATGCAAGGGTGGGACAGAAAGGGATTGAACCTTAAAGGACCATGACACATTGAAAAACTCAATGACAACTTACACCACCTCCTTAGCCACAGTATAAAAGGTGAAGTGAAAGTGTTAGTCAGTTCGTCTGATTCTTTGTGACTCCATGTGCTGTAGCACAACAGGCTCCTCTATGGAATTATCCAGTAAAGAATACTGGAGTGGGTAACCACTCCCTTCTCCAGAAGATCTTCCCGATTTAGGGACTAAGCCTGAGTCTACTGCATTGCTGGTGAGTTCTTTTCCATCTGAGCCACTATAAAAACGCAAATCAAGATGATACTAATTTCCAGGACACTCTTAGATTAAAGTTTGGCTGGTCCATGCTGATTTCAGATCCATCGGTCAGAAAAAGTGGTGTAGTTGAAGCCCTCCACTCTGAAGGGGTTCTATTATTTATTTATTTATTTTTAGTTACTAAATATCTCTGAATCTCAGAGGACTAGGTCTCAGCAAACGTCTCAGAGACTAGGTCTCTGATGGGCAAAGAGAATTAGTTAAAAGCCTTAATGCTGTTAGATTGGTAGAGAATCAGAATTTGAAGGGAATTTATCTTTACCATGTGGCTTAAGGTAAAAAGTTTAAGGATAAAGATTTAAAAAAAAAAAAAAAAAAAGGTACATATGAATCACACCAAGGAGAAAAATGCCAAGTTACACTCAACACTGAAATAATCAACTTGGAAGTGGCTGTTTTTGATGATTGAGAATGGATTTCAATCAGCATTTGAAAAAATATAATTGTGTGTGAAAGTTTTGTTTAGTATAAAAACAAAATAAAACCTGTGGAAATATTAGTGGCATAAAAGCACACTTAATGGATTCAGGGATGTTGGGTTTTCTCTTAGAAACTGGAGGCTTCCCTGGCAGCTCAGATGGTAAAGAATCTGCCTGGGTTGGGAAGATCTCCTGGAAAAGAGAATGACTACCCACTGCAGTATTCCCACCTGTAGAGTTGCATGGGCAGAGAACCCTGGAAGGCTACAGTCCATTGACTCCCCGAGAGTAAGATCTAGCTGAGCAGTGGGAAGGTGAGCACTGGCTGGCTTGTCCCAGAGGCTCCAGATGGTCTACTGATGAATATCCCCCAGGACTCCGGGCCTGACATTGTACAGTGAACCCATCTTGGCACTGCCCATGGCCCGAGATGGGGGCTTTGCATCTGCTGGATCCAATGGGGAAAATGCTCAAGTTCAGGGCCTGAGTGGGGTTAGTAGTAGGGCTACCTTGGTAGAAAGTTCTCATCAGCAGTGCTCACTCCTGGACATTTAGTTCATTCCATGCCCTGAGTATAAGATGATTGATTGAACAGCCTCAGAAATAAGTAAGGAGGTGGATGCCCTGGAAATGAGAACCACAGGGAGTGGAAAGATGGTGCCCTTAACTACTTTAGCTGATCTTACCTATCAGAAAGCATCTAGGCCCCACTCATGCTCAGGCCCTTTTATAGAACCACTAACAGGACAGTGATGAATTTAAAGGGGAGAATCATGGTCACAGGTCATAGAGGACACCAAATGATTGACATTTAAGTTCCCTTAATTTCTTTGTAAAAATCCAACAGAGGGGGAATGACCCATCACCCTACGAAGCCCAAAATTCCCCTTCAAAAATGAGATTCACATTTCTAATCTCGTAGGAACATATCTCTCCAAAAATCCCACCAAGCCCTCCCCCACTGCTCACTCTTAATTACTTTTTCCTGCTTACACTGACATATTGTCTGAAACTGTGGTTTGCATCCATTCTCAACCTGCCACTCGTGAGCTGGGCTAGTCGGGCAAGTAGCAGCGGCACAGGATGGGCTCGGTGTCATAAAGGATCTGGTCACCGCAGTGTGGACAGGGGCTGGCGCTGACCCAGAACATGCTGGGCTGCCCAGACTTGCACAGAAGCTGCTTGAGCCGGGCATGCAGCTGAGCCAGGAGGCCAAGGTGCAGGTTGCCATGCACATCCTCGTAACTCTCCAGGGGTGCGGGGTACAGTACGTGGCTCAGCTTACTCAGCCCCGTGGTGTGGTGCAGCAGGCTCTCCAGCATGGCCATAGAGATGGAGTTGCCACAGAATCTGAAGGTTGTGAGCTGGGAGCAGCAGCTCAGGGAGGGTAAGAGGGCACTGAACTGAGAGTCTATGATGCCACACTCGTCCAGATCCAGGTCCTGCAGGGTGGCTGAGGTCCTCTCAATCAGGATCTGCAGGGACTCCAAGTTGAGGCTGGTCAGGCTGACCCCGCTGAGGCTGAGGTCCTTCAGCAGACTGGCGCTCGGGCACTGCGACAGGTATGTCAGGTCTGATTCTGCAATCAGGCAATTGGTGATCGACAAGGTCTCCAGAGGGGTGTTCAGGCACCTGGGGAAAGACAGGGCAGTCAGTCTAAGGAGCAGAGGGGACCGGCAGAGGTATATGGGAGGAGAGGCCTCTTTCACTGGAACACAGAGTATCTCACTGGCTTGGAGCTGGCTTCTCACCTTCTTGACAGGAAGGCAGGGGGTCTTCCAGGGAGAAGGTCATGCTCACATGGTTATGACCTCCCCCTATACAAAATGATAAACTATTTTCAATGTGGGAAACAAAGAGTAAACAAAGGTTATTTGCCTCGTTCAGCTTCCTAGTATTTTGTTCACAGAAATTAAGATGTTTGTACAGGACCTGGCTAGTTGAATTCAAAAGCAGTCTGGATTCAGTAGACATGGGCTGGTGGGTCCCTGCAGTTACCGAAGATCCCTGGGTGGATATCCCCCAGATATTCAGGGGCCACAAACAGTCCATCACCACCTACAATTCTTTGCCATTGTCTGTCATCATCTCAGCTAAGACATCACTCTCTCAGAAAGAATTCCCAAGGGCATCACACCTGACCCCCACTATGTGGACTCCCAACAAAAGTACCCTTTGGCAGCCTCTAACCCTAGCCACGCCTCTGACCCTAACCAAGGAGGTGACTTGACAAGATGCCCGGGGACAGAATGGCGATATCATGAGGACTTCTGAGTGACCTGTGCACATTGGCCATGTCCCCAGCAGACACAAATAGATACCCCATCAATAACAAAACAAAAGAGGCCAGGTTTGGTCTGCAGAGCTGGCACCACGTCTCACCTGAGCACCTGGTGCAGGCGGCCCTCGAGGAAGGAGATGGAGTCCAGGTAGAGCTCCTGCAGGTGGGGCAGATTCAGGAACTGGGCAGTGAGCTGGTCCACGCAGTTCTCTTCCTGGTCGGGGGTGGTATGCGGCAATATGTGGATGCGAGACAGCAGCAGCTGGCACAGGTTGCCCATATGGCCCAGGTGCGGCAGGAACTTGCTCAGCGTGGCCAGCTTCCAGATGCAGTTGATCTCCAGGTCCGGGATGGAGTCCAGCTGCACCACCTTCAGGATCTTCCTGATGCTCTGCATTGGCATGGCAAAGATCCTCAGCTTCTGGCAGCAGATGTGCAGCAGCTTCGCCCTCTTCTTGGCCTTCTTCAGCAGGTAGTTGAGGGTCTCGTCCAGGGGGTCTTCCTTGATGCACACGTCGACCAAGACCTCCACAGGGGCCTGCGCCGGCTTCAGCACCGCCTGTGCCTCCACTCTGAACTTCTTCTGCACTGGCTGTGCTGGCTCAGATTCCAGCAGTGAGCAAACACTGACTTTCATCCCAGACCACAGGCTCCAGAAGTCCTGGTGGGTTTTCTGGAGCAAGTGCAACACCTGTAGTTTCCACCCCCTGTGAGGCCACAGGGGAAAGGCTGAGCTGTGCAGAGGCCAATGGGCAACAGGACCCCGCGATGCTCTGCACGCCACACACCACAGCTGATCTGGCTTCCAGGTCCCCTTTGGTCCCCACTTTAAGGAATATTGGGGGGTGGCCCACATGTCTTTTCTGCCCTCTCCCCTTCAACCAATCCAGTATACCCAATTGCTTGTTTCCATATGACCTCTCATCCACCTGCCCTGGCTGTGTCTTGCCCACACCCCGAGGCCCCACCAGTCTGCCAGGTTGACCTTACCTGGGACGAACCTCCTGAGCAAGCAGGATGTCCAGACAATTGAGTACCGCCTGGAAGGTCTCCAGATGAGGCTGGTGGTCCTTCATCAGGGCCCCCAGTGGGAAGCAGGGAAATGGCCAGGCCTGCAGCATTGCCTTCAGGGCCTCTGTGTGCGTTCCAGCAAAGGCCTCCATAAACAATGGTGGGAAGAGCTCAATGGGCAGCTCCTCCAGAGCCATGATGGCCAAAGCCTCATGGCTCAGAAGGCTCTGTGCGGCCAGCTCCAGGGGTCGGGTCGGGGCCTGGACGTTCATCCTGAAGAACCTATTGTGGAACGTGTCCTGGGAGGATGTCACAGAGCAAAGGCATGGGGATTGGTGGGGTTGTCCTTCACCGGTCAAGAAACTGAGGAGAGCCTGCTGTCTTTCCACCCTCAGGGAACCAAAGGCGCAGTCAGAGACATCCTCTGGTCACAAAGTAACCGCTTTAGTCCCACTGGCACATGGACAAGCATCTCTCCAGGCAGCAACAAAGGGACAAGGGGACCTCTTGCTTCATCCCATATCTACTGGCTGATGCATTTAATCCCAGCCCTGCTGGCCAGTAGATACCTAGGAGTCTGACAGCTGACCCCACTCTTCAGAGGACGCTTCTGATTATTACTCAACGGCTGAAAACAGGAATAAGAAGTTCATTCCAATGCAGCCTGTCTCTAAACTCCAATCAATAACTCACACAGTGGGTGCTGTTCTGTCACTTCATAAAAAGACATATCTTCCTTCTTAGAACTGATTCAAATGTATTCTTTTTAATAGCTACGTAATACTCCATTGTGTATATGCACCACAGCTTTCTTATCCATTCATCTGCGGATGGACATCTAGGTTGCTTCCACGTTCTAGCTATTGTAAACAATGCTGCTATGAACATTGGGGTACACGTGTCACTAGCCTATTATACAGAGTGAAGTAAGCTAGAAACAAAAACACAAATACAGTATACTAACGCATATATATGGAATTTAGAAAGATGGTAAAAACAAACCTATTTACGAGACAGCAAAAAGACACTGATGTATAGAACAGACTTTTGGATTCTGGGACCAGGAGAGGGTGGGATGATTGGGGAGAATAGCACTGAAATATTTATAATATCATATCTGAAACGAGTCGTCAGTTCAGGTATGATGCCCAATAACAGATGCCTGGGGCTGGAGCACTGGGACAACCTGGAGGGATGGCGTGGGGAGGGGGGAGGGAGGAGGGTTTCAGGATGGGGAACACGTGTATACTGGTGGCGGATCCATCTCGATGTATAGTAAAAGCAATACAATGTTGTAAAGTTAAGCAAAATAAAAAATAAAAATTAAAAAAAATAAATAAAATATATAATGCCCATTAAAAAAAAAAAAAAAGACATATCTTTCACTGAGTGTATCCTACAAATCTTATTACCATTGGGTTCAGTGGAGCAAAGCACTTGCATTGACAACAAAACCTACACTCTTTCAAATAGTTACACACACACACACACACACACACACACACACACACACACACATACATGTATGCAGGTCAGGAATTAATATTTAGAACTGGTCATGGAAGTACAGACTGTTTGCAAATAGGAAAAGGAGTATGTCAAGGCTGTATATTGTCACCATGTTTATTTCACTTATATGCAGAGTACATCATCAGAAATGCTGGACTGGAGGAAACACAAGGTGGAATCAAGATTGCTGGGAGAAATATCAATAACCTCAGATATGCGGATGACACCACCCTTATGGCAGAAAGTGAAGAGGAACTCAAAAGCCTCTTGATGAAAGTGCAGAGTGAAAAGGTTGGCTTAAAGCTCAACATTCAGAAAAAGAAGATCATGACATCTGTTCCCATCACTACATGGGAAATAGATGGAGAAACAGTGGAAACAGTCTCAGACTTTATTTTTCTGGGCCCCAGGATTACTGTAGATGGTGACTGCAGCCATGAAATTAAAAGACGCTTACTCCTTGGAAGGAAAGTTTTGACCAACCTAGATAGCATATTCAAAAGCAGAGACATTACTTTGACAACAAAGGTTTGCCTAGTCAAGGCTATGGTCTTTCCTGTGGTCATGTATGGATGTGAGAGCTGGACTGTGAAGAAGGCTGAGCACCGAAGAATTGATGCTTTTGAACTGTGGTGTTGGAGAAGACTCTTGAGAGTCCCTTGGACTGCAAGGAGCTCCAACCAGTCCATTCTGAAGGAGATCAGCCCTGGGATTACTTTGGAAGGAATGATGCTAAAGCTGAAACTCCAGTACTTTGGCCACCTCATGTGAAGAATTGACTCATTGGAGAAGTCTCTGATGGTGGGAGGTATTGGGGGCAGGACAAGAAGGGGACAAAAGAGGATGAGATGGCTTGATGGCATCACTGACTCGATGGATGTGAGTCTGAGTGACCTTCGGGAGTTGGTGATGGACAAGAAGGCCTCGCGTGCTGTGATTCATGGGGTCGCAAAGTGTCGGACACGACTGAGTGACTAATCTGATTTGATCTGATCTGATCTGTGGTTCAGCTGGTAAAGAATCTGACTGCACTATTGAAGACCTGGATTTGATCCCTGGATTGGGAATGTCTCCTGGAGAAGGGAAAGTCTACCCAGTCCAGTATTATAGGCTGGAGGACTCCATAGACTGTATAGTCCATGGTGTCGCGAAGGATCAGACACAACTGAGTGACTTTCACTTATCTTTGTGGTTTACTTGCTACATTGTGTCTTACTATTTTGTGACCCCTTAGACTGCAGCCTGCCAGGCTCCTCTCTCTATGGAATTTCCCAGGCAAGAATACCGGAGTGGGTTGCCATCTTCCTGCAGTGGATCTTTGCAACCCAGGGACTGAACCCAGGTCTGCATTTACCCTGGGATTCACTTCACTTCAGAATCAAGGGAGGCAAACATTCAACTTTCAGATTCCCAGGACCCCTCCTCTGGCAATTTGAGTTTCTTAAGTGTGATAAAGAGCCCTGGAATCTCTATGTTTAACAATGTCCCAGGCGATTCTGAGATTTTAGCAATTTTTAGAAGCATATGAAAGTGAAAGTGTTAGTCGGCCGGTTGTGTTTAACTCTTTGCAAAGCCATGGATACTAGTTCTACAGGCTCCTCTGTCCATGGAATTCTCCAGGCAAGAATAGTGGAGTGGATAGCCATTCCCTTCTCCAGGAGGTCTTCTTGACCCAGGGATCAAACCCCGGTTTCCTGTACTTTAGGCAGATTTTTCACTGTCTGAGGATCAGGGAAGCCTAGAAGCATAAATAAGTAGTCAAATTTGTTCTTCCTTTCCCCTAAGTTTTTGCAGATTTTTAAAACTGACATCCAAAATGTTTTTGTTGTAAGTGTAAACACTGCAAAACTTGTAGTTTTTATGTAGTACAATAAAAATAAACACTTTAGGTAAATAAAACTAGGAATTCCCTGGGAAACCACTGCTTAGTGCTCAATGCTTTCACTCTGGTGACCTGGGTTCAGTCTCTGGTCAAGAAACTAAGATCCTGCAGGAAGTCTCATGGTGTGTCCATAAAGAAATAAAACTGTTAATATTATGCTTTCAAATATATCCAGAAGAATGTAAGTAGCATATAGTTTTTTAAAATATTTATTTTTGTTTACTTACTTGGCTGTCTCGGGTCCTAGTTGTGGCTTGCAGGATCCTTCGTTGGTTCTACTGCCCTCTGGCATGTGGGAACTTAGTTCCCCAACCACGGATCAAACCCACATTCCCTGCATTTGAAGGCAGATCCTCAGCCACTGGAGCACCAGGGAAGTCCCTAGCCTTGGATTTTGATACTCTCCAACATTGGAGAAGGACATGGCAACCCACTGCAGTATTTTTGCCTGGAGAAGTCCATGGATAGAGGAGTCTGGCTGCCTACAGTCCACGGGGTCCCAAAGAGTCAGACATGACTGAGCAACTAAGCACAGCACTCGCCATCAATTGTCTTAAAATTTAATAAAAAAATTAAAAAATGAAATATTGCAAGAATTACCAAAATGCAATATAAAGACATGACGTGAGAAAATGGTGATGGAAAAACTGCACCAATAGACTTGCTTGATGTAGAGTTGTCACAAAACTTTAATTTGTAAGAAATGTAGTATCTGCTAAGAACAATAAAACAAAGCACATTAAAACGAGGAAAACATTTATAAAATGAGCTCTTTCTCATGGTCAGGTTTTTTGTTTTTCATGCTTCATTGAAATGTAATGGATATATATTGTGTAAATTTCAGGTGAACATATTTTGATTTGATAAGAAAGCTATTTTTGATGTTATATTTGGTTACAGTACTTGAGATCACATTCATTAATTAACTTCATTTCTGTTCTAATTCAGTGACTCTGTTACCTTACAAGAAATGGAAATACACATATTCCTTCTCTGAAAACATCCCTCTCCACTAAGAATCTGTGTGCAGAGGGCTGTAAAGGCAGTGGGAGGGAAAGCTTGAGATAGAATCTAAGTGGTGAAAAGGGGAAAGAGACAAGAAGGGAAGTGAGGGAAGAAGGAAGAAGGAGGGCGACTAGGGTGTGACCTAACACCCCTGAGGTGATTTAAGAAAGCATGATCTGCCTAGAAAAAGCTCCTGGGGTTCAGCATGAAGATCCACAGTGTGGCCTGCAGGAATCCAGTGGGTGCTGAGTCTTCAAGGGAAGATCACTTAGGAGTAAGGTTGCTTCCTGCCATCTCCCTGTCCCCTGCTCCCCAACGCACCCCCTTTTCCCTGGAAGAGAACAGGCATTTGCTGTTTACACCTGATGAATTTTCTGACATTGGAAGAGGACACCTGCCTTTTAGACTACTGACATCAGCCTGAGCTCGGTTGAAATAGTTATGTGGACCACGTTCCCCTACTCTTAAGCTATTGAATCCCAAATAACTAAAGATGCAAATAAATTGGAGATAAGGTGTTGGGCCTCTGGATGGCAGAGAGGAAAGTGGGGACACTCACCGACCTGAGATATGGAAAAGAGCCCCTGCGTGGGGCCCTGAAACCCCGTCCACATTCTTTCCTCTCACTTGCAATTTGGTAGAAAGATTTCTAGTTGAAAAATCCCATGGGGAAAAAGTGGTTCAGAAACCTGATTGGAGCCTGGTTTGGTTACTATGGATTGGATTAGAATTGGCTTTAAAAGGCTTGGAACCTCCTGATCCAGTCTCACTGAGCAAACACTTTTCAAGATCCAGGTAGGAGAGTCATGGACACAGGACACAGGGAGTGGTGTTGGTATTTCCAGAGAAATCTCTCTCGACGTGAATACAAAGACACTCCAGCTTCACCCTCCACTGGGGCTCAGAGTGGGAAGTGTTTAGCTGCACGGAGTCAACTGGACTTCAGGAGCTGGTGAGACATGGGGTTTGGAATGCCTCATTTTGTTCTCTGAAGCCATGAGTCTGCAAAATTTCTCTGTAAAATGTTAGAGAGTAACCAGGCATTAAGGTCCATTCGGTCTCTGCCATTAGCAGTGTGAAACAGCTTCGTGCAGTGGCAAATGATCACAGTTGTGTTCCAGTAAAACTCTATTTGTGACACTGAAATTTAATATCATATAATTTTCACATGTCAAAAATATTCCTTTTTGCCCCAAAAAAAAAAAAAAAAAAAAAAAACAACAACACTAAAACATAAACATCATTCTTTGCGTGCTGGTTGGGAGAATAAAAAACAAACAGGAGGCAAGCTAATTTGTCAATCCCTGTCTAAACCATTTGCCTATATAATTCAGCTAGCATCCAGTTAGTGGCTTGTGACATGAATTTAGTAGGCTGGATTCTGCTTATGAAAAATAGAAACTTTATTAAATCTAAGGTGACATCAGATGTAAGATAGATTATTTCTTTCTTTCTTTTTTTTTTTTTGGCCACACACTGAGGCATATGGGATCATACGTCCCTGACCAAGGATTGAACCTATGCTACCTGGAGTGGAAGTGAGGATTCTTAAATACTGGATCACGAGGGAAGTCCCACAGCATTATTTTTCATACCACTGTCAAATATATATATTTATGTGCGTGTGCTCAATTTCTTCAGCCATGTTTGCCTCTTTGCACCCCTATGCACCTCTCCTCTGTCCATATGATTCTTCAGGCAGGAATGCTGGAGTGGGTTGCCATGCCGTTTTACAGGGGATCTTCCTGGCCTAGAGATGGAACCTACATCTCTTACATCTTCTGCATTGGCAGGATGGTCCTTTACCACTAGGACCACCATTTACACACGGCCAAATAAATTATGATATGCTACTGATGAAATGTGATCTAGTATTGGAAATGGTCCAATGTAAAATTTAGAATGTCCCTTAATGTCAATGAAATGTGTTAATGGCATGGAAGCTATCACCAATGTATTATATGGAGAGGCATTGTGTTACAAACCTTTTATTTCAATGACCACCACCTGTATAGTTTAACAGGAGCTCTGAGGCCACCATAGGGAGAAAAGACAAATGTGAGGGCTGGAGAAGTATGTTTAAAACTGCTATGTCACTTAACTGAGTTTGACGTGTTACCGTAAGTATAAAATAAAAGTATGAATAATTATCTAAATGTTTCACCTGATGATTAAATTAGGAACAAATTTTGTCTTCTGAATAATCACCACTCACCTGCAGAGAATAAGTTCCAAGACCCCCAATGGACATCTTTAACCTCATATAGTATCAAACCCTATATACACAATGATTTTGCTGTACAAGCATACCTGTGATGCAGTTTATTTTATAAAAGTACAGTAAAAGATTGGCAACTAACTAATCGTAACACGAAAGTTAAAGTGAAGTCATTCAGTCCGGTCTACTCTTTGCGACCCCAGGCAGTTTACTAGGCTCCTGTGTCCATGGGACCTTCCAGGCAAGAATTCTGGACTGGCCTTCAATTTCCTTCTCCAGAGCTTCTTCCTGAGCCAGGGATCGAACCCAGGTCTGAGCCACCAAAAAGTGTGATAATAGGTATATCAATTATAACAATATACTTTGATAAAAGGTTTGGAAAGATATAGTCTCTATGCAAAAAATATTACTGTACTAATTTAGTGATTTTGTTTTACCCTAACTAATCACTTACTATGCTCTGTGGCCATAACTTCTGCAGTTTGAGGTGGGCAGCAAAATTAACCCAGATTTCTTTTCTCTTCTTCACATTCACCAAAGATATTAACAACCTCGGCATACAATTTTTCTCTCTTTATATCAAATTGAGAACTTCAATCTTTTCACTTAAAGCCAGTACTTAATGGATTCTCTCTGGCATATCTAAATGGCCACATCAGTCTACTTATGCTTTGGGACCATTATTGAGTAAAATAAGGGTGAGTGGGCACAAGCCCTGTGACATTTCAACAGTCATTTTGGTAACCAATTTACAAATGGGTGGGATGTGCAGAACTAAGGAAAGATTCACATTCAGGGCAGGAGGATGTAGGATGGTGTGAAATTCCACTCACACTCCTCAGAATGAGATGCAATTCAAAACTTATGAGTTATTTCTTTCTGGACTTTTCCATTTAATATTTTCAGTGAACAACTGAGGATTAACTGAAACCACAGAGAGTGATACCTGAAAGCAGAGGAGATGACCTTTTCCTGTGGTTGCCCTTAGGTGGAAAAAGCACTAGAAGAAGGGGCCACTTGAAGCGAGAAGTGACTGTAAAATGGCCCATCTCTTCCCGTGTGAGGAAGCACAATCACCACCACAACCTGAGAAAAAGACCAGAGGGAACAAACCCAGAGATGACGATAACAATGCTGAGGACATCTTTGTTGGATTGGAGCACGTCAATGAGGATACTGAAACCCTCCTTGCCAGGGTGGGTTCAAGTTCAAAGCCAGTCATTTCTAACATTTTGAACAGAGTGACCAGGGACTCATCTTCAAGAAGAAAGAAGGGCCAAATGAGTCCAGATCCTTCCTGCATGTTGCAACCTGCATATCTCAGGAACCCAGCAGCAGAGCCAGTGACCATCTCACCAGCTTCTCAGTCTCAATGTGGAGGAAGAGAGTCCTATTATTTTCGAGCCTTTGCCTAAACCTGATTATAAAAGGAGTTCTCTGCAAGCTTCATAATTTCAGAATTGCTCTCTCCTCAGCCTCAAGGTCTATCTGGAGCTGTTCTGTCATTAGGAGGCAAGGGTGAAAGTCGTCTTATTCAAAACGATGTCTCATTTCAGATGTAAATTTTAAACATAGGAATCCCTAAATACCTAAACTCAGAGATGGAATCCCAGGAAGACCTGCTTCCACCATGGCCCCTCCAGGAATCTCTCCAGCAAAGAATATGATTATGACCTTGGAAGATATCCTGACCTCCCGGGGCCATGTTCCAGGTGGGGCATCATTTTCATGGACTCATGCGAATGACCAGGCACCCTTGAGTCTTATGGATCCAGACAGAACATGTAGTTTGGAAGGGTTGGAGAAAACAGACTTTTGGACTCTAGCAAGTCAGAGCAGGACGGTTGACCCTGTAAAAGGAAATCTGATCGTGTTACTTGATGACTTTTACTATGGAAAGCATACAAGAGATGGGCAGCCAGAACAGAAGACTCACAGAGCTTTCAAATATCTCAGCTGCTTAGGAGTTCTAAAAATTGTCAAGTTTATCACCCACTTGAGGAGCCATCTGGAGCTTAAGAAGCAGAGGGGTGACAGCTGGGAAATCCACACTACCTGCCAGCACTGTTTCCCACACCGATCCAGCTGCAGTATCACACTGAAAGTGTCCACGCTTCCCGGGAGCCCTCCACAGTCTGTAAAATCTGTGAATTGCCCTTCGAAACAGATCAGGTTCTCTTATAGCACATGAAGGACAGTCACAAACCTGGTGAAATGCCCTACATGTGTCGTGTTTACAATTATGGATCGTCAACCTTTGCTGATGTAGAGGCGCATTTCTGAACGCGGCATGGGAACACAAACAATTTGCTTCGTCTGTTTTGCCTCAAAATTTTCAAAGTGGCTACATCCTTCATAAACCGCACTTGGAGGCACTGGAACAAGAGGATCTTTCCATATTCCAAGTGCTGGCTTTAGCTTTTGAAGCTGAAGGAAAAGACAGAGCACCACACCAAGAATCATCAGACATTCAAAAAGCCAGAGCAGTTGCAAGGGTTGCCTCCTGAAACAGAGGGCATGATCCGAACTTCAGTTCAGCTGGGATAGAGTTGATTTCCGTGAGAGAGACAGCATCCATCATTGTGAGGAACAGTGACTCCCAAGTGCCACCCAGAAAAACTACAAACTGGATTGCCTACAAACACAAAATGTTACAAACATATTGCAGCAAGGGATCTGTCTACAAATTATGTTCTACCCACCTCCAGAATTTTGAAGAAGCTCTATTCACGTCCAGCCAGCTGTACATAAAGACCCCGCTTGGCTTTTTGTTGTTCAGTTGCTCAGTCTTGTCTGACTCCCTGTGACCCTTGAACTTCAGTACTCCAGGCTTCCCTGTCCATCACCATCTCCTAAAGCTTGCTCAAACTCATTCCATTGGGTTGCTGATGCCATCCAAGCATCTCATTCTCTGTCACCCCTTCTGTTCCTGCCTTCAATATTTTCCAGCATCAGGATTTTTTTTCCAATTAGTTGACTCTTCTCATCAGGTGGCCAAAGTATTAGACTTCAACATCAGTTCTTCCACTGAATATTCAGGGTTGATGTCCCTTAGGATTGACTGATTGGATCTCCTTGCAGTCCCAGGGGCTCTCAAGAGTCTTCTCCATTCTCCAGCACCACAGTTTGAAAAGATCAGTTATCCAGCACTCAGCCTTCTTTATGATCCAGCTCTTTCATCTGTATCTGACTCCTGAGAAAACCATAGCTTTGACTTTATGGACATTTCTTCGCAAATTAATGATTCTGTCTTTTAATATGCTGTCTAGGTTTGTCACAGCTTTTCTTCCAAGGAGTGAGCATCTTTTAATTTCATGGCCTCTGTAACCATTCACAGTTATTTTGGAGCCAAGAAAATAAACTCTGACTTTACCATAACTGAGATTGTTCTTGCTTCATCTCTCTACCATCAGGTAGCTTTGAAATCTTCATGCTCTTTCCTGGCCACTCGCTATTGCCAAAAGTAACCACTTCTCTGACCTCTAGCACTAGGCATTCATTTTTGTTGGTTTCAAACTTTAAATATATACAATCACACAATAGAATTTCTATTCCCCAGGTCTTTTGTTTGTTTGTTTTTTAATAAGTGAGATGCATTCTTATTATATGTAGCTGTGGAACATTCTTTTTCATTGCTGAGTAGAATTCCCTTTGAGGAATGGGCGTAGTCTTATATGTCCATTTTACTGTGCCTGAAATTTGAGGCTCTTATTTTGCCTTTTCGAATAAGCTGCCTATGAACCCATGTGTGTCTTTCTTCGTAATTTCTCTAGGATAGCTGTATCTGTATGTCTAGATATGAGATTTTGTGATAATGCAGGTGATAGTGGTTTAGTTGCCAAGGGGTATTTGACTCTTGCTACCCCATAGAGTCTAGCCCACCGAGCCCCACTGTCCATGGGATTTCCCAAGAAAGAATACCACAATGGTTGGCATTTGCTTCTCCAGAGGATTTTCCTGACCCAAGGTTCAAACTTGGGTCTCCTGCATTGCAGGCAAATTTGTTACTGACTGAGCCACTCCAATATGCAGGTACAGTCAAATGCTTTTTCAAAGTGATTGAATCATGTGTATTTCCACTAACAGTATTGTCATTTCCGTTTCTACCAAACACTTGGCACTGTCATTCTGTTTCATCATACAACTGAGCAGGACCCTGCAGGGCTTTTCCAGGGACAGATCATGCCCTCTCAAACCCCAGCAATGTACCCATTCTCTTATTTGCAGGAAAAAAAAAAAATAGGTCCTAGACCTTCCATGAGTTTCAAAGAACAAATTTAATTAAAGGAGAAAAACTGCAGAAACAAACAAACAAACAAACAAAAAAAATCAAGCAAGACGACCAATAGTTTGTTGTAGAGCAGTTGTGTTCACTGTGACCCCATGGACTGCAGCACATCAGGCTTTTCTGCTCTTCAGCATCTCCCGGAGCTTGCTCAGGCTCCAGTGCATTGCGTCTCTGATGCCATCCAACCATCTCTTTCTCTGTCATCCGCTTCTCCTCCTGCCTTCAATCTTTTCCAGCATTAGAGTGTATTCTAATGAGCCAGTTCTTCCCATGAGGTGGCCAAAGTACTGGAGCTTCACTTTCAGGATCAGTCCTTCCAATGAATATTCAGTGTTGGTTTCCTGTATGAATGACTGGATTGATCTCCCTCCAGTCCAAGGGACTCTTGAAAGTGTTAGCCAACACGACAGTTCAAAAACCTCAATTCTTTGGGGGCTCAGCCTTCTTTATGGTCCACATCTCACATCCATACATGACTAGTTGAAGAACCACAGCCTTGACTACACGGACCTTTGTTGGCAAAGTAATGTCTCTGCTTTTTAATATGTCTAGGTTTGTCACAGTTTTTCTTCCAAGGAGCAAGCATCTTTTAATTTCATGGCTGCAGTCACTATGTGCAGTGATTTGGAGCTCAAGAAAATAAAGACTGTCACCATTGTTGCCTCATCTATTTGCCATGAAGTGCTGAGACCTTTTGGAGAAAGCAATGACACCCCACTCCAGTACACTTGCCTGGAAAATCCCGTGGATGGAGGCGTCTGTTAGGCTGTAGTCCATGGGGTTGCTAAGAGTCAGAAATGACTCAATGGCTTCAATTTCATTTTTCACTTTCATGCATTGGAGAAGGAAATGGCAACCCACTTCAGTGTTCTTGCCTGGAGAATCCCAGGGACGGGGGAGCCTGGTGTGCTACCGTCTTTGGCGTCGCGCAGAGTTGGACATGACTGAAGCAACTTAGCAGCCGCACTTGAGAACTTTGACTCTGTGGACCACAACAAACTCTGGAAAATTCTTAAAGAGATGGGACCCTGCGGGAGACGGAGAGGGTGGGATGATTTGGGAGAATGGCATTGAAACATATATAATATCGTATACGAAACGAGTCGCCAGTCCAAGTTCGATGCACGATTCTGGATGCTTGGGGCTGGTGCACTGGGATGACCCAGAGGGATGGTATGGGGAGGGAGGAGGTTTCAGGATGGGGAACACATGTATACCTGTGGCAGGTTCATTTTTATATATGAAAAAACCAATACAATATTGTAAATTAAAAAAAAAAAAAAAAGGAATACCAGACCATTTGACCTTCGTCCTGAGAAATGTGTATGCAGGTCAAGAAGCAACAGTTAGAACTGAACATGGAACAACTGACTGGTTCCAAATAGGGAAAGGAGTACATCAAGATTATATATTGTCACCCTGATTATTTAACTTATATACAGAGTACATCATGTAAAACACTGTGCTGGATAAAACACAATCTGGAATCAAGATTGCTGGGAGAAATATCAACAACCTCAGATATGCAGATGATACCTTCCTAACGGCAGAGAATGAAGAGCCTCTTGATGAGGGCTAAAGAGGTGTGTGAAAAGGCTGGCTTAAAACTCACCATTCAAAAAATGAAGATTGTGACATCTGGTCCCATCACTTCATGGCAAACCAAAGGAGAAAAAATGAAAACAAGAGATTTTATTTTCTTGGGCCCCAAAATCACTGTGGACGATAAGTGTACACACAAAATTAAAAGAAGCTTGCTCCTTGAAATGAAAGCAATGACAAACATAGACAGAAAAAAAAAAAAAAAAAAAAAAACACAAAACAGTTAAGGCATCACTCTGCTGATCAAAGATTTTATAGTCAAAGCTATAATGGCTAAGACAGTAATGAGTTCATGTGGAATTCGGGGGATCTGTGTTCCATCATGGGAAGGACATCCCTGTAATCCAGTGGTAAGACTATGTGCTCCCAAATTAGAGAGTTCAAGTTCATTCCCTGGTCAGGGTATTAGATCCCACATACTGCAACTAAGAAAAGCTCATGTGACAATTAAAAATCCTGCATCCTACATGCTGGTATGAAGATTGAAGAGCCCCTCTGCTGCAACTAAGGCCAAGCACAGCCAAGTAAATGAATAAATATTTGAAAGAAAGAAAGAAAAAGATATGAGAATTCCCTGTTGATTCAGCAGTTAACACTTGATGCTTTCACTGACAATGGCCAGAGTTCAACACCTGTTTGTGGAACTAAGATCCCACAAGTTCTGTGGCATGGCCAACAAAAACCCAGAAAGATAATCGAGGAGGAAAGGACTCCCAAAATTTGAAAAGGAAACAATATAACTGCAAACAAGCTGAGGATAGAGTACGGATTGCCAAGAACCCAAAGTGGAAAAGTAGCATCTCTGGAATTCAGAAGCCTCTTTAATGTTGTGGTTTAGGCTCCTCCAACTCCTCCTTCTGAATCTAAATAACCTGTAGCTCCTAAGAGAAATTGTTATGGGGGAAAAATGTTTGAACTGAATGATATTGAAAATAACAAATGTTTTGAGACAGAGTTAAGCAGTTTCATGTGTTAACATGCATTATGTTTGAAAAGAAGAAAGGTTGGCAAAATAATGATCTAAGTCAGTGCTGTTAACAGAAACAGCACTGTTAACAGAAATTCTTTAAATCATCGTTACATGTATTGCCTAATAAGGATGAACACCATTTCACATATATAAATGCCTATTTTCTCTTCTGTGAGGTGACCTGTTTATATCTTTATCTGATTTTTCAGATGGAGTGTTCATCTTGTAGGAATTTTTTTTTTTTTTTTTTTTTTGGCCTTGCTGTGAGGCTTAAGGGATCTTAGATCTTCAACCAGGGATCACATCTCTGCCCCCTGCAGTGGAAGCACAAAACTCTAACTACCAGATCACTAGGGAATTCTCAGTGAAAATGTTTTCTATCTCCTTGTCCATAGGCCACTTCAGAGATGTTAAAATGTAGCTAGTGTGATTGAGGCGGAGAAGGCAATGGCAAATCACTCCTGTACTCTTGCCTAGAAAATCCCATGGATGGAGGAGCCTGGTAGGCCGCAGTCCATGGGGTCGCTATGAGTCGAATGCGACTGAGCGACTTCACTTTCACTTTTAACTTTCACACAATGGAGAAGGCAATGGCAACCCAGTCCAGTGTTCTTGCCTGGAGAATCCCAGGGATGGCAGAGCCTGGTGGGCTACCGTCTATGGGGTCGCACAGAGTTGGACATGACTGAAGCATCTTAGCAGCAGCAGCAGCAGTGTGATTGAGTTATTAAATCTTTGTGTGTGCTAAGTCGCTTTAGTTCTGCCCAACTCTTTGCTATGTAGACTGTAGCCCATCAGGTTCCTCTGTCCATAGTATTCTTCAGGCAATAATTCTGGAGTAGGTTGCCATTTCCCTTTGCAGGGGATCTTCTCGACCCAGGGATTGAACCCACATCTTTTACATCTGCTGCATTGGCAGGCAGGTTCCTTATCACTAGCGCCACCTGGGAAACCTATTAAATCTTTACTTTTATTTAATTTAATTAATTTAAAACTAAAAGATATGGATAGAAGAACCAGATAGTCCTTATAAGTGAGTTCCAATTAATTTGTATCCTCAATAATGTGTGTATCTCTTAGATATTTTCCTCAAGATGAGAGTCCATGCCCATCCCCAAGTGTAGGCTGGGTTTAGTGACTTGTTTCCGAAGAACAGAATATGTTAAGGGGAAGGAGATAACTTTGTAGCAGAGGAACTAGTGGTAAGTCGTAATGATAGTATGGATCCTTGATGGGAAATGATGAGAAAGATATATTGCCTTGGAGGTATAGTTCTCAAAATATATAAACCCCAGTGTACACAGGAGAAACATATCAGTCCCATATTGTGTCATTCTGCAAAATACTTGTCCCTGATAGACTCCTGAAAATTGTAAAAAGTCATGAAAAACAAGGACAGTTTAAGAAACTGCTATCAGATCAGATCAGATCAGTCGCTCATTCGTGTCCGACTCTTTGCAACCCCATGAACTGCAGCACGCCAGGCCTCCCTGTCCATCACCAGCTCCCAGAGGTCACTCAGACTCACATCCATCGAGTCAGTGATGCCATCCAGCCATCTCATCCTCTGTCATCCCCTTCTCCTCCTGCCCCCAATCCCTCCCAGCATCAGAGTCTTCTCCAATGAGTCAACTCTTCGCATGAGGTGGCCAAAATACTGGAGTTTCAGCTTTAGCATCATTCCTTCCAAAGAACTCTCAGGGCTGATCTCCTTCAGAATGGACTGGTTGGATCTCCTTGCAGTCCAAGGGACTCTCAAGAATCTTCTCCAACACCACAGAAACTGCTATAGACCAGAGTAAACTAGGGAGGTGTCTTCAGAATTTCAGTATATATCCTCATGCAGTTTGATATCCTATATGGGAGTATGAAACTGGAGAAGAACATCTGTGGGAAAACTGGTAAAATCTGAATAAAACCTGTAACTTAGTAAAAGGTTTCCTACTCAAAGTTGCTGGAACAATTGTGAAGCTTAAAGGAGGTCATTTCATGCCGGGACCAGCCGGCAAAGTCGAACGGTCCTGAAGAAGGGCAGCGAGGCTAAGAAAATTGAAGACGATAGAAAAGATGGGGTCAAGAGGGCCAGGCAGTCAACCACGAGACAGGTTTTCATGTAACTGACAAAGTCTTTATTGAGCACGGTATCTTTATACTTCAGAACTGGGAAAGGGGACACAGAAAATTTTTTGCGGATTACATCACCATCTTGTGATATTTTTCAAGGACTTATAGCCTATTTTCCCGAGACTAGTTAAAAGCAAACATGGGAGTAGTAGGAGGTGCCCAACATCTTGGGTGCTGCAAAGGGTTTTGTTAATTACTAAAACAGCACCTGCCAGGCCCAAGGACTCACATTTGGGAAGGAAGGAGATATCTTCCAGTTCTCAGGAGCAATCAGGGGTGGCCGGTCAGAGAGCTATGTCTGTGTTCCCACAGACCCTTAAGACAAGGCAGCTCCCAGAGCCATGCCTCCGGGCGGAGGCTCCCTGTGTCAGGGTTGGCCCCCCGCAGCTCCCCCTTCTTTTTCCCAAGCTGGAATCCTCTCCACATCCCATTTATGAGACCTCAGGTCTGAATCTTGTGCTTCCTTTCCTGTCCATAATTCGAGAGAACATTAACATTCTTTCAGTAACAAAATTCATAAGGCATTGTAAAAGGCAAGGTCCACAGAAAAATACAATCAGAAATACAAAGAGCAATAAAAGTACATTTTCCCACCAGTCAGACTTGAACCAGCTCAAAAAGATTTCTCCAAAAGGCACAGAGGTATCAGACATAGCATGCACTTTTTTTTGCATATCTTGTATAGCATCAGACACATTATTACTTAAATCAGGGATATACACACAGTATTTTATTTTAATCACTGCACAAGTACCTCCTTGTGCGGCAGTAAGAATATCTAATGCCATTCTGTTCTGTAACACCGCTTTTCTCATCTGTTTTTGTTCCTCATTTAAAGCCTTTATGGCATTTTCAGCATCTTCCAAGGCATGTTGAGTAAAATTTGTAAGTGCATTAACCCGAGTCATAATATCTACATTACCAATGAAAGGAACAAATACAGCTGCTAAATAGTCATACCACTGGAAAACTGCACGAGTCCATCGCGCTTTTAAGTATGGTAGATTAGCAGGTGTAGTTAAAAAGGATGTTCGAATGTGTCCCGGGGCAAAAACAAGCCCTATTGTGCATCGTCCAACCCACCCAACAGGGAGCCATGGCCAGATGTTGTTCCCACAAATCCATTTGGTCCCGTTGGGGGCTACCAATCTTAGTCCTGGATTCAGTGCCCAGGAAATGAAGATGTTGCTTTCTGCCACACCCATCAAAGCGTTGGCAAGAGTAATTAGGAACAGCACTACAGCAGCAGGATTGCTCGAGTTTGTCGCACTGCAAACCTTTCTTGCTGGTTTTCGCATCTCCTTAGGCGAAGTCATCTGGAGAGGTGCCTTTTTCTTGGTGTCTCCTATAGTCAGCACTTTCATTTGGTTGATCAATGACTTTTTCTGCCGTCCGTACCAGCCTTTCTGGGAGCCAGCGCGGCGTTTCGGCATCCTGTGGAAAAACACAAACATGCCCTCGTCCCCAAATGAGGACTGGGTCTGGCCCTTTCCAAACATTAGTTAGAGGATCTTTCCAAGTAACCTCGGGTTTGGATAACGCTGAGTTAGCATCCCAGAATCTCTGAGCTGCTGATCTGCCTTGAGCATCAAGTTGTAAAAAATTTAAAATGAATAAAGCATGGCTGAGATAATTCTGGGGTGTC
The DNA here is from genome assembly GCA_935064755.1 of Tragelaphus eurycerus. Taxonomy (NCBI): domain Eukaryota; kingdom Metazoa; phylum Chordata; class Mammalia; order Artiodactyla; family Bovidae; genus Tragelaphus; species Tragelaphus eurycerus. The sequence continues at coordinate 335,698 of CAKXYN010000326.1, forward strand.
CAGGGGTATAGTTCCCCCTTTTTTATTTTAGTAAGTTGGTGCTTTAAAGTCTGATGAGCACGTTCCACAATTATTTGGCCTTGGGGGTTATAAGGAATTTCAGTTTTATGGTTAATAGAAAGCTGAGAGCAAAACAACTGAAAATTTTTTTTAGTATAGCCGGGGCCATTGTCAGTTTTAATTTTTTTGGGTATACCCATGACGGCAAAACATTTTAAACAATGAGCTATACAATGTTTACTGGCCTCTCCACTTTGTAAGGTAGCATGTAGAAACCCAGAATAGGTGTTAATAGTTACATGGACATATTTTTGTTTTCCAAATTTCATAATGTGGGTCACGTCCATTTGCCAGAGGTGATTGAGTAAGAGACCGCGGGGGTTAACTCCATAATGAGGAACAGGAACGGTCTGGGGACAGGAGGGGCAGCTGCGCACAATCTGGCACGCGGCTTCCCACGAGATTTTAAATTGTAAACGTAGGCTATTGCTGTTCTGATGGTGAAGTCCGTGAGAAAGCTGGGCTTGTTTTTCAGCGGAGAGGAAAATTTGAGTGGCCGCATCAGCCCAAGCATTACCCGATGCTAGGGGGCCGGGCAGATTGGAGTGGGCTCGAATACGGCCGAAAAAACACTTATGAAACCTGGCACGGATCACGGTTTGCAAGGAACGAAACAAGGTTTGAACTGTAGTATTTACGGTTCCGATAAAGGGAACAGTCTCAATACTATTCAAGGCTCGAACAATATATTGACTGTCAGAGTAAAGGTTAACAGGTAAATCAGAAAATTTCTGCAAAGCAGTACAAACTGCGTGAAGTTCTACTTCTTGGGCAGATGTACAACCCGTGTCCCATGCCTGTTCATCACTTTTTACGGTAATGGTCCCTCGTCCATTTGAAGAGCCGTCAGTAAAAATTGTTACGGCTCCTTTAAGAGGGACAGCGCTAGTGTTTTTCGGGAAGACAAATTGGTGAGTGCTGGCAAATTGTAGAAGTTGGTTAGCAGGATAATGACAAGTTCTGCGTCCAGCAAAGTTAGCTAGAGACAGGGCCCAGGAATCGTTAAATTGTGTCAGCCAGTCTTGTTGCAGTTTAGAGTAGGGAATACAAATAAATTGTGGGTCTCTACTAAAATACTTGTTGGAATCTTTCCTGCCTGTAGCAATTAGGATAGAGACCAGATCATAATAGGGGGAAAGCACCCTGGGCGGGAAAGAAGGGAGGTGTATCCACATAAGCGGCGTGTCCTGAAATAGAACAGCAGTGGGGGTGTGTTTGGTAGGCAAAATGTAAAGACCCCATTCTTTAGAATAATCACAATAGGTCGCATGCTGTTCGGAGAGCGCTCTTTCCACTAGAGTGAGAGCTCTCCTCCCTCCGGTGGTGATGGTCCGAGGCGAAGTAGGCGCAGGATCGCCTTTTAAAATGTCAAACAGGAGTTTTAGATCTTCAGTAGTTAACTTTAAATATGGGCGAATCCAATTAATATCTCCTAGTAATTTTTGGACATCATTTAAAGTCTGTAGATTATCTTTTCGTAATTCAATTTTTTGGGTAGAAAAGGTTTTACCCTCTAGATGAAAGCCTAAATAAGAAAATGGAGGAAAGCGTTGGACTTTATCTAGGGCTATAATTAAACCTGTGGCTTTTAATTTTAATTTTAAATCGGCCATAGCCGCAAGCAGTAAACCCTCTGAGGGGTGGGCAAGAAGGATATCATCCATATAATGTACCTAATATATTTGTGGATATTTTTGCCTAATGGGTGCTAAAGCTTGTGCCACAAATTTTTGACATAAAGTCGGACTATTAGCCATGCCCTGAGGCAAAACCCGCCATTGATAGCGCTTTATAGGCTCTGTAAAATTGATGGAGGGAACACTGAAAGCAAAACGTTGGCAGTCCTGCAGAGCTAAGGGGATGGTATAAAAACAATCTTTTAAATCTATAATTATCTTATAAGTATGTCGGGGAATTGCCATTGAGGATGGAAGATCAGGTTGTAGGGCTTCCATCACTTTCATAGTTTCATTTACCTTTCTGAGATCTTGTAACAATCTCCATTTTCCAGATTTTTTTTTAATAACAAATATTGGGGAGTTCCAAGGGGAGTTAGAAGGTACAATGTGGCCAGAGGCTAGCTGTTCCTGCACCAGCTGCTCTGAGGCCTTAATTTTTCTGCACTGAGCGCCGAAGAATTGATGCTTTTGAACTGTGGTGTTGGAGACGACTCTTGAGAGTCCCTTGGACTGCAAGAAGATCCAACCAGTCCATTCTGAAGGAGATCAATCCTGGAATTTCTTTAGAAGGAATGATGCTAAAGCGGAAACTCCAGTATTTTGGCCACCTCATGCGAAGAGTTGACTCATTGGAAAAGACTCTGATGCTGGGAGGGATTGAGGGCAGGAGGAGAAGGGGACGACAGAGGATGAGATGGCTGGATGGCATCACTGACTCAATGGATGCGAGTCTGAGTGACCTCCGGGAGGCCTGGCGTGCTGCGGTTCATGGGGTCGCAAAGAGTCGGACACGACTGAGCGACTGATCTGATCTGATCTGATCTGAGGGGCCATTGATCAACCCACACCGGCTCATTAGAGAGCCAGGTTATCGGATCAGCGTGAGTTGCCGGACAGTCAAAAGCCCCTGCTAAAAATACCCACGTCTTGTTCGAAACGGCTGAGGGTTAGGTTGTATTGGCGTCTTTTTTCCCTGATTTGTTACACCCAGGCCTTGTGTTGGCATTAGGCCTTGGTCCATCATAATATTACTGACTACCTTATTCGGGCTATATATGTAAACTCCCATGGAAGACATGACATCTCTTCCCCAAAGATTAACAGGCAGGCCTGGGAGGACATAGGGTTGAAATTTTCCCGCATGGCCTTTTTCATCTTCCCACAGTAACAATTCAGAACTCTGTTCTGGGTTATTGGTTTGACCTATGCCCTGTAATGTGGAAATGGCAGCCTGTTTTGGCCAAGCCTCAGGCCAGTGTTGCTGAGAGATAACAGAGACGTCGGCTCCAGTATCCAGGATGCCTTTAAAGCGTTTCCCCTTAATTTTTAGCGTTAATTCTGGGCGCTCCTTCCCAATGGATTGTAACCAGTAAGCATCTGAGGAGCCAAAGCCCTGGGCTCCCCTCGAGTGGGCAGATTTAACTTTTCTTGTTTCAACTAAGGGTATTAAGATTAACTGAGCTATACGATGGCCGTTTTGAATGGTGGAAATGCCTTGAGGCGAATGAACCATGACCTTAATCTCTCCAGTAAAGTCAGCATCTATCACTCCTGGTGCTACAAAAAGACCTTTCATAGTAGTGCTGCTTTTTCTTAATAATAATCCCATTGTTCCCTTGGGTAAAGGGCCATAGACCCCTGTAGGAAGCGCCTGTATTCCCATTTCGGGGGTTAGTACTGTATAGGCAGTGGAACTGAGGTCCAGTCCTGCGCTTCCTGGGGTTGCTCGGAACAGCTCGTTAACTGTTTGTCGTTTTGAGTCTGATTTAGATTGATCAAGTCCTGATCCTGAATTGCCCCATAACATTGTTTCGGGGCCTGGGGCTGGCCCCTCACCCAGTTTCCCTGCAGCATGAGCAAAGCCTTTCCGTTTATATCTGTTTTTGACCGACAATCTCTGGCCCAATGCTTTCCCTTCTTACATCGTGGACACGTTCCGGGTTGGGAGGAGGAATTTGTAGGATTATTATTCCCCTTTTGGGAGCATTGAGATGCTCGATGACCCATTTGTCCACATGAATAACAACTTCCTGGTGGACCGGCAACTCTAACTTGCCCTTTAGGTTTATTTTTCTTTTGCTGCTGGAAAAGAATTTCTTTCACTGTTTTGCCTTGCAGAGCAGCAGCCAGGGTTACACCCTGTACATATGAGGGTCCAATATCTGCACAAATTCGTATATAATCTGATAGGCTCCCCTTTTTCCTGTAGGGACGTAGGGCCGCCTGACAAGCCGAATTAGCATTTTTATAGGCCAATTGTTTGGTTAAAACTAAGCCAGCCTGTTCATCTCCTATAATCTTTTCTACACTATCTACTAATCGGGCTACAAAATCTTGATAAGGCTCGTCAGGACCTTGTAAGATTTTAGACAGGTCCTCGGTTTTCTTATTGGAATTTGGAAGTTTTTTCCATGTACGTACTGCAGCAGCATTAACTTGTGGGTAAGCATTGGGGAGGTAATTTAATTGATTATTTACATCTTGAAAACCTCTTTCTCCGACAAGCATTTCATATGTTACATTTAAGCCCTGCTGCTTATTAATATCTGCTGTGGCTCCACATTGTTCCGCATATTCAGATTTCCATAGCAGATAATCTCTGCCTGAAAGGCAGGCTCGAGCCACTTGCTTCCAATCATTGGGGGGAGATATTGGTTAGTTAGGGTTTCTACAATTGCAAGTGTAAATGGGGCAGTGGGGCCGTATTGAGCACAAGCCAGTTTTAGTTCTTTTAGTTGTTTAAATGGTAATGGCTCATAATATCTTCTCTGCTGGGCGTCTTCAAAGACAGGATAGAAGGCGGGGGAAACCTGTTAATGTTTCTCCGTTTTTACGAGCCTGTTGCAGCGCTTGTTGAAGAGGAGAAAACTGTACTGAACCTTTTTGTTTTGAATGAGAGCTTTGACAAAGCATGGCTACGGGTGAATGGTCACCGACCTCTTCGAGAGGCAGTGGTGGATCCAACCCTGCAATAACAGAAGGTGGAGGGGAGAATTTTTTCTCCGCTAGAGCTGATTTCTGTTTAGTTCCCTCTAATTTGTCATTTATCTCTTGTAGTAATCTACTGATTTTCTGTAGATCAAAATTTAATTTTTTTGATTTGTCTTTCTTTAGAGGTTGTTCTAAATCAACCATCATCTCCCATGGAGATTCTTCATCATGACAATGGGCAGCCTGCTCTTTTAGTTCTTCCCGATCTATTGGGCTCAAAGGAGAGTCGGCACGCCTTCCTTCATTATCCTCAGATGTGGAAATTACGGGCTCCTTGGGAGGGGCAGTAGGTTGTGTAGAGGGATCAGAACACTCTTCGACAGCCTTTTTAAATTTGTCTCCCTCATGTTCAAGGTCTAAGCAGTCCCTAATCAGCCCCCATAAAGAAAATGCATCAACAGGGATCTTATGGGGACCATTGGCAGCATAATGGTTCTGTATTCTTTCCCCAACCTTTTTTCAAGTCTCCAGATTTATTGTCCCATCTTCCGGAAACCACGGGCAAATTTCACCCACAAAATCAAGAAATCTATCTAACTGTATCTTATTTACATGAATACCACAATCTTTCATCATAGTTTTTAATATCTGTACAAATAGCTGTCTGCTATTACCTTGCCCCATTATTTATTACTCTCGACAATAACTCTCTCTGCCCCTCTTACCTGAAAACTTGAAACGGGTACCCTCTCACCGGGCAGCGGCTCTCGTTGCGATTCCTTTCTCCTTCTTCAGGTCCCTGTTCGAGGCGCCACCTGCCGGGACCAGCCGGCAAAGTCGAACGGTCCTGAAGAAGGGCAACGAGACTAAGAAAATTGAAGACGATAGAAAAGATGGGGTCGAGAGGGCCAGGCAGTCAACCACGAGACAGGTTTTTATGCAACTGACAAAGTCTTTATTGAGCACGGTATCTTTATACTTCAGAACTGGGAAAGAGGGACACAGAAAATTTTTTGTGAATTACATCACCATCTTGTGATATTTTTCAAGGACTTATAGCCTATTTTCCCGAGACTAGTTAAAAGCAAACATGGGAGTAGTAGGAGGTGCCCAACATCTTGGGCGCTGCAAAGGGTTTCGTTAATCACTAAAACAGCACCTGCCAGGCCCAAGGACTCACATTTGGGAAGGAGATATCTTCCAGTTCTCAGGAGCAATCAGGGGTGGCGGGACAGAGAGCTATGTCTGTTTTCCCACAGACCCTTAAGATAAGGCAGCTCCCAGAGCCATGCCTCCAGGCGGAGGCTCCCTGTGTCAGGGTCGGCCCCCCACAATTTCACATATATGCATTGTAGACATTGCAAATATTTTCTCTACATCACACCCTCCTCATTTTGACCTCTCTGGAATAGAAGTCTAAAGTATGATATAATTAACTGAATGGAAAACTTCTACTATAAAGGATCAATAATATTTAGACTGTGTCAACTGACCATAAGGCAATAATGAGAAATTGACAAAGAAACATATGTTAAAAATCCATTCATTTGGAAAATATCAATAACTATATTAATGCATATCTCCATGGAACTTTTAGGCAAGACTACTGGAGCAGACGCCATTATTTTCTCCAAGGGATCTTCCTGACCCAGGATGGAAACTTGTCCTCCTGTGTCTCCTGCATTAGCTGGAAAGTTCTTTACCATTTGAGCAACAAAGGAAGCACATGCAATATCTAATCTTTGTATTAAGAAGATAATATTAGGATCTACTGAAAAGTCAGTGATAATGAACATACTCATCAGCAAAATTTTGGTAAAGTTAAATTTGTATGGGAAAATGATGGAAACAGTGGCAGACTTTATTTTCTTGGGATCCGAAAAGATTGTAGATAGGGACTGCAGCCATGAAATTAAAAGATATTTTCCCTTTGGAAGAAATATTTTAACACAGAATATTAAAAAGCAGAAACATTACTTTGCTGACAAAGTCCATCTAGTCAAAGTTATGGTTTTTCCAGCAGTTATGTATGGATGTGATAGTTGGATCACAAAGAAGGCTGAGTGCCAAAGAATTGGTGCTTTTGAACTGTCGTGTTAGAGAAGACTCTCCAGAGTCCCTTGGACTGCAATGACATCCAACCTGTCAATCCTAAGGGAAATCAACTCTGAACTGGAAGGACTGATGCTGAAGCTGAACATCAAATACTTTGATCATCTGACATGAAAAGCCAACTCATTGGTAAATACCTTGATGCTGGAAAAGACTGAGGGCAGGAGAAGTGGGCAGTAAAGGTGGAGATGTTTGGATAGTATCACCAACACAATGCACATGAGTTTGCACAAACTCCAGGAGATAGTGAAGGACAGGGAATCCTTGTGTGCTGCATTTAGTCCATGTGGTTGGAAAGAGTCCTACAGGACTGAGAGACTGAACAACAACAACAAATTAAAGTAAATTTATAACGTTATATATAAGACAAATAAGAGTTACAAATAACTATCTCAAAAAGTTGTAAAGGTGAGCAGCAGAACAAATAGTGATACGAAGGAATGCAATTAACAAAGAAAGAAAAAATGAATTTAATAGAGAAGAAAATATAGTAACAAAACCAAAACTTTATTCCCCCATATGATTACAAAGAGTCTTCCACCAGAACAGGGCATTTAAAAAAGACTCTGTAAAGGGCCAAAAAAGAAATACTTTAGGCTTTTGAATATGATCTTTGGTGCTTAATCAAGTTTGCAGCCATAGACACTAACCAAAGGAACTGGCAAGTCCCTGTTCCAACTTTAAGGATTCTGAAAGTTGAATCTCACACAATTTTCATGTCTGAAAATAATATTCTTTTCTGTTTTCCTAAGCTCTTAAAAAGCCTAAGTCTCTAAAACTTAAAAACAGAAGTAAAGCTCATTCTCAGCTTACTATATAGACTGTGCAAAACAGGGGCAGGCTGCCCTGTATTGATCCAAATGTAATACCAAGGGAAGGCACTTCAAGATCCAAGTATATGGTCAAGTTCCTTAAACAAGGGACAGGTCACCCCCGAGAGCTGTGAGTGCTGGATGCCATCACTGGACTCCCCTGGTAGACTCAGATAATAGTCTCAGCCCTGTGCCCTGGCACCAGTGCACTGTGTTGTTGTTGTTGTTGTTGTTTTTCCCCTCCTCAGGTAAGGTGCACAATCTCGACAGAGCCAAGACCCTTGAGATTCAGGTTCAGCCTATCCCCCAGTTGTTTCCTCCAGAGGTACCACCGTGCGGTGCATTGCGCACAACTAGGCCTTGCGACCAATAAACTGTGGGTGCCGACATCTGGCAGCCAATCATCAGTGGCAGCGGGCGTGCCTGTAGAGGCCCTGCAGCGGCGGCACGGGCTTGAGGAAGCGTCTTAGCTTCAAGCTTAACCCGGAGACTGCCTAAGGGCCTGTGAGATGCCTACAGTTCCTGCACCACAGCCAACAGGGACTGGTAAGGGTTGGGATGTGGTGTGGCCAAAGCAGTGCCTGAGGGCCAAGGGGAGGGTTTCTCGAGTCCCCACATGCATGGGGCCTTGCTAGGCAAGGCGGCCTGTGAGGCCTGGTGGGCCTCAGGAGGCAGCACTGCAGGGCCCACAGGCCCTGAGTCCCCTTTCACTCTCTCCCCTCTCTAGTCTGGTCAGGCGCTTCTCTCCAGCAGCCTTCCTGCCCCTGTGGTGGGGAGAGCCAGCCAGCTTGGGGGAAGGGCCTGTTAGGCTCACTGCCCCTGCTCAAGGCTCCTGTGGAACCTAATATACATAAACACACAAAAATCTTCACAGCGGGTTTGTGACTCAGGTCTGACCTGGTTCTGGACCCAGGTACAGTCAGGCGGGCACAGCAAAAAATAAAAAATAAAAAAATCGATCTAGTGGCCTCTTCACTGCTGTGGCGCCTTGGTCGTTTTCCTGTTTCCTCTGCCTCTCCTGGGAATCCAGGGCTGTCGCTGTACCTTGGGGCCCTGAGATTTAGGCCATTGCTTCAGGAGATTGGGAGATGAGGTGCTTGTTCTTTTGTTACTGAGAGAAGGGTGGTGGGAGGAAGAAGTTCAGAGAAGAGGACGTCAGTCACTTGCTCTGGTTGAGTGTGAGATGCCTGTTCAGCATCCGTAGGGTAGGATCAGTTAGGGACTGCGGGATAGAACATTCCTGGAACGCGTGACTCACCCTGACCTTTCCCTCTGCCCTCCCCCAGGATGTGACCTTTTCCTGCCTGGGAAGTCTCAAGGGCTCAGGTTTTCAGTGTGCCCCTGAGGTAAGATGACAGACATCTTTACAATAAGGAACAGAGTTGTGTCTTTCTTGTCTACCATTTTTCTCCTTTCATTTATGGCCCGATATGTTGCTGTGTAGAGTTCTCCTGATTGAGGTTTAACTGACCGTGATTGTGGGTGGTGATTTCACGGCAATCATGGTTTGAGGGGACTCTGAAACTCTCTGAGTTGCAACCTTAAAAACAGGCAGGGAGGCTGGTGACTTGCTTTCTCTTGCCATCTTGAAAAAAAGAGTAAGCACCACGGGGTTTAAGCTATGTAGAGCTGGCTTCTACAACTTGATGAGGTAAAAATGGAGCAATGTACATATCCTAAGGTTTTAGCTATAAAATCAAAGTAATGAAGGTGTGGGAGTTCCCTAGTGTCTGGTGGTTAGGATTCTAGGCTTTCACTGCAGTGGTCTGGGTTCCATCTCTGGTCAGGAAACTGGGATCCCACAAGCCAAGCAGCATGGCCAAATTAATAAATGAATAAAGTGGTTCATTCAGAGAAAAGATTGTGATTTAACATGTTTTCATGGGATTATTTGCTCATTTCTATACCCTTAGGGCTTTATTTCATTAAGTAATTGAACTCCACTGGATGGTGCCTGGGGACCATCTGAGTTTACTTCATGCCAGTAAACAAGATCATAGGTAGCTCAATGCCCAGCAACTTGTGCCTACAGCTTTGTTGTATAGTTATCTATTGCTGGTACAGCTTTGAAATTCATAACGAATCAATATTGCCATGTTTTGGTCAAACCATGTGACTTCATAGGATATTAGTTCCCCAACCAGGGATTGAACCCAGGATCCTGGCAGTGAAAGGGCTGAGTCCAAACCACTGAACTGCCAGGCCACTCCTGTTTTAGGGGTTTTGGTTTGTTTTATACAGGGAGCCAATGTGAGGAACTCTGCCCATGGCAAAGGTCATGATGAAGGAGGCTCAGCATATGCAAAGTCAGTATCCAGCCTCAGGAGTCCCGCTGGATATTCTCAAGCATCTACCCCCCAAACCAGAGTCTGCCAGTTTTACTACTTGGTGCTCTCACCTCTGACTTTACAGAGGGCTGTCTCCCAACACCATCTCGCTCTCTTTTAAAAAGTTTATCTAAAGTTCCAGTTAATAAACTTCTTGGGCATAATCAGATCAGATCAGATCAGATCACTTGCTGTCGTGTCTGACTCTTTGTGACCCCATGAATTACAGCAAGCCAGGCCTCCCTGTCCATCACCAACTCACGGAGTTCACTCAAATTCACATCCATAGAGTCAGTGATGCCATCCAGCCATCTCATCCTCATCCCTTCTCCTCTTGCCCCCAATCCCTCCCAGCATCAGAGTCTTCTCCAATGAGTCAACTCTTCGAATGAGGTGGCCAAAGTACTGGAATTTCAGCTTCAGCATCATTCCTTCCAAAGAAATCCCAGGGCTAATCTCCTTCAGAATGGACTGGCTGGATCTCCTTGCAGTCCAAGGGACTTGCAAGAGTCTTCTCCAGCACCACAGTTCAAAAGCATCAATTCTTAGGCGCTCAGCTTTCTTCACAGTCCAACTCTTGCATCCATACATGACCACAGGAAAAACCATAGCCTTGACTAGATGAACCTTTATTGGCAAAGTAATGTCTTTGCTTTTGAATATGCTATCTAGGTTGGTCCTAACTTTCCTTCCAAGGAGTAAGCGTCTTTTAATTTCATGTCTGCAGTCACCATCTGTAGTGATTTTGGAGGCCCCCCCGCCCCTAAAAAATAAAGTCTGACAATATTTTCACTGTTTCCCCATTTATTTCACATGAAGTCATGGGACTAGATGCCCTGATCTTCATTGTCTAAATGTTGAGTTTTAAGCCAACTTTTTCACTCTCCACTTTCATCAAGAGTCTTTTAAGTTCCTCTTCACTTTCTGCCATAAGGGAGGTGTCATCTGCATATCTGAGGTTATTGATATTTCTCCCAGCAATCTTGATTCCAGTTTGTGTTTCTTCCAGTCCAGTGTTTCTCATGATGTACTCTGCATATGAATTAAATAAGCAGGGTGACAATATACAGCCTTGACATACTCCTTTTCCTATTTGGAACCAGTCTGTTGTTCCATGTCCAGCTCTAACTGTTGTTTCCTGACCTGCATATAGGCTTCTCAAGAGGCAGATCAGGTGGCCTGGTATTCCCATCTCTTTCAGAATTTGCCACAGTTTCTTGTGATCCACACAGTCAAAGGCTTTGGCATAGTCAATAAAGCAGAAGTAGATGTTTTACTGGAACTCTCTGGCTTTTTTCATGATACAGCAGATATTGGCAATTTGATCTCTGGTTCCTTTGCCTTTTCTAAAGCCAGCTTGGACATCTGGAATTTCATGGTTCACGTATTGCTGAAACCTGACTTGGAGAATTTTGAGCTTTACTTTACTAAATTAGTCAAGCTTTTATCTGGTTTGACAACCTCTAAAGACTTGGCTTGTTGAATCTAAGCTCTCTCACTTGGCTATACTCATGAGGCCTCAGTTCCTCCCTCTGTGGGCCTCTTCAAGTGGCTGCTTATTTGGAGACTGCTGTCTTTTCCCAGAATGAGTGATACAGGAAAGAACTTGCACTCATGATAAAGTGCACGTTCTTTTTTCAGAAGTTACACATCTTCACTTCTCTATTTTCTTAGACTCACAGGTCAACCCTGTGATATTTTGGGAGAGAACTACATAGAAGTGGAAATATCAGCAGATTCCCAAGTGATTCACTTGGAGTCATCTTAAAGGCTGGCTACCATACCCATTAATCCACCATGCCAACCTTTCTTCATATGATTTCACTTCTGTTTCTGTGAGTGAATTCAGCCTGCATACACTTCTTGGGTTCTGCTGCTGCTGGTAATTCACTCCAGTCATGTCTGACTCTGTGAGACTCCACAGACGGCAGCCCACCAGGACCCCTGTCCCTGAGATTCTCTGAGCAAGAACACTGGAGTGGGTTGCCATTTCTTTCTCCAATCCATCAAAGTGAAAAGTGAAAGTGAAGTCACTCAGTCGTATCCAACTCTTCTCGGTAGGTGGACTGCAGCCTACTAGGCTCCTCCATCCATGGGATTTTCCAGGCAAGAGCACTGAATCTACTCAATTCTTGTTTATTCAGTTTTATTCTAGCAAGTCTCTTATTTTTACTGGATTAAGTTTTCTGTTTCTCTGGATGGTTCCCATCAGCAAACAGACTGACTGTAAAATCACCTCTCAGTAAAAGTCTGTCTTTTGATGACATGTCCTGCTTCTGCTCTTTTAGTTCATATTTGCTTCTTATAGACTTCTACAGAGTTGCTTGTAGAATGTGTTATGTCCAGTTCTCTCATTTTCCTTCTAATCCACTCTTGTCAAGGTCACCAGTGAATTCCAAATGTTTAACTCAGTGCTCAATTTTTAGTTTTTATTTAATTTAATATTTTTGGCTGCCTTTATCAGAGTAGTTCATTGCCTCCTGAACCCCCCAAAATATTTCACTTGGATTATAGAATTCTTCTCTTTTCTGCTTCTCCTCTACCTACAGTTCTCTCACGTGCCTAACCTTTGTGTCTGGCTTTATTCCGATATCATATTTTCTTTTTAAATACTTATTTATTTAATTATGTGGCTTGTGGGATCTTAGTTCCCAGCCAAGGGATGGAAACTGCACAGAATCTTAAACAATAGAACTCCAAGGAAGTCCCCTAGTGTGTGTATTTTCAAGATTCATCCATTTTATGGATGTATAGCAGTACATTTGTGTGTGTGTGTGTTGAATATGGTATATGCCTTATACGTAGTGCATTGTGAGCACATACCACAGTTTATTTATCCATTCATCACATAATGGATAATATTTGGATGGTGAACTCTTTGTGGCTATTGTGAGTAATGTTGCTTTGAACATTGTTTTCGCATGGACTTAACATTTGCAGTTTTTATGGATATATACACGAGTGAAATTGCTGAATCATATGGCTACTCTATATTTAATTTTTGAAGTAGTGACAAACCCCTTTTCAAAGTGCTTGTACCATTTTACAGCAATTGCATCAACAATATATGAAGATTCCTTTTCTCCATATCCTCTACAGGATTATAGCCAAGCTAATATAGACAAGCTAATGGGTGTGAGGGGAAGGCAATGGCACCCCACTCCAGTACTCTTGCCTGGAAAATCCCATGGATGGAGAAGCCTGGTGGCCTGCCATCCATGGGGTCACTAAGAGTTGGACACAACTGAGTGACTTCACTTTCACTTTTCACTTTCATGCACTGAAGAAGGAAATGGCAACCCATTCCAGTGTTCTTGCCTGAAGAATCCCAGGGACAGGGGAGCCTGGTGGGCTACCATCTCTGGGGTCGCACAGAGTCAGACACAACTGAAGCGACTTAGCAGCAGCAGCAATGGGTGTGAAGTAGTATTTCACTGAGACTGCTTTATATTCTCCTAATCATGTTAAGGAGTATTCTTTGTGATTGTTGGCCATTGTGTATCATCTTTGGTGAAAAGCCTATTTAAATTTTTCCCTGATTTTTAAAAGTTTATTTTTTTTTAAATTGTTGTAAAAAACGTGTAACTTAAATTTTACCATTGTAACCATTTTTAGATGCTAAGTATGTCACACACCTTCATAAGCCTTTTTGGAGAAGGAAATGGAAACCCATGCCAGTATTCTTTCCTGGAGGATCCCATTGACAAAGGAGCCTAGTAGGCTACAGTCCATGGGGATGCAAAGAGTCGGACATGACTGAGTGACTAACCGAAGCACACACACATAGTCATAGTGTTGTTTTGTTGTTGTTGTCATTGTTCTAGCTGTGCTCTTCAGCTTGAGCGATATAGTTCCCTGCTCGAGGCTCATACTCAGGCCCCTGATAGGAAAGCCTGGAGTCCTAACCTTTGAACTTTCAAGGAATTCCTTATAACATTGTTATGAAACATCTCTACATCTTTTCATCTTGCAAAATTGAAAACATATACCCCTCACCTATTCCATTAAACAACAACTCCTCTTTTCTTCCCTTTTTCCCTAGGCCCTGGAATCCAACGATGTTCTTTGTTTCCCTTCTATTGGTTGACTTTACAAGTTGGAATCAAGATTGCTGGGAGAAATATCAATAACCTCAGATATGCAGATGACACCACCCTTAAGGCAGAAAGTGAAGAGGAACTCAAAAGTCTCTTGTTAAAAGTGAAAGTGGAGAGTGAAAAGGGTTGCTTAAAGCTCAACATTCAGAAAACCAAGATCATGGCATCTGGTCCCATCACTACATGGGAAATAGATGGGGAAACAGTGGAAACAGTGTCAGACTTTATTTTTCTGGGCTCCACAATCACTGCAGATGGTGACTGCAGCCATGAAATTAAAAGACGCTTACTCCTTGGAAGGAAAGTTATGACCAACCTAGATAGCATATTCAAAAGCAGAGACATTATTTGTCAACAAAGGTTCGCCTAGTCAAGGCTATGGTCTTTCCTGTGGTCATGTATGGATATGAGAGCTGGACTGTGATGAAGGCTGAGTGCCAAAGAATTGATGCTTTTGAACTGTGGAGTTGGAGAAGACTTCTGAGAGTCCCTTGGACCGCAAGGAGATCCAACCAGTTCATTCTGAAGGAGATCAGCCCTGAGATTTCTTTGGAAGGAATGATGCTAAAGCTGAAACTTCGATATTTTGGCCACCTGATGCAAAGAGTTGACTCCTTGGAGAAGACTCTCATGCTGGGAGGGATTGGGGGCAGGAGGAGAAGGGGACGACAGAGGATGAGATGGCTGGATGGCATCACTGATTAAATGGATGTGAGTCTGAATGACCTCCGGGTGTTGGCGATGGTCAGGGAGGCCTGGCGTGCTACAATTCATGGGGTCGTGAAGAGTCGGACATGACTGAGTGACTGATCTGATCTGATTAGATATTTCTTATAAGTGGAAACATATAGTATTTGTCTTTTTTATGACTGACTTATTTCATTTAGCTTGATGTCTTAAAGGATCATGCATGTTGTAGCATGTGGCAGAATTTCCTTTATATGGCTGAATAACCTTTCATTGTATGTGTATATCACATTTGATGGACATTTAGATGCTTCCACCTCTTAGTTGTTGTGATTTATGCTGCTGTGAGCATGGCTGTGCAAATATCTCAAGACCCCATGTTAAATTCTTTTGAATTTATATCCAGAAGTGGAATTGCCAAATCATGTGATAGTTCTCTTTTTAGTTTTTCGAGGAGCCTTTATACCATTTTCTGTAGCAGTGGCACCATTTAAAAATCTATCCATAACACACAAGTATGCACTTTCTGTACATGCTTGCCAAGAGTTGTCCTTTCCTTTCCTTCCCTTTACCTTTCCTTTCCTTCATATGTATATGCACACACATGCACGCACAATTTTTTTTCATATTCTTTTCCATTATTATCGCAAGATATGAGTATAGTTCCTTGTGCTATACAGTAGGATCTTGTTTATCTATTCTATATTAATATTATAGTTTGCATCTGCTAATCACCAGCTCCCAAGCTATGCCTCCCCAACCTTTCCCCGCTTGGTAATCACATAGTCTGCTCTCTATGTCTGTGAATCTGTTTCTAATTCCTAGATAAGTTCATTTGTGTCATATTTTGGATTTCACATATAAATGATACCATATGATGTTTGTGTTTCTGACTGGACACAACTGAGTGACTGAACTGTACTAAACTGAAGTATTCTTTTTAATGCTAGTGTAGATTGAAATGTTTCCTTAACTTCATTTTCAGAACATTTGTTGCCACTCTATAGAAATGTGATTGATTTTTAAAATATGTATCTTGTATTCTGTAAGATTTTTATTAGTTGTAATACTTGTGGTTTCTTCAGTATTTTCTCTATAGAAAAGTATTTCTCTCCAATATGTTTGAACTTTTTCCTTTCCATTCTGAGTGCTATGTTTTGTTTTGTTTTTTTTTTTTTAAACAGCAACACCAACTCATTTTTCTTACCTTTTTGCCCTGGTTATAGAACTGCCAGTATAAAATTGAGCCAAAGTGTGGAATAAACATTCTTGTGTTGGTCCCAATCTTAGAGGGAAATCATTCAGTTTTTCATTATTATGTATGATGTTAGCTGTGGGTCTTTCATAGGTACCCTTCCATTGAGAAATTTCACTTTTGTTCTTAGTTATTAAGTGTTTTTTATAACGCCTATTATGAAAAGGTTCTGAGTTCAGGGAAATGCTTTTTCTATAGGCAGGTGTGTTTTGGGTCCTTTATTCTATTAAAATGTCATTATGTTGGTTGACTTTCCTATAATGAACCAATTTTGCATACCTCCATAAATTCCATGTGATCATGGTATATGATCTTTTTTATATGTCATTAGATTTTGTTTGCCAGTATGTTGTTGAGGACTCTTGCCTCTATATTCATAAGGGATATCGGTTGTGTGTGTGTGTGTGAGAGAGAGAGATGCCTCTCTGTTATATTGGTATTAGAGAAATACTGGCATCACTTTTCCTGCTATGTGGGGAAGAGACATGTGGAATGAAGGATGAAGCATTGTTGGATTTAAGTTTAGTCAGGATTAAAGGCAGAAAATTAGGATATATCACTGTGAAATTGCGGTGAGATTATCCAGAGAGTTCATTCTCAATTTGCTCGGCCTGTTTTAAGTGCATGATATTGAATTATGCTGTTTGTTAACTATGTCTAGATATTTTCTTCTTTTAAACTGCTACTAATTTTTTGTATTAACATTTATGAAATTAGTATGTGTGAATCAGTTGTAATGTGCATTTAAGATACGTTTTCTTCCAATTTTACTACAAAACTGGATGCCATTGAATAGCTGATGCTTTTGAAAAAGAGTTGTTAACCTTAAGTCTAAGAAATAAGCATGTTTTTCTTTAAGATACAGAAACATATTTAAAAATTATAAATTTGCCCAAATAGATGCAGCTGGTGTGTGGCTAACTTAGAATTCCAGCTCAATCTTCTTTGACTCCGAAGTCCATATTTCTAAACACTGTACATGGTTCTAAACACTGTACAATAGTGCTTTTTAAAAATACTCTTCCAGGTACGATGCCTGATAACGGATGCCTGGGGCTGGTGCACTGGGACGACCCAGAAGGATGGTGTGGGGAGGGAGGAGGGAGGAGGGTTCAGGATGGGGAACACATGTATTCTTGTGCCGGATCCTTCTTGATGTATGGCAAAAGCAATACAATATTGTAAAGTTAAGCAAAATAAAATTTAATTTAAAAAAAGAGAGAAAAAATAAACATAAATAAAAAATAAAATACTCGTCCTTTACATGTAATTTCACCTAATGATCACTGGTGTCTTCTTCTTCGTTGTCTTCTTTATCATCATCTTCTTCGTCTTCTTCTTTCTCCTCTCCTTACTCTTCTTCTTCGTCTTCTTCTTCTTCCTCTTCCTCCTCTTCCTCTTCCTCCTCTTCCTTTTCTTCTCCTTCCTCTTCTTCTTCCTTGTCTTCTTCTTCATCTTCTTCTTCTTCCTCCTCTTTTTCCACTTCTTCTTCCTATTCCTTCTTCCTCTTCTTCCTCTTCTTCTTCTTCCTCTTCTTCTTCCTTCCTCTTCCTTCCTCCTCTTCCTCTTCCTCCTCCTCCTCTTCCTCTTCCTCCTCCTCCTCTCTTCTCTTCTTCTTCTTCTTCCCTTCTTCTTCCTCATCTTCTTCTTCCTCTTCCTCTTCTTCCTTCTTCCTCTTCCTTCTTCCTCCTCTTCCTCTTCTTCCTTCTTCCTCTTCCTTCCTCCTCTTCCTCTTCCTTCTTATTCTTCCTTGTCCTCCTCCTCCTCTTCTGCTTCTACTTCTTCCTCTTCTTCTTCCTCTTCCTCCTCTTTCTCTTCTTTCTTACTCTCCCTCCTCTTCCTCTTCCTTTTTCCTCTTCCTCTTCTTTTTCTTTCTGCTTCTTTCTCTTCCTCTTCATCCTCCTCTTCTTCGTCTTCTTCTTCCTCCTCTTCCTTTTCCTCTTTTTCTTTCTTCTCCTACTCCTTCTCCTTCTTCTCCTTCCTTCTTCTCCTTCTTTCTTCTTTTTCTTAATAGAAGAGATTAAAATCAACATGGGACAAAGCTCTGATTCTAGGGTCATGTAGACTTGTAGGTTTTTCAGCTGTCATTTAGCCTCTTTGATACTCAATATATTTATCTGTAAGATAATGGTGTTCATAATTACCTAGATTTTTTGAGATAATCAAGTAGTGCATTTTTCTGTACTTATTTAATATGTAGTATATTTATACTTAAGTGACAGGTTATGTAAAGAAAGCACTGGGATTGGTGGCCACCTCCTTCAAGAATAAAAAAAAAAAAAAGTCTTTAAAAGATGGAACCACCTTGTATATTATGTGAAGAACAAGAGCCGGAACCACAGAAAAGCATAGGAGAAACAAAACAAGTAGATGATGAAGATGCTGAACTGATCTTTGTTAGAGTGGAACATGTAAATGAAGATTCTGATGTGATCTTTTTTGGGATGACCTCAAATTCAAAACCAGCCTTTTCAAACATTGAACAGAGTTACCCCAGGTTCATGTTCAAGGAAAAACATGTATGATCCCTTCAAGAAAGATAATGCTCACAAATTACAGCCTGTTAGTCATGCGACTCCTACATCAGCAGCACGGCCTGTCTTGCCATTTTCTGACTCTGAATCAACATCAACAGATAGTCCTATCATTATTGAGCTTTTGTCTGAAGCCGATTATAAAAATATTTCATCAAAAATCGTGCCTAATAGCTTTTGAGAGTTATATTCTCTTTGATTACCTTCACAGGTTCATTGCCACATCCAGTAGAATCAGCAGTTTCTGCAGGAGATATGAATAAAAGTCCTCATTTATCAAAGCCACTTTCCACTTCTGAAACAAATAGCACAAATCCCCAAAGGCCTAAACTCAGTGATGGAATTATAGGGGACATCCTTTAGCTTTGTCCCTTTCAGGTATTTTTAATACAGTGACTATTGAGCAAAGCACACCAGTGTTCATACCTCATTAAGCCATGTTCAGAATGGAGAACCTTGTTCAACAGCTTTTCCAAAGGACAATGCTCATTGTAAGCCTGTAAGTCCTTTAGGGAAAATGGACTGACAAAAACTGACTTTCCAAGTGTAGCTAGTCAAAACAAGATTGTTGATCCCACAGAAGGAAATCTGATTGTGTTACTCTGTGATTTCTACTATGGACAGCGTATAGGAGATGGGCAGCCAGAACCGCAAACTCACACAGCCTTTAAATGCCTCAGCTGCTTGAAAGTTCTAAAAAATGTGAAGTTTGTGAGTCATATGAAGCACCATTTGGGAGCTGAAAGGCAGAGAGGTGACAGCTGGAAAAACCACACCACCTGCCAGCACTGCCACCGCCAGGTTCCTACTCGCTTCCAGCCGCAGTGTCACATGGAAAGTATTCACATTTCCCAGGAGCCCTCTGCAGACTGTAAAGTCTGTGAGTTGTCCTTTGAGACAGATCACGTTCTCTTACAGCACGTGAAAGACAATCATAATCCTGGTGAAATGCCCTATGTATGCCAGGTTTGCAGTTACAGATCATCAGTCTTTGCAGATGTGGATACACATTTCAGAGCATACCATGGTAACACTAGGAATTTTCTTTGTCCGTTTTATCTCAAAATCTTTAAAACTGGAACACCATACATGTGTCATTATAGAGGGTACTGGGTAAAGAGTTTTCACCAGTGTTCCAAATGTCGGCTATAGTTTTTAACTTTCAAAGAGAAAATGGAGCATAAGACCCATTGTCATCAAATGTTTAAGAACACTAAGCAGCTAGAAGGATTACCTCCTGAAACAAAAGTTGTTATTCAGGTATCACTAGAACCTCTTCAACCAGGATTGTTGGAAGTACCATCCATTACTGTGAACACATCTGATTCTGAACCATCACCCCCCAAATCTAAAAGTAGGGGTTCAAAAAAAATGTTAATTCTACTTTCAGTAAGTCTGAAGCAAGTATTTCAGTCAAAGTTAAAATCCTCATCAAAAACAAATATCCAAATTATAGCATTATTCAATAGTATCAAATACAGTGAAACCAATGGGTAATTTATGTTTTTTTTTTTTAATTGATGAAGAACAGTTTTAATTGACCTGAAGTTGAGATGTTATTTGAAAATATATTACTTGTTTTTCATACAATTATTTTAATATGTAAAAAAGTATGTGTTCACATGTGTGTGAGAGAGAGAGAATGAGAGAGGAGAAGAGAGGAAAAGTAACAACCTGTTTTGGTATTTCATGTTATTTGTAAGTTCAAAACCTCTGCTATACATATGATCTGTAGAGTGTTTTAGCAACATAATTTTCAAGTGTTTTCATGTCTTGAATATCTCAGTATTAACTATACAGCCAGATTGGAATGACTTTCTTATGGTATGGTCCAATGTGCTGCTGAACTCTCTGAAGTGCATCTGTTGTGCTGATCTAAGATAACCTGGTTCTGAAAGCCTGGTGTGGAGAAGTTGATGGAGAAGCTGTGATGTGAATTTGGAGCAGACATGGGATTTATTCAGTGGAGAGCTGTGGCTTCATGTCCCAGTTGAGGAAGAGACACACATTCACTCCAGGCATGGAGCCAAGGCAGAAAGAACACTGTCTCAGAGTGTCTTTACTTAGCCCAAGGACATCTGAAGGAAGCCAACCATTAAAATGCCCGTGTTTGGTAAGGGGCCCCTGCAAGCATCAAACAGGCCCTGTGTATCATTGACTACAGTTTCAGAAGCAGAAATAGTTAACAGAATGAAGCCTGGTGCCCGTGGACCTCCTGTTGAGTGATCAAAAGAGTAATTTGATTCATCCCATCGCCTTTCCCATTTGGCTGGCCTTTAGTCACAGTGAAGTAGCCATGTTCGTCTAAGTCACAATAGTAAAGCAAGTGAAGATTCTCAAGGAAAAAAGCCTTGACATCCAGCTTGATTTGTCCTGGACCCATAGTTTTAACTGAAAAGGCTTAAGCACAGGGAATCTGTTAATTTTATGAATTGGGCTAAATTTAGTTCTCTTACCCTTAAGCCACAATGGAGTTGTCCAAGAATAGTAAATGTAGTGTATGAAAATGGTCCAGGGTGATTAAACCCTTTATAGAACTTTTTCTTACCTTTTCTAGTGTCTTCCCCTAGTTGAATACATGGAAGATTTCAGTGTTGTATCTTTTCTTGCCTTGCACACAAATGTATTACAGTTAACAATTAATTCTTTGTGTGTGTAATTTCCCATTTTATCAAACTCATACCGAATTTTGGTCTTACTTGATACAGTCTGATATGCAAGAATTGTCTCGTTTAATTCAGCATTTATCAGGCCATAGATTTATTCTCCTTTCTGTGATCTATCCAACTATCTAATCTGTGACTATACTTGTGGAAATCATTTTTCTTGCGATCTCCAAGGTCCCATTAACAGACCTGCGGGTACCCTCTAAGTATTGGTTCCTGAACATCAGTACACTTCACTGCCTCTGTGGGTTCCTGGAGTTGAGTCTCTTTAGGCATGTTTTAACGCCATTCCTTCTTCACTTCCTGCACAGGTAACAAACAATCTCTGCACAATTCAAGGAACCTGGGATCCTGGCTGTAGACCTATGCCAAGAGAAATATCTCGTTTCCCCTTCCTTTCTCCTCCTGTTTATCTCTCCCCACTCCTTTCCCCCTTCCTCAATTTATTTAAATTCTCTAAGCCGTCACAAAATGCTGGGGAGTGATAATCACCAAGGGCTTATCATCCTTCTCAGAACTGAAGAGGAAGGACTACAGATGACTAAGCTGTAGTGAGTCTTGTCTGCATGTAAGGTAATTTTCTGAGTGTAAAGTCTATTGTATCTATTTACTCCATACTTGATTCGTTGATTTGCACTTTGAATATTTTACTAGGACTTTCCAGTTAGTTTGCTTATGTCAAAGCACTTTGCTAAGTGTAAGCTTAAACCACTTTCTTTAAGTTGTAGAAAGAGCGTGTCTGTGCTCTGGTCTCAGATGAAAACTTCTACGTATAATTAAATGTGCAGATTTTTATATATGTAGCTCATTTATTCTATTTCTATAGTAAAAATATGAAATATTTTAGTTATGTGTTTTTATTTTTCTTTAGTGTTATCAACATTGTTACTGTTGTTTGCTCTGAAGTATGCTCCTAAAGAGTATGAGTTGTTATTTATTGTCAACTACTGCTGGGAGGGATTGGGGACAGGAGGAGAAGGGGACAACAGAGGATGAGATGGCTGGATGGCATCACCGACTCGATAGACATGAGTTTGAGTGAACTCTGGGAGTTGGTGATGGACAGGGAGGCGTGGTGTGCTGCAATTCATGGGGTTGCAAAGAGTTGGACATGACTGAGCAACTGAACTGAACTGGAAAAGATTACAGTGATATGGACCCTGACTACCTCCTCTTTTCCATTCTCTGTCATTCTACTCTATTTTCCTCACTGGTGCACTGTTTTTGGCAACACTGGCCTTGCTTTTCCTCAAGCAAATTCCATTTCTTCCCAATCCAAAGACTTTGCAACTGCTCTTCTTCTGGAAATGCTCTTCCCCTAGGCCTGCATGGCTTGCTACCTCCCTTATTTGAGCTTCACGCTTCATGCTGTTCAAATCCCACAATGTAATCTCCAACCCCCTCTCTTTCCTCCTCCTCCTTAAAGGGATTTTAATTCTCTACCCTCTTCTTCCCTCTCCAGCCTAAATTTCCTAGATTTTCACACACACACACACACACACACACTGAGAAAAGATAACAGCAGGTCTTTGCGTCTTAGAATTAACTTGAGTCAGTTTCTGTACCTTCAAATAAAAGATACTTACTAGTGAATTGAGTTCTTTCAGGAGCTTTCTCTGTTTTCCTATTGATACCTCTATATATATTTTTAAAGCAATGCCACTTTGTTTTGTTTACAAATATATTGAATAGCTGTCAAATTGACTATTTTGTTATTGCCCTTAGTGAATTTCCTATTCTACTTTGCTTGTGCTCTCAGATAAAATTTATTATTTAATCAATGTTGCCAAAGACTTGTAAGTAAAATTAGTATTTATAGAAATAAAACGTTTTTTTAAATTATTATTTCTGCTGTTTTTCTTTTTACAAATAACATGACATATTTTTAGTTTTTTTTAAAACTAATCTTATTGTGTTGGACAGGACTTCTAAATATGATGTGTAAATAGGTTTTCTTGTTCTTAGTACTCTCAAAGGCAATGAGTATATGGCTATAAATTTCTATTTCTAAAATTTAAATAGAATTGTTTTATTGGATAGTTTACAACATCTGTTGCGACATTTACTTTTCTTTCTTTCTTCCTCCTTTCTTTTTCTTCCTTTCTTCCCCTGTCTCTCTTCCGCTTTCTTTCCTTCCTCCTTCCCTTTCTTTCCATAGATTTTGCCTTGACTGGACTTTTCCTGAAACAAAAGTAATTCCACACAGGGTTGAATATTATCCTCTCAGAATCTCATTCCATTCTCATTTCTAGTATTGGAATTAACTTCTTCTTCCCTCATATTTCACCTTGGAAAATGACAGCACAAACTTTCCAAAACAAAATTGGAATACTCTATATTTCATATGAAAATCCGTGTGGATTTTTTCCCATTGAAATTTGAAATTTTATGTTTTACACATGTGAAAAACTAGGTGCTATCTTTTCTCCGTGAGTTTTATCAATGTTTCTGATTTATTTTTTGCAACAGGCAGCTCTTGTTTTATTATCCCATAAAATTTTATTTTTGTTGTTTTCTATTTTTGTTTCAATTCATATATACCTTCTATTTTATGTAGGATTTTTTTTATAATCTTGTATTTTAAAAGATTTCTGGGCAAATTTTTATGGAAATATATTGTATTTACAATGTTGTGTTTCCAATGAATATAGAAATGATTGAGTTAGCAGATACATATCTATTCTTTTTTATGTTCTTTTTGATGATATGTTATTAGATGATACTGAGTATATATATCAGATCAGATCAGATAAGTCGTTCAGTCGTGTCCAACTCTTTGCGACCCCATGAACCGCAGCAGGCCAGGCCTCCCTGTCCATCACCAACTCACGGAGGTCACTCAGACTCACATTCATCAAGTCAGTGATGCCATCCAGCAATTTCATCCTCTGTCTTCCCCTTCTCCTCTTGCCCCCAGTCCCTCCCAGCATCAGAATCTTCTCCAATGAGTCACCTCTTCCCATGAGGTGGCCAAAATACTGGAGTTTCAGCTTTAGAATCACTCCTTCCAAAGAAATCCCAGGGCTGATCTCCTTCAGAATGGACCGGTGGCAACTCCTTGCAATCCAAGGGATTCTCAAGAGTCTTCTCAAACACCACAATTCAAAATCATCAATTCTTTAGCGCTCAGCCTTCATCACAGTCCAGCTCTCACATCCATACATGACCACAGGAAAGACCATAGCCTTGACTATGCGAACCTTTGTTGGCAAAGTAATGTCTCTGCTTTTGAATCTGTGATCTAAGTTGGTCATAACTTTCCTTCCAAGGAGTAAGCGTCTTTTAATTTCATGGCTGCAGTCACCATCTGCAGTGATTTTGGAGCCCAGAAAAACAAAGTCTGACACTGTTTCCCCATCTGTTTCCCATGTAGTGATGGGACCAGATGCCATGATCTTCGTTTTCTGAATGTTGAGCTTTAAGCCAACCTTTTCACTCTCCACTTTCACTTTCATCCAGGGGCTTTTTAGTTCCTCTTCACTTTCTGCCATAAGGGTGGTGTCATCTGCATATCTGAGGTTATTGATATTTCTCCCAGCAATCTTGATTTCAACTTGTGTTTCTTCCAGTCCAGCATTTCTCATGATGTACTCTGCATATAAGTTAAATAAACATGGTGACAATATACAGCCTTGACATACTCCTTTTCCTATTTGGAACCAGTCTGTTGTTCCATGACCAGTTCTAACTGTTGCTTCCTGACCTGCATACAGATTTCTCAAGAGGCAGATCAGGTGGTCTGGTATTCCTATCTCTTTCAGAATTTTCCACAGTTTCTTGTGATCTACACAGTCAAAGGCTTTGGCATAGTCAATAAAGCAGAAATAGATGTTTTATTGGAACTCTCTTGCTTTTTCCATGATCCAGCGGATGTTGACAATTTGATCTCTGGTTCCTCTGCCTTTTCTAAAACCAGCTTGAACATCACGAAGTTCATGGTTCACATATTACTGAAGCCTGGCTTGGAGAATTTTGAGCATTACTTTACTAGCGTGTGAGATGAGTGCAATTGTGTGGTAGTTTGAGCCCTCTTTTGCATTGCCTTTCTTTGGGATTGGGATGAAAACTGACCTTTTCCAATCTTGTGGCCACTGCTGAGTTTTCCAAATTTGCTGGCATATTGAGTGCAGCACTTTCACAGCATCATCTTTCAGGATTTGGAATAGCTCCACTGGAATTCCATCACTTCCACTAGCTTTGTTCGTAGTGATGCTTTTTAAGGCCCACTTGACTTCACATCCCAGGATGTCTGGCTCTAGGTCAGTGATCACACCATCATGATTATCTGGGTCGTGAAGCTCTTTTTTGTACAGTTCTTCTGTGTATTCCTGCCACCCCGTCTTAATATATTTTGCTTCCGTTAGGTCCATCCCATTTCTGTCCTTTATCGAGCCCGTTTTTGCATGAAATGTTCCTTTGGTATCGCTGATTTTCTTGAATAGATCCCTAGTCTTTCCCATTCTGTTGTTTTCCTCTATTTCTTTGCACTGATCGCTGAAGAAGGCTTTCTTATCTCTTCTTGCTATTCTTTGGAACTCTGCATTCAGATGTTTATATATTTCCTTTTCTCCTTTGCTTTTCGCTTCTCTTCTTTTCACAGCTATTTGCAAGGCGTCCCCAGAGAGCCATTTTGCTGTTTTGCATTTCTTTTCCATGGGGATAGTCTTGATCCCTATATATATAAATAGGGATTAAATATATATGGATTATATACATGAATTACATATATGGATGATATATATGGATTACATATATAGATTATATATATGGATTATATATAGAAATTATATATATGGATTATACATATGGATATATATATATATAGATTATATAACATGGATTATATATATATACACACATATAAAGGATTACAACTTGACATACGCTTCTTTAAATAGCAATTTTGTCTGTATGTATGTCAATATGTATAGAAAAATATACATATTTTTCTAAAATAAAATTTTATTCTTTATGATTTTTGCCAATTTCAAACATTTCATTATTTTCAGGCTGAATGTTTTAACTTATAGTTTACTGAGCATTAAGTTTTCCTTGTAACTCTGAGGGTATGTGTGTATATACACTCATATGTCTAAATACATATCCTTTTCAAATTACTAGATGCATTTGTTTAAGATCCATATTTTAAAATATTTTCTTTTTGTATGGTAAAAATGTGAAATGTTTTAATCCTAAAAATCTGTTCCCTCAAATGGATATAGTATAAAAAGTCAAGGTATAAAAGTATTCCTATGAGAGTAATTCCTAGTAAGAGAACTTGGAAATGTAAAAAATATATATGTTCCTAACACTTACTAAAGGTGTGGAGAAGGCAATGTCAACCCACTTCAGTACTCTCGCCTGGAAAATCCCCTGGACGAAGGAGCCTGGTAGGCTGCAGTCTATGGGGTTCCTAAGAGTCAGACATGACTGAGCAACTTCACTTTCACTTTTCCTTTCATGTATTGGAGAAGGAAATGGCAACCCACTCCAGTGTTCTTGCCTGGAGAATCCCAGGGATGGGGGAGCCTGGTGGGCTGCCGTCTATGGGGTCTCACAGAGTTCAACATGACTGAAGCGACTTAACAGCAGCAAAGGTGGTAAGAAAATCTTTATTCAAGTTAAGAGTACTATAGCAGGGTCTTATAATGGGGGAGAAAGATTGAGCTTGAGTCTGACTACAGCAGGGACACAGCTGGGGTTTACAGCTAAGGAACAGGCTGGGTCCGTGGGGTTGCAAAGAGAGACTGGGGGACTGAAAAGCAATGAACAGCAACAACAACAGGGTGAGTGTCAGTGGATGGAAACTTATTAAGAGGACCGTAAGGGTTCTGAGGGAGATCAACCCTGGGATTACTTTGGAAGTAATGATGCTAAAGCTGAAACTCTAGTATGGCCATTTCATGCGAAGAATTGACTCATTGGAAAAGACTGATGCTGGGAGGGATTGGGGGCAGGAGGAGAAAGGGGCAGCAGAGGATGAGATGGCTGGATGGCATCACTGACTCGATGGACCTGAGTATGAGTGAACTCTGGGAGTTGGTAATGGATAGGGAGGTCTGGCGTGCTGTGATTCATGGGGTTGCGAAGAGTTGGACACGACTGAGTTACTGAACTGAACTGAACTGAACTGATGGGTGAGGGCAGATTCTGGCTAAACTGAGAGGATCATTGCTGAGGCTAGGCAAAGCTGATAAGATATTGAGGTCAGTGATAAGAAATTTGTTCTGATACTGAGGGTGGTCAGATCAAGGGTAGGGTATTATTACTAAACTCACATAGCAGATTCTGGCTTAGATTGGACTAAATGAACAAACACCCCTGGATAAAGACATTGCCCAAAGTTGGCAGTGGATTAATGAACTACTGCTGCATAACAAATTACCCCAAACTAATAGCTTAAAACAATATTATCTCATACTGCTGCTGAAAGTTGGGAGTCCAGGAGTAATTCAGCTGAGTGTTCTGGCTCAGGGTTTCATAAGGTAGTCGTCATCTGAAGCCTTGACATGGGTTGGTTGATTTCCTTCCAAGATGGCTTACTCACATAGCTGTTGAAACCAGTTTCCTTGCTGCCTGTTAGGAGAAAACCTCAGTTCTTTCACATGGGCCTCTCTACTGGGCTACCTGAGTGTTCTCAAGATAAGAAGGCTTCAAGAGTGAGTGACCCAAGAGGATGAGCAAGGAGGATGCAATCCCTTTTATGACCTACCTCAGACACTTCATTTTCATTTCTACAATATTCTAACATTAGAAATGAGCCACCAAGTCCAGCCCACATGCCACGTGTAGTATAAGGTCAACCCTTGATGGTAAGGGTTTGTGGACCTAATTTAAAATCATGTGGTACACACATGGCCACAAATTGTTTACATACTTGTATGTCCCAAATGCATTTTCCTGCCAATGCTTTCAAAGATTTTATCCATTATAGCATTAACTTGAAGTTCAGGACCTTGTCATTTAAGTCAGGTCCAGATATGGATCAGGGTCCAGTTGTGGAATATCTGAACTATTCGGTCACTCACTTGTGTCCTACTCTTTGAGACTTCATGGGCTGCAGCAGGGCAGTCTTCCCTGCCCATCATCAACTCTAGGGAATTGCTCAAACTCAAGTCCATTGAGTTGCTGATGACATCCAACTATCTCATCCTCTCACGTCCCCTCCTCCTCCTGGCTTCAATCTTTCCCTCATCAGAGTCTTTTCCAATGAGTCGGTTCTTTGCATGGAGCTGCAGCTTCAGCATCCATCCTTCCTATGAATATGCAGGAGTGATTTACTATAGTATTGACGGGTTTGATCTCCTTGCAGTCCAAGAGACTCTGGAGTCTTCTCCAATACAACAGTTCAAATCATACCACTATAGTTCCTCTAGACCTGAGGATCTGTGAACAAAAGGGATGAGTCAATCTGCTCAGTTTAACAGCCAACATACAGTGGTGGGTCAGACATAGATAAGCTTCATAGACACTCCTGTTCCAGAAAGAGGAGGGGAGATAGGAGTCAATAGTAGCAGTTCTGAAATCCCACGAGTTTTTGTTGGCAGTCTTTGGATTAGGATTCAAGGCCTGGCAACTTCTAGGTTTCAGTCTCTGAATTTTTAATTCTGCCCTCTAACATGATTCCATTGCATGAAAGGTGGATACAGTGAAACAGTCTGCCTAGCCTGCTTCCTGCTTGTCGAAGTTAGAAGTCCAGAGCTCTCTTATTTTGTATTATTGCTGGTCATTTCAATCCAAGCTAAACTTAAATGTATTATCTTAAAAACTTGGTGTGTCTCCTGATAATCTTACTGGTGTTCTTGTGAAAGCACCCCACTCTAAAACCACAATCACACATATCCTCATAGGCCTACTCTGTCTTGGTTTTCTACTGAGATAGCTGAGGGATAACACCTTGAAACTTGGTAGAAGTCATATTGTGTGACTTAAATGATCTCTGAGAGACACCCCTAAACACTTTGGAGGGCATTGGCCTGACTAATTAATGCCATGAAGCAACCCATTCTGCTTTCTGAGGCTTAACAGAGAATTTTACCATCACACTCATCTTTAGAGCAAGTTAATTAAAAAAAAAATTTAAGAACTGACATATAGATGATGTACAATATTATATTCAGACCACGTTATTCTAATGCCCTGGATATGATCTTTGCTTGACAGCCATTAATTTTAGCATCTTCAGTCATCTTAAAAGACTGGAAAATGTCCAAATCAGCAAATTCTGTCTAGTTTTTTAATAGTCTTTCTCTTAAAGCTTTTTTTTTTTTTTTTAGTTTCCTTTCATATTTTACTATAGGCAGCAAGAAGAAACCAGTAGTCTTTTGGGTTGTTTGGCTGGAAAACTCTTCAGCTAAATAATTCTATTAATTAGGTAGTTTCTCCTTCCAGCTCATGCAGGTGTAGTGGGCTTTCCTCTGCACACTCCTCAGGAGGGGAGAAGCTCTTCCCTCTTGCCTCTCCTTTCTGCCAGGCATCCTGGGTGGACCACTGTGCTTCCGCTTAGAACTTGTTCACTCAGTGAGATAACAGGGATCAATTTCCTGGCTTCAGTGCTTCTGCTGGCCAGAGTCCATGTACCTTTCCCTAAGACCTTCCTGTTTTCACTATCCAACTTCCATCACCTGGCTAGGTCAGTTCCAACAGCTCACAAGTGTACTGGTAGGCACTTCTGGGTGCACATGTGTACACACATGCGTGTGTACACAGTAACATCCCTGAGAGGACAGTTGCACATATGCAAAAGTACAGGCTTCCTTCTCCAGGAACATGAATTTTGGTAAGCACCCGAGTTTTTTTGTCCTGGTTGTTTTCTTTCACTTGCTCATTGATCATGTCAGGTTGCACTTCTAACTCTGTGGCTTACCCTCAAAAGTTACACAATCTTGGCATTTTTTTTCATGACAGGGAACGACCTACAGAGCATCAGGCAGGGTTTGAAGCACTAGTCCTGGACAGCTGAGTGACATGAGCCTGCGTTCTGAATTCTCCCATCACCTTTGACAGCTTCATGGTACCAGTCACCTTGGTGTGATCCACTGCCTCTGCATTCCTTCAGGGGACCAGAAAACAAGGACCTCTGGGCTCAGCTGACTTGGAGAACTGCTTTTCGGTTGGCACCTATCTAGGTCATTCCTCGTCAATTTTGTGTCCCTGTTTCTTGCCTACCATCCCAAAGGGCCCACAACATTCTGAGTGAGTCCGCATGTTCTTCCTATCTGTGTAGCTTTATGTGTGCACCTGTCTACCTGTGTCCCCAAGTACTATCTCCATGTAGTTGGGAAAGGCTAAAGATACGCTCAAACCTCCAAGAGTACCAAGAGACTGTGATAGGCCTGGTTCTGTTCCAATGTTCTGAATAAGGTGCACATGGATACAGACTCTCTTCTGATACAGGTCCTGAGCCCATAAAAGTAAAGTGGCAACCCTACACATCATTCCTTCGGTTTAACACTACTCAGACACTCAGAGTCCCTGATCAGATGATGCCCTGGGAAACCTGCCCATTCTGGTCCCAGAGCTCATGCGTCCATTGGGCAGAAAGCAGATTTTCTATCTGAAATTCACCAAGAGGGCTTGAGCCACCAAAGACTCACTGATTTGCTAAATGCCAGAGCCAGACATGCTGGAATGTGAAGTCAAGTGGGCCTTAGAAAGCATCACTACAAACAAAGCTAGTGGAGATGATAGAATTCCAGTTGAGCTATTCCAAATCCTGAAAGATGATGCTCTGAAAGTGCTGCACTCAATAACCCAGCAAATTTGGAAAACTCAGCAGTGATCACAGGACTGGAAAAGGTGAGTTTTCATTCCAATCCCAAAGAAAGGCAATGCCAAAAAATGCTCAAACTACGAACAATTGCACTCATCTCACACGCGAGTAAAATGATGCTCAAAATTCTCCAAGCCAGAATTGAGCAATATGTAAACCGTGAAGTTTCTGATGTTCAAGCTGGTTTTAGAAAACGCAGAGGAACCAGAGATCAAATTGCCAACATCTGCTGGATCATGGAAAAAGCAAGAGAGTTCCAGAAAAATATCTTTTTCTGCTTTATTGACTATGCCAAATCTTTTGACTGTGTGAATCACAAGAAACTGTGGAAAATTCTGAAAGTGATGGAAATACCAGACCCCCTGATCTGCCTCTTGAGAAATTAGTATGCAGGTCAGGAAACAACAATTAAAACTAGACATGGAAAAGCAGACTGGTTCCAAATAGGAAAAGGAGTATGGCAAGGCTGTATATTGTCACCCTGTTTATTTAACTTCTAAGCAGAGTACATCATGAGAAACGCTGGACTGGAAGAAACACAAGTTGGAATGAAGATTGCTGGGAGAAATATCAATAACCTCAGATATGCAGATGACACCACCCTTATGGCAGAAAGTGAAGGGGAACTAAAAAGCCTCTTGATGAAAGTGAAAGTGGAGAGTGAAAAAGTTAGCTTAAAACTCAACATTCACAAAACGAAGTTCATGGCATCCAGTCCCATCACTTCATGGGAAATAGATAGGGAAAGAGTGGAAGCAGTGTCAGACTTCATTTTGGGGGGGGCTCCAAAATCACTACAGATGGTGACTGCAGCCATGAAATTAAAAGATGCTTACTCCTTGGAAGTTAAGTTATGACCAACCTAGATCACATATTCAAAACGGAGACATTACTTTGCCAAAAAAGGTTCGCCTAGTCAAGGCTATGGTTTTTCCTATGGTCATGTATGGATGTGAGAGATGGACTGTGAGGAAGGCTGAGTGCCGAAGAATTGATGCTTTTGAACTGTGGTGTTGGAGAAGACTCCTGAGAGTCCCTTGGACTGAAAGGAGCTCCAACCAGTCCATTCTGAAGAAGATCAGCCCTGGGAATTCTTTGGAAGGAGTGATGCTAAAGCTGAAACTCCAGTACTTTGGCCACCTGATGTGAAGTGTTGACTCATTGGAGAAGACTCTGATGCTGGGAGGGATTGAGGGGAGAAGGAGAAGGGGACGGCAGAGGATGAGATGCCTGGATGGCATCACTGGCTCGATGGATGTGAGTCTCAGTGACCTCCAGGAGTTGGTGATGGACAGGGAGGCCTGGCTTGCTGCGATTCATGGGGATGCAAAGAGTTGGACATGACTGAGCGACTGATCTGATCTTATCTGATCTGAAGACTGTCTTACAGTTGCTCTTGTTATGCCCAGATAGGCCTCCCTACAGTCAGGCATCCCTGCTTGCTTACACAGTTCATGTGCCAAGGAAGCCAGACCCGGTTTGGCCCAGGGACATCCACACCCGTCACCTGGAATGGAAGATCCCTCTGAATGTCACCTGGTGCAGACAAAATCAGAGATTCTGCTTCACTGATACTGTCAGAAAGCTCCTCCCTCAGGGGCAGATGTACACCTTTGCCTCTCAGGCCCCCAAAACCAGAGGCAAGACCCCAGAATAAAGAAGGAATACACATCAGGACTTTCAACATAAGCCATGGGATATGTTTGGCAGGACCACTAATTGTCTAGCCCCTAGTCCCTGAAAACCAGCAGGCTCAAACTGCTCCCAGGGGCTTCCGTGTCTCCCACTCCCCTGAGGTGCCTTGGGACATCCAATTAGCCCACCATCCTTGCTTCCTCTCTGTTCTCTCCCTCACAGGCACACCACGGCAGAGGGGCACCCATGTACACCCACTCCTGTGCTTTCCTCGCCTTTCTGCATTGCCAGCGAGGCTGGAAGTGCCTGGAGCGATGGCACGTTCATACCCTGTGTCTCCTAGGATTCCTGTGGTTTTGCACATACAGCTTACTTTAGCACATCTTGTATTTTGTGTCGCCACGGGCCAGTGTGTGCCACCTTCGGGGAGGGAGCATGCTGGCTGATGTGCTGCACTGTTCAAGGACCTTCCCCTGTCTCCTTTTCACATTTGCGGAACAGGTCTCCAGTGCAGTAGGCAATCTGTGCCTCTTTCTCCTTTGAGGCTCTGCCCATCTCTGCAGGACCTTAGCCTCCTCACCATCACCGGTCATGCTGTAACCATGTCCACCATTTCCACAGGCCGGCCCAAGACCCCACAGACCAAGGGCTTCACAGGCAGTGGTTTCAAAGCCCCACCCTACCTGATTGGCCCTGGGTGAATCCTCAGACCATGCACCCACTTTTCCCGGTCCAAACACAGACATTAACATGGAAGAAATGGTGAGTGTTTTGTATTTGGTCTAATTAAAGATTTCTGGAGCCGTGGTCCAGAGTTATCACTGGCCATCCTTTCCTCATTCCCATTCAGGACAGGGTCACTGTGAAAATACGGCAACCAACCACCTTGAGACCAGGGACGTCTCCTGCCTCCTCTTCTCGTTCCTTGAAACCTCCTCTCCTGTCACCTTCATCTCTGTGTCTGCCCTGTGCTGGAAACACTCACACACACCCACATAAACACAGAAAACACAGGCACATGCATGTATACACACACATGCTTGGCATGTGTTTGGGGACATAAACGCAAATGGGGAACACAGATATTTCAGAAGCTGAAGATGCTCGTGTCCAGCAATGTTGGAGATGGCATCAGTAGGCACCATGTCCTGCCCTTTGGTCTCCCTGTCCACCTCCCCCACGATCTCTTCTGTATTTGCCCAAGGCACCCTGAAGCCGCTTCCAGCGCAGCATGTCAGGTGGTGGTGAAATGCCAAGTGGTGGATGTGGAAATTCACACAAGATCCCAAAGTCAGCACACAGGTGCACTGGGATCCTAGAGAGGACGCCCTTTCAACGGTAGGCCTTTCCAGGATAAGGGGCGAGAGTGAAGGGCCCAGGCAATCTCACCTCAGTCAGCAGCAGAAGGCTTGGGGATGGCAGGACCCACAGAAAGAGGATTCTGACAAAGAAACTTATTTCACCCTGCCTCTAGTAGTATCATCTAGGACTCTCACACTGCAACAACAGCTGATGTGAGGGAGGCTTGCTGCACTCATGGACACAATGAGTCCTCAAGCCCCAAGTCTCATGAGGCCACCTGCTACATGCATGGCCCAAATTCAGGCTCCACAGCCAGCTTCCACGAGCCTGAGCATCCCCATTTGGGAAAGGACAGTGTCATGGCTACTAAACGACTGTCCATTCTCGGCACACCTCCAGACCCCCACACCATATGTGTTTCTGCCAGTTACTTCTCATGGAGGAACCTTCCTCCCTGGAGTAGTACTTCGCTGATGATCTGCTGGCAACACAAGCAAGGTCATCCTGGGACTGACCAGGCCCCGAACCATCCCATGAGCAACCAAGAACTCCAACATCAATCGCCAATTGTGTGCAGGCCCAAAGTTTCCCATTCAGCAATCCTTTTCAATTCTGAGCAGTTGTGGCCTGACAACCAGTTGAGAAACTTAAGGCTCCTGGTGTGCAGCTTATGGCTGGGTGCTTCCCATTCAAAGCCCTAGAACCAGTGGACTGGAGTGGAACAACATTTCCTATGACCTGCAAAAAGACAGGGAAACTGGGATGGATCGTGCAGGTGGATTATGTACAACCTTGGACACCCACGCTCATCACCCTGGGAAGCACGTTTTACCAGTGATGTCAAGGTAATACTCTTTGATGATCACCGTGTTCACGAAGTAGGGGTTTTCCCAAAAAGAAAAAGATCAGCTTGCAGCGGAACCATGGATATCTCTGCACCTGCACCTGCCAGAATAGGGAGGAGGGAAAGGTACAAGCTTCTATGGGCCTCAACTTGCCTCCCAGGCAGACATTAACAGCTTCCACGATGACTCTCCAAAGACTCACAGCACAGGAACATGGATAACATGATCCTGCTACTCTCTGCCAGGTCCCATACCCAGCCATCCTCAGTCTCCCTCACTGACCTTCAAGTCAATCATGTAGCTGGGAAAGTCTTTATCTTGGTTGCTGATCGTGTCGCAAACTTGAGGGTGGCTCATAATCTGCTTTCAGGCCACATGCCGGACCAAGAAGAGCCAGGAGCAACAGCCCTAATCTGGGGTGAAAGAAGGACACCGGAACAGGTATCTGCAAGGATGCTGGAACTTCTGCTTGCCCGGCTACCACTCATGTGCTCAGGCCCTTCCATACCATCAGGCATACTTTTGGCTCTGAACCGGGGTCCAGACCCTGTTGGATCCAGGGAATGCCTCAGGAGAATGGCGTTGGTGAAAGGATAGCAAAGGGGAGAGAAAGAGGCTTGATCTATCTGGTTTATAAAGAAATAAATAATAATATATAAATAAAGTCCGTGACACCAGACTTGCACTGTCCACGGAGGCCACAGGTGCCCTCTCGGTGGGGTGAAGATGCAGAGCATCCTTCCCCTGAAGATGCTAGGCCTCTTCCTGATTGAGTCTTAGAAGCCCGGGCAGGTAAGTGGGCTCAGAGGACCCCCACGCTCCAATTCGTCATCCTGAAGGAAGAACAGAGAAAGAAAAAGAGAGAAAAGGAAACAAGAATGACACGGGGAGACAAAGCCTGATGAGCAAGGTCCATAGCTTTATTTTCAAAAGGAGCTTTTATACCCTAGATCAGATCAGATCAGTCGCTCAGTCGTGTCCGACTCTTTGCGACCCCATGAATCTCAGCACGCCAGGCCTCCCTGTCCATCACCAGCTCCCGGAGGTCACTCAGACTCGCATCCATCGAGTCCGTGATGCCATCCAGCCATCTCATCCTCTGTCGTCCCCTTCTCCTCCTGCCCTCAATCCCTCCCAGCATCAGAGTATTCTCCAATGAGTCAACTCTTCGCATGAGGTGGCCAAAATACTGGAGTTTCAGCTTTAGCATCATTCCTTCCAAAGAAATTCCAGGATTGATCTCCTTCAGAATGGACAGGTTGTATCTCCTTTCAGTCCAAGGGACTCTCAAGAGGCTTCTCCAACACCACAGTTCAAAAGCATCAATTCTTCGGCACTCAGCCTTCTTCACAGTCCAGCTCTCACATCCATACATGACCACAGGAAAGACCATAGCCTTCATTAGGCGAACCTTTGTTGGTAAAGTAATGTCTCTGCTTTTGAATATGCTATCTAGGTTGGTCATAACTTTCCGTCTAAGGAGCAAGCGTCTTTTAATTTCATGGCTGCAGTCACCATCTGCAGTGATTTTGGAGCCCAGAAAAACAAAGTCTGACACTGTTTCCACTGTTTCCCCATTTTTTTCCCAGGCAGTGATGGGACCAGATGCCATGATCTTCGTTTTCTGAATGTTGAGCTTTAAGCCAACCTTTCCACTCTCCACTTTCACTTTCATCAAGAGGCTTTTTAGCCCCTCTTCACTTTCTGCCATAAGAGTCGTGTCATCTGCATATCTGAGGTTATTGATATTTCTCCCGGCAATCTTGATTTCAACTTGTGTTTCTTCCAGTCCAGCATTTCTCATGATGTACTCTGCATATAAGTTAAATAAACATGGTGACAATATGCAGCCTTGACGTACTCCTTTTCCGATTTGGAACCAGTCTGTTGTTCCATGACCAGTTCTAACTGTTGCTTCCTGACCTGCATACAGATTTCTTAAGAGGCAGAACAGGTGGTCTGGTATTCCAATCTCTTTCAGAATTTTCCATAGTTTATTGTGGTCCACACAGTCAAAGGCTTTGGCATAGTCAATAAAGCAGAAATAGATGTTTTTCTGGAACTCTCTTGCTTTTTCTATGATCCAGCGGATGTTGGCAATTTGATCTCTGGTTCCTCTGCCTTTTCTAAAACCAGCTTGAACATCAGGAAGTTCACGGTTCACATATTGCTGAAGCCTGGCTTGGAGAATTTTGAGCATTACTTTACTAGCGTGTGAGATGAGTGCAATTGTTCGGTAGTTTGAGCACTCCTTGGCATTGCCTGTCTTTGGGATTGGGATGAAAACTGACCTTTTCCAATCTTGTAAGTTGTACATAAAAGATAATAGAGGGTTCAGAGTCATGCAAGGTCAGCAGTCCTTGACCCTTATCGAAACCAGGCTTTCTTTCTGCAATCTTATCATATACAAAGGTTTTAGGTGATTTACATCATCTTCTGGCCAGGAGGTCTGCTAACATTTGTCTTCTGATAAAGGTTAGTCAACCAGAAAAACTTATTTTCTCCAAAGGTTTATTTTTCTAAAGTTTGGCGCCACTCCCTGAAACCACTAGATAGAGTTGCGTTCCTATGGAGCAAAAGGTGCAGTGGAGGATAACAAGGAAAGAATTTATTAACTCAAGGGTCTAAGGTTGTTAATATCAAAGTTACTAATTATATTTCTATATACCACCTATATTAATCAATACACTCCCAGGGCCACAGTGGGTAAGGGGTATGGAAACTTGGCAGCAAGCATTAGCTCAACAAAGAAATCCTCTACTAGTTCTAGTCTAATGATTTTAACTCCCCGAGAAGCTCTGTACTGTTGGAATATTTTAAGCTTCCCATGCCTCTCGTGGTTGGGAGGCTGTGAATAATCACATGTGTAGCTGTAAGAATCTAGAAAAAATTGTCAGGCAAGTTAGAAAGCTATACAAGGGATTTGAATTGGAACACACCCATTGTACCCAGGAGACTTATTAACTACAGCTCTAAGTCGATTTCCTTCAGAGAAAGGTGGTTGCTGATAGCCCCCCATTAATATCAGAGGAGTTGGTGAAAGTCGTAAAATAGTAAAACGGATAGATTCTGGTTTTGGGGTAGATGCTCAAGCATATCCAGGAGGCCCCTCGAGTCCTGACTCACCTTGCCTTTCAGGCCTGTCCCACATGACCTTGTCATGGGTGGGATCACCCATGCTGGCTCCAGGCAACTGTGGGTTCTTTGTGGTGTTTTACACCTGAGGTGGTCAGCATTCTCTAAGTAGGGTCTATTTCTGACCACTACTGTTCTCCAGATCTGTGTACGCTGGGTAGTGGCATGTCACTGCTTACATTTTCAGACTTGCAGTCGTTGTGACAAACCATGTTTGAAAGCAAAGTGTTTGGTGTGTGTGCGTATATGTGTGTGTGTGTGTGTGTGTGTGTGTGTGTGTGTGTGTGTGTGAGAGAGAGAGAGACAGAGAGACAGAGACAGAGACAGAGAGACAGAGAGACTCCCATGTCTCAGATATTTCCTGGGAACCTCTACATTTACAATGATAACTGTCTGCCCAGGCTGATCTGGTGAACTGTCTCTGGTCATTCCTGACTTAGAGGCCTCAGGTGCTGCTCCTCCTCAGATGCAGGCCAGATGGAGAGACTCAAAGTCATGGCTGCAACACTTACAGGTGTGGTCCTACTCAGATTCTACTGAGGTGTGCCTTTAAAGCCAGCCAATTACCCAGGACCACACTTTCTTCAGGGGCCTCTGGTGCCCTCACCCCTAACCCTACTCCTGCTCTTGCTCCTCCTCCTCCTCCTGAGCAGTGGATCCCAAGAAGCAGCAAAAAGGATACAGCTTTGGCCCAGAAGCTAGAGATGCCCTGGATGATGGCAATCCTCCAAGCCAAGAGACTCTTCCTCCTCTGATGACCCTTGTGCATGAATTAACATAGGCCCTGTGGTTTTTGTCATGTTCAGAGCTCAGTTACACCTGTAGAATGGCTAGCACCTGCAGCTCATCTAGCACTAGAAGCTCACTCGGGCCTCCAGGCCTCTCCCAGCCCTGCTCCTCCATCATCTTATCCTCCAGCTCCTGGGAGAACCCCTGTTGCTGCTTGTCATCTGTCACAACCTCCACATTCTTGGTGCTGTCTTCCATTAACAGTTGAAACTCCCGCCTGATCCCCATCACGTCTTCACCCACCAGGGCCTCACCGTCCTCCACTGCCTCCACCCTGAAGAGGGTTGCCTCTTCACCTGGAGTAACAACTGGTGACTGAAAGGCCCAAGGCATGCACGGAGAAGAAGACAGGTCATGGGGCCCGTGCCCCCTGAGCACCCGGGCTCACAATTAAAATGGTCTGGGGTTCTGGGACACTCCCTCCTTTCTCTGACTGCCTCAATCACTCACTCACTCCTCTTGGCCGTGGCCCTGACATCAAGCTGGCACAGATGTGAAGGGATGGGACATAATAGCATAGCAAGTGGTGCGGAATGGTAGCCGAGGCTGC
Organism: Tragelaphus eurycerus; assembly: GCA_935064755.1. Classification (NCBI taxonomy): domain Eukaryota; kingdom Metazoa; phylum Chordata; class Mammalia; order Artiodactyla; family Bovidae; genus Tragelaphus; species Tragelaphus eurycerus. Next base: position 374,886 of record CAKXYN010000326.1, read on the forward strand.
AGTAAACCTGTGGGGACCACTAGCGCTTTGGGGGTGGGGAGTGAGGGTGATGGTTGGGAGGCAGGGGCTGGTGTGTGTAGGGTGGCCTGGAACTGAAGAAAGGGGTGGCAGACAGCCCAGGACAGGGTGAACTGGCCCTGGGAGATAAGCCAAACAGGAGGGGCTTTAGGCTGTAAGCCACACACAGGCTGCTCGCACAAATCTAGACCAGTGGCCGAGAGGGTAGTGGGTGGCACACTTATGAACATGCCCCTAGACCACAGGCCCTCTTCCACACTTCCTGGGCTCCACCGACCCCACGTGGCCACATTCTGCTCCACGGAGGTAGTGTGTTTTGCCTCTGTCGCTACCCCAGGCACTGTCATTGACCTGGATCTGGAAATTCCAACCACGGGTAGCTGCTCCACAATCAGAACAGCACACTCCTGTGTCCCCCAGGACCAGCAATAACTGGGAGCTCCCCCTTAGTATCCAAAGGATAACCAGGGGTGTCATGTGGCTGGATCATTTTCTCCATGGGGCAGAGCCTGGTGCTGTCCGGATGCTAGGGGAATAGGGAAAAACCCCACCGTTTGCTACAGTTGATCTGCACTGTTAAGGGACACCAGACCCTGAAGATACAAAGCCCTCTCTGTGTCTCTTTATCTCTGTCTCTGTCATATCACTGTTTTGGGCAATCCTATGTGTGTACCAGGTGCTGGTGTCTGTGTGTCTCCATCTCGCTATGTGGTGGTGTTGTGGTTTTCCACTCTCTGGAAACCAGTGCTCAAGAGAGACCCTTATCCTTGGAGTAAAGGCAAGCCCTTCTGCTTCTGAGTGAGTTGCACCAATAGGAGATCAAAGTTTTTAGCCCACACGTTTGGAGAGTGCTTTCTCAAACTTGAAAGCCAACAGTGCGCAGTCACTGCTGAACCACAGAAGGGGACAGGTTACCCTCCCTCCTTCGCTGAATGGATGTGAACACTGCACAGACCTGTAAAGGCTTGGCCTCATTTTGCACAGAGAGAGAAACGGGGCATGCTCTACTGGCATGAGGAAACTTACTGAAATTTGTTTGAACACCTGCCACTGAGATGCTAAGGACAACTCACTATTAAGTTCCATGACTCCCTGGTGCGGGACACATGCATGTCTGCCCATTTAACCTATCGAGGCCCATTCAAAGTGGTTCTGTTCTCCATGTGAGAACACATGCCAGCCTACCCAGTCGCCCATGCCTGTGTTGCCGGGAGCAGCAAGAGGATCAAGCTAAGCCATCCATCCTATGGTCCTGATACCTGATATATGCATTCTGAAAAGAGTACAATGAGTGATGTTTCAAACTGGAAGACTCTGCAGGTAGCAGGTGCTTATGCTGCAGTGATGGTCCATCTCTGAAATCTCACAAAAGAGGCAAGGGGTGTTCATGCTCATGGCAAGGTTAGGGAAAGAATGCCTGACAATCGAGAAGGATGAAAAGATCCTTGTAGCTGGGTGTCCCAGGGGCGGTGAATCACTCACCATGGTTTCCGTGTTCTGAGATGGCAGCCTGTTCTGTGTCTAGACTCCTCTGTACTCTCACTGGTCTCCGCAGGCACTTTCCTTCTGCCTCTCCTTTCTGCCAGGCATCCTGGGTGCACCACTATGATTTCACTTAGAAGTTGGTTGCTCAGTTAGAAAACAGGGTTGATACCCTTGCTTCTGTGCTCCTGCCGGCCAGAGTCTATGTACCTTTCCCTGAGACCTTCATATTTTCGCTATCCAACTCCCATCACCTGGCTAGGTCAGTTCTGACAGCTCATACTCACAAGCGTACTGGCAGGCTCTTCTGTGCTCACATATGCACACACATGCATGTGTACATACATGAACGTGTACACACTTACATCCCTGAGAGGAAACTTGCACATATGCCGAAGTACATGCTTATTCTTGTGGCACATGAATTCAGGTAAGCACTCGACTTTCTTTGTCCTGGTTGTTTTCTTGCAGTTGCTCATTGATCACGTAAGGTTGCACTTCTAACTTTGTGACTTATCCTCAAAGGTTACAAAATCTTGGCATTTGCTCGTGAAGGAACTGACCTGCAGAGCATCGGGCAGGGTTGGAAGTGCTCGCCCTGGAGAGCTGAGGGACATGCACCTGCATTCTACATTCTCCCATCACCTTGGACAGCTTCACAGTACCAGTCATGTTGGCATGATCCATTGCCTGTGGATTCCTTCAGGGGACCAGAAAACAAGGACCTCTGGGCTCAGCTGACTTGTAGAACCACTTTCTCAGTGCGCACTTATCTAGGTAATTCTTTGCCAATGTTGTGCCCCTGTTGCTAGCCTGCCACTCCTTAGGGCCCACAACATTCTGAATGAGGCCCCCTGTTCTTACTATCTGTGTAGCTTTATGTGTGCAAATGTCTACCTGTGCCCCCAGGCGCACCTTGGACACCCAGCTGCAAGAGCCTCTTCCCACTTCCCATACCCCACACCCACCCCACACCCCTACCTCACAACACCACCACCCCACAACCTTATCCAAACCCACCCCACTCCCAATTCATGTCCATCAAACCCCCACACCCCCACCACAACCCCACCGCTCCCACACACCCATCCCTCCCCAACCCAGCTCTACCCCCACCCTACCCCCACCCTGCCCTAATCTCACCCCCTCACTCAAAAGCTGTCCCCACGGACAGTCCAATGGTGAGCCCAGGGATCTTTTGCTTTTCCTAAGTGTGGGACACCCGGGAGTGAGGTGCTTCTGGAAAGGAAGCACTCAGGCAACAGAGTGAGTTATCTACCTGCGGATGAAGGAGGCCAGGGAGGCCGTGTGGCCAGACAATGAATGGAGAATGGAGAGGGACCCCAAGGGCAAGGACGACTTGCTGGGTGTGCTGGGTAGCCCTTGGGCACTGCTGATCCCAACACACCTGACTGTAACCCCTAGTATCACTGCCGATCCCAGCACACCTGACTGTAACCCAGAGCAGAATATGTGGACTGTCTGTCCCAGAGCTGTAGACTCCTCAGTGTCTGTGTCTGGACCAACTGGGGCCAGGACCCTGAGAGGAGGAAGATGTGCAAAGAGGAGAGGTCAAGATCATGAATCCAGGGGAGTTCAGGGCAGAGGGAGAAAAGAGTGAGCCTGGGTTTGCCAGCCAATCCTCTTCCTGCAGAGTGTGATCAGAGCCCAGGCCATGGTGGAGAGTCCCAGAGCTCTGCTTCTGCAGTCGTGGCACCGGATCAGGGTCCCCACATCCTTCATATCTCCTGCCTCACCTGTGGGAGGGGCCTCTGTGCACAGATGCTCCCCAGATCCTGCTAGTGACACCCATCAATGAATCTGCCTACTTGCTCCTGTGGAGGGCAGGCAGTACTGGGAGGTTTCCTCCTGGGAGATGGTCTGAGCCTGAGCCCTTGGAGGACAGCTGTTGAGCTGTGGTAAGGTGTAAATCTAGGCCTTACTGGATTTCTCCCCAAATATTGCACCATTGCCCCTTCATGCTAGATGACCTGGCAGTACTTACAGACCTGCTGAGTTCCTAGACTCTGGTGGGTGGTGTCCCGTGAAAGGAGGCTCCTATTTTGTGTTCTGCTGCTGCTACTGCTGCTGCTAAGTCGCTTCAGTTGTGTCCGATTCTCCAGGCAAGAACCTGGGGTGGGTTGCCATTTCCTTCTCCAATGCATGAAAGTGCAAGATGAAAGTGAAGTCGCTCAGTCGTGTCCGACTCCCAGATACCCCCATGGACTGCAGCCTAACAGGCTCCTCTGTCCATGGGAATTTCCAGGCAAGAGGACTGGAGTGGGGTACCATTGCCTTCTCCAATTCTGTGCTCTAGTAGTCCCTAAGATTTTCACCACCCACAAACAGAGTAGGGTATTCCAAACCTGAGAGACTTTCCTGAGCACCCTGCCCTACCAGACTGCCCCAGGGATGGCTTAGGGAGACCAAGCCATCTGGTCTCATCTCTGTGACCCCCTCTGTGACACTCTCTTGACTCCCAGCCCTTGCCTGTGAAAAGGAAATAAAAGCACAGTAAGGCCCCTGCTGACGATGTTTTAGTTTTTGAGGAAGAACCTGAGATGAGGAAAGTGAAACACTTGGTAATTTAAATTCTGCCAAATACGAGGTATTTTCACTTGGTTTCGAATCCAGTTTCAGGCTCTCATTCCTCATGCCCTGTAAAAACTTGTATTAAGAGCATGTTTGTGACAAAAGTAATGAAGATCTCACAGAGGCAATTATGGCAGCAAATGTTACTTCACTTGGTAGTGATAAAGAAACTTGGAGATACTATCAGGCCTGAGAGCACAAAGAATGAGAAGTTGGAAGCAGATCCAGGCTTAGGAAGTTGGGTGACAATCGGCCAGGTCATGAATAGGAAAGATCCTCACCCCCCAGTTGAAAGTTATATTCTGAGAAAAAAAGAAGCAGAGTTCAGAGGACTCCTTGCTGATGTTTTTGCAAAGAAATGAAACACTTTAATTCTCAATGTTAAAGGTCACAGGGTACTAAAAATTATAGGTTTACTATTTTTATTTCTCTGAACATTGACAACCAGTCAATCCTAAAGGAAATCAACCCTGAATATTCATTGGAAGGCCTGATGTTGAAGCCGAAGCTCGAAAACGTTGGCCACCTGATAAGAAGAGCTGACTCATTGGAAAGGACTCTGATGCTCGGAAAGATGGAAGACAAGAGGAAAATGGAATGACAGGGGATGAACTGGATGGATGGCATCACTGACTCAATAGACATGACTTTAAGCAAACTCTGGGAGATAGTGAAGGTCAGGGAATCTTGATGAGCTAAGGTTAATGGGGTCTCAAAGAGTCAGAAAGGACTAGTGACTGAACAACAACAAACATTTACAACAGTTAGTGTAACAGGGTTCTTAACTTTAAAAATATGGAATGGCTGTGGGAAAATATAATAATCGTGCCTTAGACTATTAAGTTGGCTTTGTACTTTGTTATTTTTTTTATAAAGTTCCATAAAAAGCTTGTTTATATCTTATCAATAAACAGTAAGAACTGATATCTTTTTTTTATGCTTAATCTTCTCCAGTTATCTCAAAAGTGTCTTTTCTTTCTTTTTCCCCCTTTTTTTATTGTCTTTTTTTTTTTTTTAAATTTTACTTAACTTTAGAATATTGTATTGCTTTTACTATACATCAAGATGGATCCGCCACCAGTATACACGTGTTCCCCATCCTGAACCCTCCTCCCTCTCCCCTCCCCACACCATCCCTCCAGGTCGTCCCAGTGCTCCAGCCCCAGGCATTTGTTATCGGGCATCGTACCTGTACTGACGAGTCGTTTCAGATATGATATTATACATATTTCAATGCTATTCTCCCCAATCATCCCACCCTCTCCCGGTCCCAGAGTCCAAAAGTCTGTTCTATACATCAATGTCTCTTTTGCTGTCTCGTAAATAGGGTTATTTTTACCATCTTTCTAAATTCCATATATATGCGTTAGTATACTGTATTTGTGTTTTTGTTTCTGGCTTACTTCACTCTGTATAATAGGCTCCAGTTCCATCCACTGCCTTAGAACAAATTCAAATGTATTCTTTTTAATGGCTGAGTAATACTCCTTTGGCTTTGTAGTTTAAACATGAGTTGTCACCCTGGTGGCCCTGCTCCACTAAACAGATTGTTATATATTGACTGTCATTATATTGACTGTCATTATATTTGAGGCTTGCTTGCTTTTCATTTATTCAGACAACCTGAGTGGAAGATCATGACTTTAATTTTTCTTTCCAGTCTTACTAAGATATTAACAGAATTGACATATAGCCCTGTGTAAATTTAAGGTGTTCAGCATCATGGGTCCACTTACATCCATCCTGCAATGATGAGCGCAGTAAGTCTAGTGAACATTCAACATTGCATATGAATACAAAATTGAATAGAAAAAAGTATTTTCATTTTGATGAGAACTCTAAGGGTTTACTCTATTAAATTAACCTTTATATCCAATATAAAACAACATTAGTTATACTTGTGTTGCATGTCACCTAACAAAACAGTGTTCGTTATGCTTGTGTTGTATCTTACCTGCCTCATACATAAGGCTTACTAGAAGATGAACATGATAGTTTCACAAGGTGTCCCTTCCAGTCGCCAAGAAGGATGCCAGGCAGCCACATTTTTAAATATTAGAAATATTCCCTCCCAGGCTGCCCACACCCACTTCCTCTGAGCCTTTCTCATCTGTGTGTCCAGTCTCAGTGCTCCCTTCATGTGCCCTTGGAAATACGAAGGAGGGGCAGCCACTGGCATCCCCCTTAGGCAAAAGAAACAGAGTTGGACCCTGTGAAACCATTAGGTGTTGTTTCCAGGGCTCCTAAGAGGTCTGGCACCACAGTCCTTTATATGTCATGATGGAACAAATAGCCCCAGGTCATTCACCCTAAAACATACATAAATAAGCAATTGGCCAAGCAGAGGTATAGAACTGATATAAAATTTAAAGACTTTTGAGGCAATTTTCTGTAACAGGTTAACTGGGGGTATCCTCTACTACACGTTAATGAAGTCTCCTTTATGTACAGTTGGTAAGGTCCCTTTGAGTCAGAAATGGCAACCCATTCCAATATTTTTGCCTAGAGAATCCCAAGGACAGGAGCCTGATGGGCTACAGTCTATGGGGTCACAAAAAGGCAGACATGTCTGAGCGTCTAATACTTAATACTAGAAAGAAATTAGGTGAAAAGCAAAGTGCTAGAAAAGAAGTCATTTTTTAGAGCAGGACACTTGGAAGGTTCACAAGCCTTGTGTTGCCCTAAGTACTCAGTTACACTTTCACCATCAGAGGAAGAGGGGATGGGAAAACAGATCTTTTTCTTGAGTAAACAGCACATTTCCATTACCAGTGCCTCCCCCAGGTAGGGCAGGGAAGTTTATTTGTCCACTCTATATGATCAGCCTAGGATATCGTAGCTCAATTCAGTTCAGTTCAGTTCAATTGCTCAGTCGTATCCGACTCTTTGCCACCCCATGGACTGCAGCACACTAGATTTCCCTGTAATATTACTTGGGAAAAATACTTTCAGGTCTCAGTTCAATGCAGGTCTTTCATTTTGAAAAGTCACCTTTCCATAATGATAGAGTTTTGAATGCACAGAGCCTGTTTTGGGGAGGCATTAAGTCGTTGATCTGGAGAAGGCAATGGCACCCCACTCCAGCACACTTGCCTGGAAAATCCCATGGACGGAGGAGCCTGGTGGGCTGCAGTCCATGTGGTTGCTAAGAGTCGGACACGACTGAGTGACTTCCCTTTCACTTTTCACTTTCCTGCATTGAAGAAGGAAATTGGAACCCACTCTAATGTTCTTGCCTGGAGAATCCCAGGGTTGGTGGAACCTGGTGGGCTGCCATCTATGGGGTTGCACAGAGTCGGACACAACTGAGCGACTTAGCAGCAGCATCAGTAAGTTGTTGATTACTGGGCAGGTTGTAGGTCTTGTTTTCTGCTATTGTTTTATTGTGTGGGGGCATATTCTGGAAAGAAGTTGTCTTAGTGGCCAAAGGCCATGTTTGGGGGGTTATTAACTCATGGAGCTCACTAGCCAGGATATACGTCTCATGCCACCACAGTTTGATTGTCTTGGGCCATGTCTCATGCTTCTGCTGCATGGTTTTGTTACTAAGCAAGTTAGCTTGATTTAAGAAACCCAAGCTGGCTTTGATGCTAAGCATTTGTTTTGCTTTCTGAGTCGAGCAAGCCTGAATGTTTCAGAAATTTCCCATTATTTGCTTGAGTGTCATTAGTCTTATTATGGTCTCCCAAAACCCCATAAAGCTTCTTCTCTATCTACAGTTCCCTAATGGAGATTCGAGCTAACTGTTTGGACATTTGGTTCTTTTATTCTGTCCCTACCACCTGGTGGGGGGGCACTCCTAGCCCCAAGTGCAGGCTGCAGTGACCTCAGTGATCCTGACACCTCTCCAGAAAATGAGATGCAGCTCTGAGAGCCAGGAGTCTAGGCGCCTAGTTCTGATGTCATTTTCTGCCTCCCCCTTTTTGTGGGTTATCCCCTGCCAAGTGCTGCAGTCCTACCTGCCTGGACAGGGCTCTCAACCTCCCTGCCCCCACCCACTCCATCCTACTGTTGCTTTGCCTCTAGAAGCACCACCCTAGGGAGTAACTGGCTAGAGTTATGGTGACCTGGACATCTGACAAGTCTGCAATCAGCAGGAAGAAGGAGGGGGCCCCTTTTGTTTAGGTTTAGATGTCATTGAATCTGTCTAGCCAAGCACAGGAAGAGGCAGTGAGGTCTCATAGAGAGGGTAGACTATTCCAGGGTAAGCAGAGATCTGACTCCAGAGTGGAGGGAGGACAGACATACTGGAACTCCAGGTGGGATCTCGGCTGCTGGAGGCTGGGTCGCTAGGGCTTCTTGTCCGTCTGGGGCCTTTGAGGATCAGCCAGGCTGTAGTCTTCCTCCAGAAGCCAGGGAGGGTCATCTTCAAACATTTCTAGTGACGCTTTGGGTGCAGATTCATTCCAAAGGGCCCCAGGAAAGCCCTGGGGAGCAGATGCTTTACAGTAACAGAAGGAATTCTGCCACTAGAGAGGGAATGAGCTCTTCCAACCCCGAAGTGAGCTCAGAGCCTGCACAAGCCTGTGCAACACAAAAACAGGTAGATATGTCCCCTAGGTTGACTCAGGCCTGGATCCTGGGAGTCGTCCTGGCCAAACCTGACACTAGGCAGGAAGAACTAGTGCTCCTGTGTCTAGTGAGTCCCCTGCACAAACAGACTGTGGAGCTGGAGGTGGACAGAGTCCTCGCCCCTGCCTCATTAAGAAAAACTTTTTACTGATACTTCCTGTTTTTAGATCATTTGAAGACAGTGATCCCTCCTGCATTCTTAGATCTCCTGGATGCTGAGTTCACATGGAAACATCCCAAGCTTAGACTTCTGCTGTTTCCTGTTTCCTTGAGTCCCTATGAAGTCAGCTAGCTCTGCCTCATGTTCACTGGGGCACATTCATCCATCCATCCATCTTCCTGCAAGTAGGCCTTCCAGTTCCTCCTTCGTGGAGCATGACAGCGTCCTGCCTTGGCTGTCTCGTATTCACCAGGCTTGAAAGGAAACCAGGGGTGAATTTTGGCTTCTCTCTGAAAGTTATTTGAAGTAGTGGTGGAAAGTGCCAGCATCATCATGGCTGATACTTAATCAGGGAATGGATGATTCTCTTTGTTGCTAATCTTCAGCTCCTGCAGCTCTTTGGCCAAGGTGATTGCAGGAAGTAAAAATGCCCACAAGGCGCATTCCAACGTAACCCTGTTTTAGGGTTTTAACTCTATTTAAGGGACACCCACATCTCTGGCTGCTGATGGGGATGGTAGTAATTTGGTGAATGCCATCTCTAGGAAGTTACCAAACTGTAGAGTAGCCTTCAGGAAAGGCCTCCTTCTTGCCTTCCATATAGAATTATTGGGGCATCACAATGCCAGACGTGGAGAGGTTCCATCTCTCTGTGTTCTGAGACTTCAGCAGAACCAGTGTGTCAGCCTGCCCAGAAGGGGCTTCAACCCAGACCCTCTGATGCAGGCTTTGCACCTGCCCAGGGAAAAAGTCCGTGTGGCTACGCGTTCTTGATGCAGAGCAAAAGAAAATATGAATTGTACCTGTGAGCTTAAAGTTGAGCTCCCATCAGAATCTCTGTAAGTGAGGGACTTAAGGGAGTGAGAGGGGTGGGTGGGTGGGTGGGTGGGGCCGGAATGGTTTCAAAGACGCTTTGGATTTCTTGTTCACTGGCACTGAGGGAAGGTCAGGTTACCCAGCTACATTGGGAAGGAGCCTTTGAAGGTCATGTTGAGGGTACAGGTAGCTGGACAGAGTCCAGGCTGGGATGTGCAGGGGGTGCCTGAGGCCCCAGTTTACAGTCGTTTGGTGACACAGGTTTATGTCCTTGGCCCACGTTTATTTATGTTTATTTATTTCCCTTCAGGAGAGCCCATGGCGCTAAGCTGTAAGTGACTTTCAGGCAAAACAATGCCTGTCCCTGGTTTGGCCAGCCAAAACAGTTCCAGCCTCTCCTAAAACACATTCCTAAATGTAATAGCCTAGCTTCAGGAAGGAAATGCCCTTTTGTCTCCAGGGAGGAAGAAGTGTGGATCTTGGATTTGCGTTGGGTTTAAGGGATCCACCTCCATTTTTAGCCACTCCTTCTTCCTGCAATTTCTCAAGCCTAGCCTAAGATAAGTCTTTGAATTCCTCCAAACAAAACACACTTGTCTTGGGTACTTTCATGGTTTCGTTACAAATGTCTGGTCCCTCTGCTCTCCTGGCCAACTCCTAGGTGTATTTTGACCTGACTAGTTCTAGGGAATCCTGCACCCTCAAAATCTGGAGGACCCATCATCCCTCCATTACAGCTCTGTTCCTTTGTGAACGGGCACATGTTTCGCTGTCTGACATAATGTACAAGTGACAATGTGATAGTCAGTAGTCTTACTTTGTTTCTTTGTTTGCTGCTGTGACACCATCATCCACACAAAGCCGTCTGAATGTGAACATTTGATTGATTTTGACGTAGCCCAAACTCTCCCAACAAATATACCTTCAGGTTAGTTTTATTGTTTTATATTTTTCAATATTTTGGTAACCTATTGTGAACAGACATAGGATCCCATCAGTTATATGTAGTGAGAAAAAAAAAAAAAAAAAAAAAAAAAAAAAACCACTCGGCCTTAGCTGGATGGAAATCTAGTAGTAAGATAGCACTTTAGCTGGAACTGGAAATTTCAGCCAGAATCTGAAAAGTGTGTCCTGGAAGGAGAAGAGGTCTGAGGACTAAGCACACTGCTCCACGCTGGAGACTCGGGCTCTGACAGATATACTTGCTGGAGTCTTCATGGGACAGTCCATGCAGGCCACGATCCTGTGGAGAATTTACTTCGCCTTTCCATTCACGTTGGCAGTTGTACACTTTGCTTTTCCTTCTGCATGCAGTTTTGCCTTTATCCCAGGCAGTTTGGTTTCTTCTCTGATTTTCACCACTTGTACAGACCATTACAACATTTCTTAACAAAATAGAATTTGGCAAGGTAGGGGCAGTGAGGGATGGATTAGGGTGGGATGAGATTTAGGGGATGGGGCCACACAGAACAGCATCTGGTGTCATAGTTCCCTGATGGGGATAGAAATCGTGCCCCTGCTGTGAAAGCATAGAGTCCTTCACACTGAAATTCAAGGAAGTTCCTGGAATTGATGTAATAAAAGACATCTAATTAGGAGGAGTTTTTGGATGACATTTTATATTTTAGTTTGTGACCAATGATTATAGCTCATATTATTTTATTTTTGTGATTTAACTAGCTTAAAGGAGTTTGGGGTTTCTTTTTGTTTTAAAAGCTAAAAACATTTTTTAATTTCTTAGGATGATATATATATATATATATATAACAGATCAGATCAGTCGCTCAGTCATATCCAGCTCTTTGCGACCCCATGAACTGTAGCACGCCAGGGCTCCCTGTCCGTCACCAACTCCCGGAGGTCACTCATACTCTTATCCATCGAGTTAGTGATGCCATCCAGGCATCTCATCCTCTGTCATCCCCTGCTCCTCCTGCCCCCAATCCCTCCACCATCGGAGTCTTCTCCAATGAGTCAACTCTTCACATCAGGTGGCCAAAGTACTGGAGTTTCAGCTTTAGCATCATTACTTCCAAAGAAATCCCAGGGCTGATCTTCAGAATGTACTGCTTGGATCTCCTTGCAGTCCAAGGGACTCTCAAGAGTCTTCTCCAACACCACAGTTCAAAAGCATCAATTCTTCGGTGCTCAGCCTTCTTCACAGTCTAGCTCTCACATCCATACATGACCACAGGAAAGACCATAGCCTTGACTAGGCGAACCTTTGTTGGCTAAGTGATGTCTCTGTTTCTGAATATGTTATCTAGGTTGGTCATAACTTTCCTTCCAAGGAGTAAGCGTCTTTTAATTTCATGGCTGCAGTCACCATCTGCAGTGATTTGGGAGCCCAGAAAAAGAAAGTCTGACACTGTATCCACTGTTTCTCCATCTATTTCCCATTTAGTGTTGGAACCAGATGCCATGATCTTCGTTTTCTGAATGTTGAGCTTTAAGCCAACCTTTTCACTCTCCAATTTCACTTTCATCAAGAGGCTTTTTAGTTCCTCTTCACTTTCTGCCATAAGGGTGGTGTCATCTGCATATCTGAGGTTATTGATATATCTCCCAGCAATCTTGATTCCAACTTGTGTTTCTTCCAGTCCAGCATTTCTGATGATGTACTCTGCATATAAGTGAAATAAACATGGTGACAATATACAGCCTTGACATACTCCTTTTCCTATTTGGAAACAGTCTGTTCTTCCATGACCAGTTCTAACTGTTACTTCCTGACCTGCATACAGGGGTGTGTGTGTGTGTGTGTGTGTGTGTGTGTGTGTGTGACTATTTGAAAGAGTGTAGGTTTTGTTCTCAATGCAAGTGCTTTGCTCCACTGAACCGAATGGTAATAACATTTGTAGGATACACTCAGTGAACGATATGTCTTTTTATGAAGTGACAGAACAGCACCCACTGTGTGAGTTATTGGTTGGAGTTTAGAGGCAGGCTGCATTGGGCTAAACTCCTTATTCCTGTTTTCAGCCATTGAGTAATAATCAGAAGCGTCCTCTGAAGAGTGGGGTCAGCTGTCAGACTCCTAGGTATCTACTGGCCAGCAGGGCTGGGATTAAATGCATCAGCCAGTAGATACGGGATGAAGCAAGAGGTCCCCTTGTCCCTTTGTTGCTGCCTGGAGAGATGCTTGTCCACGTGCCAGTGGGACCAAAGCGGTTACTTTGTGACCAGAGGATGTCTTTGACTGCGCCTTTGGTTCCCTGAGGGTGGAAAGACAGCAGGGTCTCCCCAGTTTCTTGACCGGTGAAGGACAACCCCACCAATCCCCATGCCTTTGCTCTCTGACCTCCTCCCAGGACACGTTCCACAATAGGTTCTTCAGGATGAACGTCCAGTCCCCGACCCGACTCCTGGAGCTGGCCACACAGAGCCTTCTGAACCATGAGGCCTTGGCCATCATGGCTCTGGAGGAGCTGCCCATTGAGCTCTTCCCACCATTGTTTATGGAGGCCTTTGCTGGAAGGCACACAGAGGCCCTGAAGGCAATGGTGCAGGCCTGGCCATTTCCCTGCCTTCCACTGGGGGCCCTGATGAAGGACCACCAGCCTCATCTGGAGACCTTCCAGGCGGTACTCGATGGTCTGGACATCCTGCTTGCTCAGGAAGTTCGTCCCAGGTAAGGTCAACCTGGCAGACTGGTGGGGCCTCGGGGTGTGGGCAAGACACAGCCAGGGCAGGTGGATGAGAGGTCATATGGAAACAAGCAATTGGGTATACTGGATTGGTTGAAGGGGAGAGGGCAGAAAAGACATGTGGGCCACCCCCCAATATTCCTTAAAGTGGGGGCCAAAGGGGACCTGGAAGCCAGATCAGCTGTGGTGTGTGGCGTGCAGAGCAATCGCGGGGTCCTGTTGCCCATTGGCCTCTGCACAGCTCAGCCTTTCCCCTGTGGCCCCACAGGCGGTGGAAGCTACAGGTGTTGGACTTGCGCCAGAAAACCCACCAGGACTTCTGGAGCCTGTGGTCTGGGATGAAGGTCAGTGTTTGCTCACTGCTGGAACCTGAGCCAGCCCAGCCAATGCAGAAGAGGTGCAGAGTGGAGGCACAGGCGGTGCTGAAGCCAGGGCAGGCCCCTGTGGAGGTCTTGGTCGACCTGTGCATTAAGGAAGACACCCTGGACGAGACCCTCAGCTACCTGCTGAAGAAGGCCAAGAAGAGGGGGAAGCTGCTGCACATCTGCTGCCAGAAGCTGAGGATCTTCGCCATGCCAATGCAGAGCATCAGGAAGATCCTGAAGGTGGTGCAGCTGGACTCCATCCAGGACCTGGAGGTCAACTGCATCTGGAAGCTGGCCACGCTGAGCAAGTTCCTGCCGCACCTGGGCCGTATGGGCAACCTGCGCCGGCTGCTGCTGTCTCGCATCCACATATTGCCTCATACCACCCCCGACCAGGAGAACTGCGTGGACCAGCTCACTGCCCAGTTCCTGAACCTGCCCCACCTGCAGGAGCTCTACCTGGACTCCATCTCCTTCCTCGAGGGCCGCCTGCACCAGGTGCTCAGGTGAGACGTGGTGCCAGCTCTGCAGACCAAACCTGGCCTCTTTTGTTTTGTTATTGATGGGGTGTCTATTTGTGTCTGCTGGGGACATGGCAAATGTGCACAGGTCACTCAGAAGTCCTCATGATATCGCCACTGTGTCCCCGGGCATCTTGTCAGGTCACCTCCTTGGTTAGGGTCAGAGGCATGGCTAGGGTTAGAGGCTGCCAAAGGGGACTTTTGTTGGGAGTCCACATAGTGGGGGTCAGGTGTGATGCCCTTGGGAATTCTTTCTGAGAGAGTGATGTCTTAGCTGAGATGATGACAGACAATGGCAAAGAATTGTAGGTGGTGATGGACTGTTTGTAGCCCCTGAATATCTGGGGGATATCCACCCAGGGATCTTCGGTAACTGCAGGGACCCACCAGCCCATGTCTACTGCATCCAGACTGCTGTTGAATTCAACTAGCCAGGTCCTGTACAAACATCTTAATTCCTGTGAACAAAATACTAGTTAGCTGAAATAGGCAAATAACCTTTGTTTACTCTTTGTTTCCCACATTGAAAATAGTTTATCATTTTGTATAAGGGGAGGTCATAACCATGTGAGCATGACCTTCTCCCTGGAAGACCCCCTGCCTTCCTGTCAAGAAGGTGAGAAGCCAGCTCCAAGCCAGTGAGATACTCAGTGTTCCAGTGAAAGAGGCCTCTCCTCCCATATACCTCTGCCGGTCCCCTCTGTCCCTTAGACTGACTGCCCTGTCTTTCCCCAGGGGCCTGAACACCCCTCTGGAGACCTTGTCGATCACCAATTGCCTGATGGCAGAGTCAGACCTGACATACCTGTCGCAGTGCCCGAGCGTCAGTCTGCTGAAGGACCTCAGCCTCAGCGGGGTCAGCCTGACCAGCCTCAACTTGGAGTCCCTGCAGATCCTGATTGAGAGGACCTCAGCCACCCTGCAGGACCTGGATCTGGACGAGTGTGGCATCATGGACTCTCAGTTCAGTGCCCTCTTACCCTCCCTGAGCTGCTGCTCCCAGCTCACAACCTTCAGATTCTGTGGCAACTCCATCTCTATGGCCATGCTGGAGAGCCTGCTGCACCACACCACGGGGCTGAGTAAGCTGAGCCACGTACTGTACCCCGCACCCCTGGAGAGTTACGAGGATGTGCATGGCAACCTGCACCTTGGCCTCCTGGCTCAGCTGCATGCCCGGCTCAAGCAGCTTCTGTGCAAGTCTGGGCGGCCCAGCATGTTCTGGGTCAGCGCCAGCCCCTGTCCACACTGCGGTGACCAGATCCTTTATGACACCGAGCCCATCCTGTGCCGCTGCTACTTGCCCGACTAGCCCAGCTCACGAGTGGCAGGTTGAGAATGGACGCAAACCACAGTTTCAGACAATATGTCAGTGTAAGCAGGAAAAAGTGATTTAGAGTGAGCAGTGGGGGAGGGCTTGGTGGGATTTTTGGAGAGATATGTTCCTACGAGATTAGAAATGTGAATCTCATTTTTGGAGGGGGAATTTTGGGCTTGGTAGGGTGATGGGGTCATTCCCCTTCTGTTGGATTGTTACAAAGAAATAAAGGGAACCTAAATGTCAATCATTTGGTGTCCTCTATGACCTGTGACCATGATTCTCCCCTCTAAATTCATCACTCTCCTGTTAGTGGTTCTATAAAAAGGCCTGAGCATGAGTGGGGCCTAGATGCTTTCTGATAGGTAAAGATCAGCTAAAGTAGTTCAGGGCACCATCTTTCCACTCCCTGTGGTTCTCATTTCCAGGGCATCCACCTCCTTACTTATTTCTGAGGCTGTTCAATCAATCATCTTATATTCAGGGCATGGAATGAACTAAATGTCCAGGAATGAGCACTGCTGATGAGAACCTTCTACCAAGGTAGCCCTACTACTAACCCCACCCAGGCCCTGAACTTAAACATTTTCCCCATTGGATCCAGCAGATGCAAAGCCCCCATCTCGGGCCATGGGCAGTGCCAAGATGGGTTCACTGTACAATGTCAGGCCCGGAGTCCTGGGGGATATTCATCAGCAGACCATCTGGAGCCTCTGGGGCAAACAAGCCCATGCTCACCTTCCCACTGCTCAGCTAGATCTTACTCTCGGGAGTCAATGGACTGTAGCCTCCCAGGGTTCTCTGCCCATGGAATTCTACAGGTGGGAATACTGCAGTGGGTAGTCATTCTCTTTTCCAGGAGATCTTCCCAACCCAGGCAGATTCTTTACCATCTGAGCTGCCAGGGAAGCCTCTAGTTTCTAAGAGAAAACCCAACATCCCTGGATCCATTGTTTAAGTGTGATTTTATGCCACTAATATTCCCACACGTTTTATTTTGTTTTTATACTAAACAAAACTTTCACACACAATTATTATTTTTTTTTCAAATGCTAATGGAAATCCATTCTCAATCACCAAAACCAGTAACTTCTGAGTTGATTATTTCAGTGTTGAGTGTAACTTGGCATTTTTCTCCTTGGTGTGATTCATATGCACCATTTATTTATTTTTAATCTTGATCCTTAAATTTTTTACCTTAAGCCACATGGTAAAGATAAATTTCCTTCAAATTCTGATTCTCTACCAATCTAACAGCATTAAGACTTTTAACTAATTCTCTTTGCCCATCAGAGACCTAGTCTCTGAGACGTTTGCTGAGACCTAGTCCTCTGAGATTCAGAGATATTTAGTAACTAAAAATAAATAAATAAGAGAACCCCTTCAGAGTGGAGGGCTCCAACTACACCACTTTTTCTGACCAATGGATCTGAAATCAGCATGGACCAGCCAAACTTTAACCTAAGAGTGTCCTGGAAATTAGTATCATCTTGATTTGCGTTTTTATGGTGGCTCAGATGGAAAAGAACTCACCAGCAATGCAGTAGACTCAGGCTTAGTCCCTGAATCAGGAAGATCCTCTAGAGAAGGGAGTAGTTACCAACTCCAGTATTCTTTACTGGATAATTCCATAGAGGAGCCTGTTGTGCTACAGTACATGGAGTCACAAAGAATCAGACGAACTGACTAACACTTTCACTTCACCTTTTATACTGTGGCTAAGGAGGTGGTGTAAGTTGTCATTGAGTTTTTCAATGTGTCATGGTCCTTTAAGGTTCAATCCCTTTCTATCCTACCCTTGCATTTAACCTGTGAAACCATCCTTTTATGATTTCTTACTCAGCTAATTAGAACTGAGAGCAGAAGCAGCAAGAAGCCAGATGCTCTGGACTGATTAAGTGAGGATGAATGAGAAGAGTGAAAGAGCTGGCTTAAACCAAGTATTAAAACAACAACAACAAAAACACTAAATTTGTGGCATCTTGCCCCTTACTCCATGGCAAATAAAATGGGAAAGGGTGGAAGTACTGACAGAGTTCCTCTTCTTGGCCTGTACAATCACTGCAATGGTGATTGAAACCATGAAATTAAAAGACGGTGGCTTCTTGTCAGGAAAGCTGTGAAAAACTTAGATAGTGTGTTAAAAAGCAGAGATGTTACTCTGCCGACAAAAGTCTCTATAGTAAAGGCTATGGTCTTCCTAGTGCTCATGTACAGTTGTGAGAGGTGGACCACAAAGAAGGCAGAGTGCCAGAGATTTTTGCCTTCAAATTCTGGTTCTGGTGAAGACTCCTGAGTATCCCTTGGACAATAAGGAGATCAAACCAATCTTAAGGAAAATCAACCCTGAATATTTATTAGAAAGAATGATGCTGAAGCTGAAGGTCCACTATATTGGTCATTTGATGGCAATAGCTGACTCACTGGAAAAGTCTCTGATTCTGGGCAAGATTGAGGCAGAAGGAGAAGAGGGTGTTAGAGAATGAGATGGCAGGATGGCATCACCAATTCAATGGACATGAGCTTGGGCAAACTTCAGGAGATGGTGAGGGACAACAAGATCTGGTGTGTTGCAGTTCATGGGTTTGCAGATACAACTGGGCAAAAGAACATCAGCAACCTCTTGAGATAAAGATGTCCCAGGGAGAGTAGAAAAGGAAAAGGATTTGTGAGAACAATGGAAATGCCTAGCTCTCCCCTAGAGATGGACAAAGTGGGAACAGGCTGGGTACCTGAATTAGTGCCCTCTTGAAAGATATGACTTCTGGCCCCCTTGTAGAGTTCACGTCTCACACAGCCCTGATCTGTAAGTCAGCAGACACCAGGCTTTGTCCAGAGGGCCTGATCTCCTGCTGGGTACCAGGTTCTCAGTTGGTGTGTGGTGCCCAGCCCGGTTGGAGGCCACTCGGGCTGATCACATGTCACTCCATGGCCACAAACCAAGGGGAGCTTCCTCTCTGACCACAGGAATGGACCTGGACTTGAGTTGGCCTTGCAGTTGTCCATGGAAGGAAAAGTGGGAACGGGTCATATCTGTCTTTTTTGTTTTGTTTTGTTTCGTTTGTTCGCCAGCCGATGAGGCTTGTAGCTTCTAACCCCAACTAAAGATAGAATCCACACCATCAGCATTGAAAGTGCAGAGTCCTAACCATTCCAGGACTACCAGAGAATTTCTAGTAGGTCATTTCTTGAGCCTGACAGACGGCCCAGAAATCTGATGTTGGCTTTTGAGAAACAGCTTCTATGCGTCAGGCTTTGATGAAGTCACCAAACATTTCTCTCTCCCTGATCTTTGGGAGCCCTGTGATTATGGCCCATATCATAGAAACTTCTGGAAGTAGAGAGAACTGAAGGATGACATACCCCCTCCACTCACATTCCTCTCCTGGATACAGATTCAAATGCCTTCCAATAAATTCATCTGCTCTCAATCCACCTACAGAAAACATGCTGTCCTCAGTCTTGGAAACCTTCCCTGCAGAAGAGATTGAACTCATGTCCTCTACTTCTTCCTAACCTAACATGTGAAGGCTTTTTGATACATCTGGTGATAAGCTTCATTGTTTTCTGCTTGACAGCTGTGGGGTTTATTTCTTTTTATTTTTGGTTAAAAGACATACTCCCTTTCACATCCAGGATGGTTTTAGGACAGGCCTCACTCTGTTTTCAAGGTTCTGTCCCTCACAGTGTAGAAGGAAAGTAAAAGATGTGAAGGCCAGAAAGAGAGTTAGGTGGGGACCTTTAGCAGCAGTGGTCTGCAAGAAGTGGTCCGCAGGAGCAGGCTCCCTCCTGAAAAATCTGGGTGGGTGGACGTTTGCTGATGAGGGGGAGTTCCCTGGGAGCTGAGTCATCACTTGAATACACCCTATCTGTCCTTGAGTTGAGCCCTCTCCAGGGATTACTTATCTAAAGAACGTGTTAGAGTACTAAGGCCACCACCAGAAATACCACAGATTTAAACAACAGAAAACTGTTTTCTCCCAGTTCTGGAGGCCCAAAGCCCAAAATCAAGGTGTTGACAATGTGGTGTCTCTGGAGGTCTCTTTCCTTGATACATAGACAGCTGCATTCTTATGTCCTCCGGTCCCTTGTCCAAGCATCCTTGATGTCTTGTGTGTCTTAATTTCTTTTTTTTTTTTTTTTTTTTTGCTAGCCATGCTGGTTCCCTTCTGAGTCTTAGTTTCCAGACCACGGTTTGACGTTGGGCCCTTGACAGTGAAAGTTCTGAGCCCTAACCATCGGCCTGCCAGGGAATTTTTCTCCCTCTTTTTACATGGAGAACCATCAGATTGGACTAGGGCCCCCCCTAGTGACCTTGTTTTAAATTAATCACCTTGTTAAATGTGTTATTTCCAAATATGGTTACATTCCAAAGTGTTGGGTGCTAGGACATCTACGGATACATTTTTTTAATTAATTAATTAATTTGACTGCACCAAGTCTTAGTTGTTTAACGGGGGGATTTGGTCTTCCTGGAAGCAGGTGGGATCTAGTCCCCTGAACAGGGACCGAAGCCCAGCCCCTTGCACTGGGGGGTGCAGATTCTTAGCCACTGGACCACTGTGAAAATCCCATCAACATATGGAATTTGAAGGACACAGTAAAGCCCAAAACAGGGTTAATGGTAGGGTGATTTGCCTGGCTACACATTTGCAATCTACCTGCTCCTTACAAATATCTGAGACCTTTAATAACATTGACTCCCCGGTCCAATTCCTGGGGATACTGATTCTGTTGGTATGGAGTAAGATTGGCTGAATCAACCAGAACATCAGTACTTTTTAAAAGCTCTCTAATACTGTTTAATATGGACACTTTAAGCAGCCTGGGCAACACATGGATCTTGTGGGAAACTCAGACTCTCAGTCCAACCTACAACTGTTGGACAATAATTTGTCCAACAAAAATTTGTCTTGTTTTTGGACAAGACACATAAGCAGTTCCTTAGATTCACTGAGGGCTAATAAGCCCAGCCCATGAGATTTAAAAGTATGGCCCAAATTGAGAAGTTTGGGCCCAGATCACTTGGCTTTGTTTATACCTTAACTTCTTTCAATATGAAGGACATGTAGAAGCCCTCAGAAAGGGTGTGGGAGTTCTAGAATCTCTGAAGGGTGGTGGGGAGCATGAAGCTCCCAGCTCAAGCAACAGCATCTGATTGGTGTATTGAATTACCAGTATCCTGCTCCTCCCAAGGCAGGTAGTCAGTGTGTCCAATGAAGAAAAAATGGATTTTTGACCCTCTACTCTCAGGGTTTCCTGAAGGAGTAGATTCTTGGGTATTTTAAATCGTTTTTTTTTTTTTGGTGGTTGTTGTTCTCCCCTTGTGGCTCAGCTGGTGAAGAAACTGCCTGCAATGTGGGAGACCTAGCTTTGTCCAGGGTTGGAAAGATCTACTGGAGAAGGAAAATATTACCCACTCCAGTATTCTAGCCTGGAGGATTCCATGGGCTGTATTGTCCTTGAGTCATGAAGAGTCAGACACAACTGAGTGACTTTCACTTTCATTGTTGTGGTTTTGTTGCTAAGTTGTGTCTGACTCTGTGACCCCATAGACAGTAGCCTGCCAGGCTCCTCTGTCCATGGCATTTCCCAGGCAAGAATACTGGAGTGGATAGCCATTCCGTTCTCCAGGAGGTCTTCTTAACCCAGGGATCAAACCTTGGTCTCCTGTACTGCAAGCAGGTTTTTTACTGTCTGAGCCATCAGCGAAGCGTAGAAGCAGAAATAAGTAG
This sequence comes from Tragelaphus eurycerus, assembly GCA_935064755.1. NCBI lineage: Eukaryota > Metazoa > Chordata > Mammalia > Artiodactyla > Bovidae > Tragelaphus > Tragelaphus eurycerus. The sequence goes on from CAKXYN010000326.1 coordinate 396,112, forward strand.
TCAAAATTTTCTTCCTTTGCCCTAAGTTTTTGCAAATATTTAAAACTTGGCATGCAAAATGTTTTTATTGTAAGTGTAAACACTGCAAAGCATGTAGCTTTTGCATACAATAAGAATAAACCTTTAAAATAAATAAAACTAGGAATTCCCTGGGAAATCATTGCTTAGTGCTGAATGCTTTCACTCTGGTGACCTGGATCAGTCCCTGGACAGGAAACTAAGATCCTGCAGGAAGTCTCATGGTGGATCCATAAGTAAATAAAACTAATAGTATCATGCTTTCAAATATATCCAGAAGAATTTAAATAGCATAGAGTTTTAAAAAATATTTATTTTATTTACTTATTTGGGTGACTCGGGTATTAGTTGTGGCATGCAGTATCCTTTGTGGGTTCTACTGCCCTCTGTGTTGTGGGATCTTAGTTCCCCAATCATAGATCACACCCATGTCCCCTGCATTGAAGGCAGATTCTCAACCACCGAACCACCAGGGAAGTCCCTAGCCTTGGGTTTACATACTCACCAACACTGGATAAGGACATGGCAACTCACTTCAGTATTTTTGCCTGAAGAATTCCATGGATAGAGCAGCCTGGTTGGCTACATTCCATGGGGTCATAAAGAGTCAGACAGGACGGAGCAACTAGACACAGCACTCCTCATAAACAGTCTTAAAAGAGTATAAAACGATCTCTTTCTAATGGTCAGATTTTTTTTTTTCTATTTCATTGAGATGTAATGAACTTATATATTATAAATGTCAGGTGAACAAATGTTGATTTGATAAGAATGCTATTTTTGATGTTATATCTGTTTATAGCACTTGAGGTCACGTTCATTATTGAACTTTTTTTTTTTTTCTTTCTAATTCAGTGACTCTGTTACCTTATAAGAAATGGAAATGCACATATTTCTTCTCTGAATCCCTCCCTCCCCCTAAGAATATGTGTGCAGACGGCTGTAAAGTTAGTGGGAGGGAAAGCTTGAGTTATAATCTAGGTGGGGCAAAGGGGAAGGAGAGAGAAGAAGAAGAGTGAGGGAGAAAGGGAGAAGGAGGGGGACCAGGGTGTGACTTAGCACCCCTGACACGGTTTTAGGAAGCATGAGCCCCTGCATAGATCAAACTCCTGGGGTTCAGCCTGAAATCCAGAATGAGGACCCCGGGAATCCAGCGGGTGCTGAGTCTTCAAGTACAGATCATTTGGGAGTAAGCTTGCTTCCTGCCCTCCTCACCCTGCCCACCCTGCTCCCCAATCTATCCCCCTTGCCCCTGGAAGAGTACAGGGGTTTGCTGTTTGCAGCTGGTGAATTGTCTGGCATTGGAAGTGGACCCCTGCCTTTTTAGGTTCCTGACATCAGCCTGAGCTCTGTTGGAATAGCTGTGTAGACCACCTTCACCTGCCCTTAAGCTATTGAACCCCAAATAATTAAAGATGCAGATAAATTGGAGATAAGGTGGTGGACCTCTGGATGCCAGAGAGGGAAGTGGAGACTCTCACAACTCTGAGACCTGGACAACAGCCTCTGGGTGGGGCCCTGAAGCCCCATCCACATTTTTCCTCTCTCTAGCAATTTGGTAGAAAGGTTTCTAGTTGAAAGGTCCGATGGGGGAAAACTGTTTCAGAAACCTGATTGGAGCCTGGGTTGGATACTATGGATTGGATTAGAATGGGCTTTCAAAGACTTGGAATCTCCTGATACAGCCTCACTGAGAAAAGCCTTTTGGAGAGCCAAGTAGGAGTTCATGGACACTGTACACAGGAAGTGGTGCTGGTATGTCCAGAGAAATCTCTCTGGGACTTGGAGACAAAAATATTCTGGCTTCACCCTCCACCGGGGCTCAGAGTGGGATGTGTTTAGCTTCACTGAGTCAACTGGACATCAGGAGCTGGTGAACCATGGGGTTTGGAATGCTTCATTTTGTTCGTTGAAGTCATGAGTCTTCCAAATTTCTCTGTAAAGGGCTAGAAAGTAACCAGGAATTAAGGGCCATTCGGTCTTTGCCATTAGCAGTGTGAAACAGCCTCATGCAGTGGCACATGATCACAGCTGTGTTCCAATAAAACTTTATTTGTGACACTGAATTTTAAGTATAATGTAATTTTACATGTACCAAAATATTCCTTAGTTTCCACCCAAAATAAGTAAAAAAGTAAAACTATTAAGCGTATTTTTAAAAGTTTAAAAAAATACCCCGAAACCTAAAACATAAAAATCATTCCTAGCTTGATGATTGGGAGAAAAAACAAACAAACAAGAGACATGCCAATTTGTCAATCCCTTTCTAAACCATTTACCTATATAATGCAGCTAGCATACCATTAGTGGTTGGTACCCCACTCCAGTACTCTTGCCTGGACAATCCCATGGATGGAGGAGCCTGGTATGCTGCAGTCCATGGGGTCACTGTGAGTCAGACATGACTCAGCGACTTCCCTTTCACTTTTCATTTTCATGCACTGAAATGGCAACCCGCTCCAGTGCTCTTGCCTGGGGAATTCCAGAGGCGGGGGAGCCTGGTGGGCTGCTGTCTATGGGGTCGCACAGAGTCGGACATGACTGAAGTGACTTAGCAGCAGCAGCAGCACTCGCATTTAGTAGGCTGAATTCTAGTTAAGAAAAATAGAATTTTCATTAAAACTAAGAAGACATCACCTGTAAGATACAATATTATTTGGTGTTTTTTTTTTTTTTTTTTTTTTTTGGCCACACACTATGGCATGTGGGGGTCATAGATTCCTGAGGAGGGATTGAAGACATATCCCCTGGCTTGGAGTGAGGAGTCTTAAATACTGGATCACCAGGAAGGCCCACAACATTATTTTTCACACCACTATAAAATATATGTTTATATACATATATATGCATGTGTGCTCTGTTGCTTCAGTCATGCTTGACTCTTCCAACCCTATGGACTGTAGCTCAACAGTCTCCTCTGTCCACAGGATTCTTCAAGCAGGAATACTGGAGTGGATTGTCATCCCTATTCCAGGGAATCTTCCTGACCCAGAGATTGAACCTGCTTCTCTTAAGTCTTCTGCATTGGCAGGAGGGACCTTTACTGCTAGGGCCACCACTTAGCCAAGTAAACTATAGTATGCTACTGATGAGGTGTGATCTGGTATCAGAAATGGTCAAATGTAAAGTTTAGAATGGTCCTTAATGTCAATGAAACCTGTTAATGCCATGGAATCTATCAATAAGTGTATTATATTGGAGAAATTGTGTTACAAATCTTTTATTTCAATACTACCACTGATCCTGTCAGCATCCAGCTATATACTGGCTGACTTTCTCCCTTGCATAAAAGTTTTAAATCATTAAGATTTGAATTTCATGAAATACTAGGAGAAATTGCATCTCAGCCTTTTGTCTAAGATCAAGTGTAAGTACCTGGGGAGCCAGGAATTAGTGAGTCGAGCCTGTGGTACAGATAAATGATTGTATTATTAACAGTTCCTGTTTATTTATGTAGCAGACATACAGCACTGACTGATGCCACATGTCGTTCTAGAAACAAAAATACAGCAACCCAATAGCTCTGGAGTTGAATATGGCATGTGAGTGGGTGGAGGCTGTAATTTCTGACATCATGGTCAGGCAAGCTTAGCATATAAACTGTGGACCAAGACAAGTCATGAGCTGGGTGACAGTACTTGAGACAGCATCCTAGGCAGGGAGAGCAGTAGAAGTCCTAAGAAGGCCCCGTCCTCTTTCCTTGGTGCCCCTGGGAGATTGGATCTGGGAAGCCTGCACCCACAGATAGCAAAAGTCGTGGCAGTGCAAGTTCCTTATATAAAATGGTGTAGTCTATACATGTAACTTAGGGGATGCTCCTGCACGCTTTAAAATAATCCCAGATTCCTTATAATACTTAATACAATGTTGATGCTCTGTAAATAGTTTCAAGTACATATATATATAATAAATATATATTATATAATAAATTATATATTATATACTATATTATATAATTATATAATAAATATAGTATTATATATTTTATATAATATTATATATATAATAAATATATATTTATTATATATATGTACTTGAAACTATTTACAGAGCATCGATATTGTATTAAGTTTTATAAGTATTATAATATATAATAATATATTATGTATTAAGCATTAATATTAATATATTAAGTATTATATTATGTAATATATAATAATATATTATACGTATTATATTATATATTATTATATATTTTATTATATTTTTATTTACATATTTGCCAGCATGAAGCAGGTTTAAGGTTTGCTATTAGAACTTTCTGGATTTTTTTTTTTTTTTTTAATATTTTTGATCCATGAATACAATCTGGTGCCTTCTGGACTCACAGAGTGGAGGGAGTGAGGAAAACCCACAGGGGACTGATGGGGGCTCTTTTAGACAATTTATGTTGGTCAGCATTTCTGAGTGCTATTGGAGGTTTATAGCCAAATGTTGCCTACCTGCTGTCCTGTGGAGTTTAATAGGAGCGCTGGGGCCATCATAGGGAGACAAGGGAAAAGTGGGGACTGGGCAAGGAAGTTTAAAACTGTCATGTCACTTAACTGAATTTGAGATGTTTCCTTATGTATAAAATAAGAGTGTTAATAGTTATCTCAATGTTTCAGCCGGTGATTCAATCAAGTACTAATTTTGTCTTTTGAAAGAAATAGAATCATCACCACTCATCTGCAGAGCATCTGGGGGGTGCTGCAGAGAAAACACCCCAGCAGACATCTGTAACCTCACATAGTATCAAACCCTACATAAACAGTGTTTTTCCTATACAAACATATCTGTGAGGCAATTTTATAAAAGTACCGTAAGAGACTCATAACTAACTAATAATGACAGTAAAGTGAAAGTGAAGCCGCTCAGTCATGTTTGACTCTTTACAACCTCTTAGGCTGCACCTTACTATGCTCCTCTGTCCACGGGAATTCAAGGCAAGAATTCTGGAGTGGGTTGCCATTTCCTTTTGTGGAGGATCTTCCTAATCCAGGGATTGAAGCCAGGTCTCATGAATTGTAGGCAGACACTACCATCTAAGCCACCAGGGAAGGTGTAATAATAACATAGACAAATTATAAGAGTATACTTCTGTAAAAGTTTTGTTAAAGTCTCCCTGTAAAATATATTATTGTACTAATTTAGTGATTTTTTTTCACCCTAAAGGTGATGGCACCCCACTCCAGTACTCTTGCCTGGAAAATCCCATGGACGGAGGAGCCTGCTGGGCTGCAGTCCATGGGAGATGACTGAAAGACTTCACTTTCCTTTTTCATTTCTATGCAATGGAGAAGGAAATGGCAACCCATTCCAGTGTTCTTGCCTGGAGAATCCCAGGGACCAGAGATCTTGGTGGGCTGCTGTCTGTGGGGTCCAACAGAGTCAGACAGGACTGAAGAGACTTAGCCGCAGCAGCAGCAGCAGCAGCAGCAGCAAGCACTTACTACAATCTGTGGCCATAACTTTTGCAGTTTGAGGCAAAAGTTATGTTTCTGACAACAAAACTAGCAGAGATTTCTTTTCTCTTCTTCACATTCACTACAGATCTTAGCAACATCAGCATGCAACATTTCTCTTTTTATATCAAATTGGGAACTTTTATCTATTCACTTAAAGGTAGCACTTAATGGATACCCTCTAGTATATCCAAATGGCCAGCATCACTCCAATATACTTTGGGTCAATTATTGAGTAAAATAAGGGTGACTTGGTCATAGCCTTGTGATATCTCAACAGTCATTGTGGTAACCAAGTAACAAAGGAGTGGGATGTGTAAGACTAAGGAACGATTCACATTCTGTGCAGGAGATACCATGATGGTGTGAGATTCCAATCACACTCCTCAAAATGACATGCAATTTACAATTTATGAGTAATTTCTTTCTGGAATTTTCCATTTAATATTTTTGGAGAATCAGCAATGGAATCCCAGGGGCACCTGAATTCACCATGGCCACTCCAGGAGTCTATTCTACAAATAATACGATTATGACCTTGGAAGGTCTCTCGACCTCACCAAGCCATGTTTATGGTGGGACACCATTTTCATAGATTCATGCAAATGACCAGGCATGCTTCAGTCTTATGGATCCAGACAGAACATGTAGTTTGGAAGGACTGGAGAAAACGGACTTTTTGACTCTAGCAAGTCAGAGCAAGATTGTTGGTCCCATGAAACGAAATCTGATCATGTTACTTGATGACTCTTTCTACGGACAGCATACAAGAGATAGGCAGCCCGAACAGAAGACTCACACCGCCTTTATATGCCTCAGCTGCTTGGGAGTTCTTAAAAAGTCAAGTTTAGGACCCAGGTGAGGAACCATCTGGAGCCTGAGAAGCAGAAGGGGTGACAGCTGGGAAGTCCACACTACAGGCCAGCACTGCAGCTGCCAGTTTCCCACCCCATTCCAGCTGCAGTATCACATTGAAAGTATCCACACTTCCTGGGAGCCCTCCACAGGCTGTAAAATCTGTGAATTGTCCTTCAAAATAGATCAGGTTCTCTTACAGCACATGAAGGTTGGTCACAAACCTGGCAAAATGCCCTATGAATGCTGCATTTGCAATTACAGATCTTCAGCCTTTGCTGATATAGAGGCAAATTTTAGAACATGGCATGGAAACACAAACAATTTGCTTTGTCTGTTTTGCCTCAAAATTTTCAAACTGGCAATATCCTTCATAAATCACACATGGAGGCACTGGAACAAAAGGGTCTTTCCATGTTCTAAGTGCCTGCTACAGTTATTGAAGCCGAAGGAAAATACAGAGCATCAAACCAATAATCATCAGTCATTCAAAAAGCCAGAGCAATTGCGAGGGTTGCCTCCTGAAACAGAGGTCATGATCCAAACTTCAGTTCAGCTGAGACTGAGTTGATTTCCCTAAGACAGACAGCATCCATCGTCGTGAGGAACACTGACTCCCAAGTGCCACCTAGACAAATTACAAAGACGAATGGCTATGAAGACAAACTACTCCAGACCTGTTTCAGCAAGGGATCTGGCTAAAAATTATGTTCTACTCACCTCCAGAAATTCAAAAAAGCCCTATTGAGGTTCAGCCAGGTGTACATAAAGGCTCTGCTTGACTTTTGTTGTTCAGCTGCTCAGTCGTGTCTGACTCCCTGTGACCCTATAAACTTCAGTACACCAGGCTTCCCAGTCCATCACCATGTCCTGAGGCTTGCTCAAACCAATTCCATTAGGTTGCTGATTCCATCCAAACATCTTGTCCTCTGTCACCTCTTGTGCTCCTTCCTTCAATATTTCCCAGCATCAGGGATTTTTCCAATAAGTTCATTCTTCCCATCAGGTGGCCAAATTATTGGAGCTTCAGCATCAGTTCTTCCTTTGAATATTCAGGGTGGATTTCCTTTAGGATTGACTGGTTGGATCTCCTTGCAGTCCAAGGGATTCTCCAGAGTTTTCTCCATTCTCCAGCACCACAGTTCAAACAGATCAATTCTTCAGCATTGATCCAGCCTTCAGACCAGCTCTTCCATCTGTATCTGACTCCTGGGAAAACCATAGCTTTGACTTTATGAACGTTAGTTGGCAGTAATATCTCTGTCTTTCAATATGCTATCAATCTTTGTCACAGCTTTTCGTCCAAAGAGTGGGTGTCTTTTAATTTCAGGGCCTCAATAGTCATCCACATTTATTTTGGAGCCCCCAAAAATAAAGTCTGGCTTTACTGTAACTGAGACTGTACTCGTTCCATCTCTCCACCATCAAGTAGCTTTGAAATCTCCATGTTCCTTCCTGGCCACTCTCTGATCCCCAAAGTAACCATTTCTCTGAACTCTAGCACCAGAGATTCATTTTCCTTTGTTTCAAATTTTAAATAGATAGAATCACACAATAGAATTTTTGTTCCCATAGTCTTTGTTTTCTTTCAAATAAGTGAAATACATTATTTTTATTTGTTTTTAATTTAAATTTTATTTTGCTTAACTTAACAATATTGTATTGCTTTTGCCATACATCAAGATGGATCCGCCACAAGGATGCATGTGTTCCCCATCCTGAATCCTCCCTCCCTCCTCCCTCCCCATACCATCCCTCTGGGTCTCCCCAGTGCACCAGTCCCAGGCATCCGTTATCAGGCATCGTACCTGGACAGGCGACTCATTTCAGATATATTATACATATTTCAATGCTATTCCCCCAAATCATCCCACCCTATCCCATTCCCAGAGTCCAAAATTCTGTTCTGTACATCCGTGTCTCTTTTGCTGTCTCATAAACAGTATAATTGTTACCATCTGTCTAAATTCCATATATTTGTGTTAGTATACTGTATTTCTGTTTTTCTTTCTGGCTTACTTCACTCTGTATAATAGGCTCAGGTTCCATCCACCTCATTAAAACTGATTCAAATGTATTCTTTTTAATGGCTGAATAATACTCAATAGTGTATATGTACCACTGCTTTCTTATCCATTCATCTGCAGATGGACATCTAGGTTGCTTCCAAGTCCTGGCTATTGTAAAAAGTGCTGCTATGAACATTGGGGTACACGTGTCTCTTTCAATTTTGGTTTTCTCAGTGTGTATGCCCTGCAGTGGGATTGCTGGATCATAAGGCAGTTCTATTCCCAGTTTTTTTAGGAATCTCCATACTGTTCTCCAAAGTGGCTGTACTAGTTTGCCTTCCCACCAACAGTGTAAGAGGGTTTCCTTTTCTCCACACCTTCTCCAACATTTATTGCTTGTGGACTTTTGGATTGCAGCCATTCTGACTGGCATGAAATGGTACCTCATAGTGGTTTTGATTTGCATTTCTCTGATAATGAGTGATGTTGAGCATCTTTTCATGTGTTTGTTAGCTATCTGTATGTCTTCTTTGGAGAAATGTCTATTTAGATCTTTGGCTCATTTTTTGATTGGGGATGAATTCTTAATATATGTAGCTGTGGTACATTCCTTTTTATTCCTGGGTAGAATTCCCTTGGATGAATGGGCATAGTCTTATATGTCCATTTTACTGTGCCTGAAATTTGAGGCTCTTATTTTGCATTTTTGAATAAGCTGCCTATGAACATGTGTATATGTTTCATAGTAATTTCTGTAAGATATTTATATCTGTATATATGGATATGAGATTTTCTGATAATCCACGTGGTAGTGGTAAAGTTGCTAAGTGATATGTGACTCTTGCAACCACATGGATAGCCCATTAGGCTCCGCTGTCCATGGGTTTTCCCAGGCAAGAATACCACAATGGCTTGGCATTACCTTCTCAGAGGACTTTTATGACCCAGTGTTCAAACCTGAGTCTCCTGCATTGCAGGCAGATTTGCTACTGACTAAGCCATATAGTCAGTAGCAAAATAACCATGAAATTAAAATACACTTACTCCTTGGAAGGAAAGTTATAACCAACCTGGATAGCATATTCAAATGCAGAGACATCACTTTGCCAACAAAGGTCTGTCTAGTCAAGGCTATGATTTTACCTGCGGTCGTGTATGGATGTGAGAGTTGGACTGTGAAGAAGGCTGAGCGCCGAAGAATTGATGCTTTTGAACTGCAGTGTTGGAGAAGACTTTTGAGAGTCCCTTGGACTGCAAGGAGATCAACCAGTCCATTCTGAAGCAGATCAGCCCTGGGTGTTCTTTGGAAGGAATGATGCTAAAGCTGAAACTCCAGTACTTTGGCCACCTCATGAGAAGAGTTGACTCATTGGAAAAGGCTCTGATGCTGGAAAGGATTGGGGGCGTGAGGAGAAGGGGACGGTAGAGGATGAGACGGATGGATGGCATCACTAACTCGATGGACGTGAGTCTGGGTGAACTCTGGTGATGGACAGGGAGGCCTGGCGTGCTGCGATTCATGGGGTCGCAAAGAGTCAGACATGACTGAGCTACTGAACTGAACTGAAATGATTCCTGCTTCTGAAGCTAAATAACTTGTAGCTCCTAAGAGAAATTGTTATGAAAAAAGAAAATATTTGAGCTGAATTGTATTGAAAACAGCAAAATTTTTGAGACAGAGGTAAAGCAGTTTCATGTGTTAATGTGCATTACATTTGAAAAGAAGAAAAAGTTGGAAAAATAATAATCTAAGTAAGTGTTATTCACAGATGTTTAGGTAGCAATATAAAATATTTACATCACTGCTACACGTATTCCCTAATAAGGACGATCAGCTTTTCACATATATAAATGTATATTTTTCTCTTCTGTGAGGTAATGTATTTATATACTTTATCTGGTTTTTCATTTGGAGTGTTCATCTTATAGGAATTTTTGTTTGTTTGCTGTAAGTCTTAAGGAATCATACATCTTCAACTAGGGATCGAGTTTCTGCCCCCTCCATTGCAAACAGAAAGCCCTAACTACCAGATCACTAGGGAATTCCCAATGAAAAGGTTTTGTATCTCCTTGTCTAATATGCCACAGAGATGTTACAATGTAGCTAGTGGGACAGAGGTATTAAATCCTTATGTATGCTCAGTCACTTCAGTTCACTTCAGTTGTCCTTTAGTCATGTTCAACTTTTTGCAACATCATGAATCGCAGAACGTCAGGTCTCTCGATCCATCACCAACTCCCGGAGGTCACTCAAACTCACATCCATCGAGTCAGTGATGCTATCCAGCCATCTCGTCCTCTGTCCTCCCCTTCTCCTCCTGCCCCCAATCCCTCCCTGCATCAGAGTCCTCTCCAATGAGTCAACACTTTGCATGAGGTGGCCAAAGTACGGGAGTTTCAACTTTAGCATCATTCCTTCCAAATAACACCCATGGCTGATCTCCTTCAAAATGGACTGTATGGCTCTCCTTGTAGTCCATGAGACTCTCAAGAGACTTCTCCAACTCTACAGTTGAAAAACATAATTCTTCAGCACTCAGCCTTCTTCACAGTCCAACTCTCACATCCATACCTGACCACAGGAAAAACCATAGCCTTGACTAGATGGACCTTTGCTGGCAAAGTGATGTCTCTGCTTTTGAACATGTTATCTAGGTTGGTCATAACTCCTTCCGAGGAGTAAGCGTCTTTTAATTTCATGGCTGAAGTCACCATCTGCAGTGATTTTGGAGCCCTCCAAAAAATAAACTCTGACACTGCTTCCACTCTTTCCCCATCTATTTTCCATGAAGTGATGGGACTGCATGCCATCATCTTCATTTTCTGAATGTTGAGCTTTAACCCAACTTTTTCCTCTCTACTTTCAATTTCATCAAGAGGCTTTTTAGTTCCTCTTCACTTTCTGCCATAAGGTTGATGTCATCTGCATATCTGAGGTTCTTGATATTTCTCCCAGCAATCTTCATTCCAGCTTGTGTTTTCTTCCAGACCAGAGTTTCTCATGCTGTACACCGCATATAATTTAAATGAGCAGAGTGACTATATACAGCCTTGACATACACCTTTTCCTATTTGAACCAGTCTGTTTTTCCATGTCCAGCTCTAACTGTTGCTTCCTGACCTGCATACAAATTTCTCAAGAAGCAAGTCAGGTTGTCTGGTATTCCCATCTCTTTCAGAATTTTCCACAGTTTCTTGTGATCCACACAGTCAAAGGCTTTGGCATAGTCAATAAAGCAGAAATAGATGTTTTTCTGGAACTCTGTTGCTTTTTCATAATCCAGCGGATGTTGGCAATTTGATCTCTGGTTCCTCTGCCTTTTCTACAACCAGTTGGAACATCAGGAAATTCACGGTTCATGTATTGCTGAAGCCTGGCTTGGAGAATTTTGAGCATTACTTTACTAGCATTTGTGATGAGTCCAATTGTGCCATAGTTTGAGCATTCTCAGTCCTGTCCAACTCTTTGTGACCCCGTGGACTCTAGCCCGTTAGGCTCTTCTGTCCATGGGATTCTCTAGGCAACCCACTGGAGTGGGTGCCATTTCCCTTTCCAGGGGATCTTCCAGGGACCCAGGGACCCATTTTTTATGTCTCCTGCATTGGCAGGCAGGTTCCTTATCACTAGCATCACTTGGTTAACCTATTAAATCTTTACTTTTATCTAATTTAATTCATTTAAAATTAAAAGCCATTGCTTGAAGAACCGGATCTTCCTTATAAATGTGTTTCAATTACTTTGTATTCTCAGTAATTTGTTTATGTCTTAGATATTTTCCTCCCCAAGTATAGGCTGGGTTTAGTGACTTGTTTCCGAAGGACAGAATATGTCAGGAGGAAAAAGATAGCTTTATAGCAGAGGAACTACTGGTAAGTCATATTGATAGTATGAATCCTAGATGGGAAGTGATGAGAAAGATATATTGCCTGGGAGGTATAGTTCTAAAAGTATATAATCCCCTGTGCAACGAGGAGAAACATGTCAAACCCATATTGAGAGTCATTCTGTAAAATACCTGTCCCTGAAGAACTCCTGAAAATTGTCAAAAGTCATGAAAAGCAAGGAAAGTTTAAGAAACTGCTAAGACAAGAAGGAGATCAGCCCTGGGATTTCTTTGGAAGGAATAATGTTAAAGCTGAAACTCCAGTACTTTGGCCACCTCATGCAAAGAGTTGACTCACTGGAAAAGACTGATTCTGGGAGGGATTGGGAGCAGGAGGAGAAGGGGATGACAGAAGATGAGATGGCTGGGTGGCATCACTGACTCGGTGGATATGAATCTGAGTGAACTCCGGGAGTTGGTGATGGATAGGGACCCCTGGTGTGCTGTGATTCATGGAGTCACAAAGAGTCGGACACAACTGAATGACTGGACTGAACTGAAGATGAGAGTAAACTAATGAAGGTATCTGTAGCTTTTCATTATATATCCTCATGCAATTTGTCATCTTATATGGGATATGAATATGGAAAAGAACAATTGTGGACAAACTGGTAAAATTTGATGAAACCTGGAACTTAGTTAAAGGTAGCCTACTGAAAGATGCTGGAATAATTGTGAGGCTTGCTGCTGTTGCTGCTGCTAAGTCGCTTCAGTCGTGTCCGACTCTGTGAGACCCCAGAGACCGAAGCTCACCAGGCTCCCCCATCCCTGGGATTCTCTGGCAAGAACACTGGAGTGGGTTGACTTAAAGGAGGTCACTTCCCATAGATACAGTGTAGACATTTCAAGCATTTTCTCTACATCACACCCACTTCATTTTGACTTCACTGCAATGGGAATCTCAAGTTTTATGCTTAACTGAGTGGAAATCTTCAAATAAAAAGGTCAATAATATTTAGAAGTTCTGATCTGACCATAATGTAATAATGAGCAATTGACAAAGAAACTTCTTTTAAAATGCCATTCATTTGGTAATTATCAATAAATATATTAGTACACAATATAACAGATCAGGTGCTAAGTCGTGTCCGATTCTTTGCGACTCCATGAATCACAGCATGCCAGGCCTCTCTGTCCATCACCAACTCCCAGAAGTCACTGAGCACAATTCTTTGGCACTCAGCCTTCTTCACAGTCCAGCTTTCACATCCATACATGATCACAGGAAAAACCATCGCCTTGACTAGATGAACCTTTATTGGCAAGTAATGTCTCTGCTTTTGAATATGCATAACTTTCCTTCGAGGTAATAAGCCTTTTTAAATTTCATGGCTGAAGGCACCATCTGTACTGATTTTGGAGCCTCCCAAAATAAAGTCTGACACTATTTCCTCTGTTTCCCCATCTATTTCCCATGAAGTGATGGGACCGGATATCATGATCTTCATTTTCTGCATGTTGAGCTTTAAGCCAAATTTTTCACTCTCCACTTTCAAATTCATCAAGAGGCTTTTTAGTTCCTCTTCACTTTCTGCCATAAGGGTGGTGTCATCTGCATATCTGAGGTTCTTGATATTTCTCCCAGCTATCTTCATTCCAACTTGTGTTTCTTCCAGTCCAGCGTTTCTCAAGATGTACTCTGCTTAGAAGTTAAATAAACAGGGTGACAATACACAGCCTTGATGTACTCCTTTTCCTATTTGGAACCACTCTGTTGTTCCATGTCCAGTTTTAACTGTTGCTTCCTGACCCGCATACAAATTTCTCAAGAGGCAGAGTGGGTGGTCTGGTATTCCCATCTCTTTCAGAATTTTCCACAGTTTCCTGTGATTTACAGAGTCAAAGGCTTTGGCATAGTCAATAAAGCAGAAATAGGTATTTTTATGGAACTCTTGTTTTTTCCATGATCCAGCAGATGTTGGCAATTTGATCTCTGGTTTCTCTGCCTTTTCTAAAACCAGCTTGAGAGTGAAAAGTTTGGCTTAAAACTCAACATTCAGAAAACGAAGATAATGGCATCTGGTCCCATCACTACATGGGAAATAGATGAAGAAACAGTGGAAACAGTGTCAGACTTTATTTTTCTGGGCTCCAAAATCACTGCAGATGGTGACTGTAGCCATGAAATTAAAAGAAGCTTACTCCTTGGAAGGAAAGTTATGACCAACATAGATAGAATATTCAAAAGCAGAGACATTACTTTGCCAACAAATGTTCGCCTAGTCATGGCTTTGGTCTTTCCTGTGGCCATGTATGGATGTGAGAGCTGGACTGTGAAGAAGGCTGAGCGCCGAAGAATTGATGCTTTTGAACTGTGGTGTTGGAGAAGCCTCTTGAGAGTCCCTTGGACTGCAAGGAGATCCAACCAGTGTATTCTGAAGGAGATCAGCCCTGGAATTTCTTTGGAAGGAATGATGCTAAAGCTGAAACTCCAGTATTTTGGTCACCTCATGTGAAGCGTTGACTCATTGGAAAAGGCTCTGATACTGGGACGGATTGTGGGCAGGAGGAGAAGGGGACGACAGAGGATGAGATGGCTAGATAGCATCACTGACGCGCTGGATTTGAGTCTGAGTGACCTCCGAGAGCTGGTGATGGGCAGGGAGGCCTGGCGTGCTGCAGTTCATGGGGTTGCAAAGAGTCAGACATGACTGAGCGACTGATCTGTTCTCATCTGATCTGATTATATATATATATATATATATGGTGTACGTGATACAACTTCTGAGTTTGCACTATGGAATACATATTATGACACTACTGAGCAACTCTAGTGTACACATGACAAAGTATTGATCCCCACATAAAAGAGCAATGCCAAAAATTATTCAAAGTATTGCACAATTGTGCTCATTTCACATACTAAGCACCGTAATGCTCAAAACTCTTTGATCTAAGCTTCAAAGTATGTGAAGTAAGAACTTCGAAATACATATGCTGGATATTGAAAAGGCAGAGGAACTAGGGCTTATACTGGCCAACATCCATTGCATCCTAGAAAAACTAGGAAGTTATGAGATACCTGGGGTAGCAGGCAAGTTTGACCTTGGAGTACAACATGAAGCAGGGCAGAGACTTCCAGATTTTTCTAAGAGACCTCACCCTTCAGAGCAAACACCCTCTTCCAACAACACAAAAGATGACTTTAGAGATGGTCAATGCTGAAATCAGATTGATTATGTATCTTATGCACCCAAAGATGGAGAAGCTCTATACAGTTCAGCAAAAACAAGACTGAGTAGTGACAAGGCTCAGATGATGAATGCCTTAAAGTGAAGTTCAGACTTAAATTGAAGAAAGTATGGAAAACCACTACACCATTTGGGTTTGATGGAAGGCAAATCCTTATGATTACACAGTGGAAATGACAAATAGATTTGAGGGATTAGATCTTATAGACAGACTGCCTGGTGAACTATGGAACGAGGGGTCATGACATTCTACATGAGACAGTGATCAAGACCATACTCAAGAAAAATAAATGCAAAAAGGCAAAAAGCTTGTCTCAGGAGGCCTTACAAATAGCTTAGAATAGAAGAGAAGCTAAAGGCATAGGAGAAAAAGAAAGGTAACTCATTTGAATGAAGTTTTCCAAAGAATAACAAGGAGAGATAAGAAAGATTTCCTCAGTGATCAATGTAAAGAAATAGAGAAAAACAATAGACTGGCAAAGAACAGAGATTGCCTCAAGAATATTACAGATACCAATGGAACATTTCATGTAAAGATGGGCACAATAAAGGAGAAAAACTAAATGGAATCAACAGAAGCAGAAGATATTAAGAAGAGCTGGCAAGAGTACACAGAAGAACTGTACCAAAAAAAGATCTTATGACCCAGATAACTATGATGTTGTATTTCCTTACCTAGAACCAGACAACCTGGTATATGAAGTCAAGTAGCCCTTAGGCAACATCACTATGAACAAAGTTAGTAGAGGTGATGGGTTTCCAGTTGTGCAATTTCAAGTCCTACCAGATGATGCCATTAAAATCCTGCACTCAATATGCCAGCAAATTTGGAAAGCTCAGCATTGGCCACAGAACTGGCACTCCAGTCCCAAAGAAAGACTATGCCAAGGAATGTTCCAACTACCACACAATTGCAATTATCTCACATGCAAGCAGGGTAATGCTCAAAGTTCTCCAAGCCAGGTTTCAACAGTACACGAAGTGAGAACTTCCAGATGTTAAAGCTGGATACAGAAAAGTCAGAGGAACAGGAAATCAAATTGCCAACACCCTTTGGATCAGAGAAAAGGCAAAGGTGATCAGGAAAATCATCCACCTCGGATTTGGACTATGCCAAATGTTTTGACTGTTTGGATGACAACAAACTATGGAAAATTCTTGAAAAGATGCAAATACTAGATCTCTATAGCTGCCTCCTGAGAAATCTGTAGGCAGATCAAGAAGCAACAGATAGAACTGGACATGGAACAATGCACTAGCTTCAAATTGGGAAAGAACGTCAAGGTTGTATATTTTAATGTAGCTTTAATAACTTATACCCAGAGCACATCATGTGAAATGCCAGATTGGATGAAGCCCAAACTAGAATCAAGATTGCCTGGAGAAATATCAATAACCTCAGAAATGCAGTTGACACCACATATAGGACAGAAAGTGAAGAATAACTAAAGAGTCTGTTGATGAAAAGAAATATGAGAGTAAATAAAAGCTGGCTTAAAACTCAACATTGAAAAAATGAAGATCATTGCTTCTGGTCCCATCACTTCATATCAAATAGATGGGGAAAAATGGAAACAGTGATAGATTTCATTTTCTCGGGCCCCAAAATCACTGCAGATGGTGAGTGCAGCCATGAAAGTAAAAGGTGCTAGATCCTTGGAAGAAAATCTGTAACAATCTAGAGAGCATATTCAAAAGCAGAGGCATTACTTTGCAATTAGCAGTCTGTCAGGTCATACCTATGGCGTTTCCAGTACTCATGTATGGACGGGAGAGTTGGACTATACAGGAAGCTGAGCATGGAATAACTGATGCTTTTGAACTGTGGTGTTGGAGAAGACCCTTGAGAGTCCTTTAGACTGCGAGAGGATCAAAGTAGTCAATCCTGATGGAAATCAGCCCTGAATATTCTTTGGAAGGACTTTTGCTGAAGCTGAAACTCTGATATGTTGGCCACCTGATGCAAAGAACTGACTATAGAAAAAGACCCTGATGCTGGGAAAGCTTGAGGGCAGACGGAGAAGGGCCCAGAAGAGGATGAGATGGTCGGATGGTACAACTAATTTCATGCACATGAGTGCACATGAGTTTGAGCAAACTCTGGATGTTCATCATGGACAGTGAGGCCTGGCGTGCTGAAGACTATGGTTCTGCAGAGAGTTGCTATGACTGAGCAACTGAACAACAGCAGAATAATACATTTCAATAAGAATTTACGACACAACTTTCAAGACGTACTCAGAGAAAAAGAGAAAAATTATCAATTCACTTCTCCTGCATCCATTTTTCCTGCTATTAAAACAAGATTTTCCATATTTAAATATGACTTTCCTGAAGTACGTGAATTCTAATTTTTTTTTTTTTCATCTCAGAGAAGTGTTTTGATGAAATGATGATGCACAGAGAAATGTCAGTTCTCACAGATTCCCTTAATAAAATCACGATGTACTTAAGGAGTTAGGGGTACTTTTTCCATAACAATGAAATCTTTTGATGAGCAAATATTTAATTATTTAGAAAACATTAACTAATATAACCAAATTAGTTTGGAATATATGTAGTATCTCTTTAAGTATCAGAAGATATTACAGCCCTACCATTAACGCAGGATTTTTCAACCAAAACCCTGATACACAAGAGCTCACCACATTCTAACAGCACATTAGAAAAGTGTTGTTAATTTGCTATTAAAGTCAGTGAGCATTTTACCCAAATTAAAGAATGGAAAAACAACTTGAAGAACATCACTAGAGCCTGATAAAAGAAATTCAGTACAGGCTTAATGGTATGCAAGATTAGGGTAGATGAAACTACTGAGCCTTTTCAAAAGCAGAGGCATTATTTTCCAATTAACAGTCTGTCAGGTGATAACTATGGCGTTTCCAATACTCATGTACAGATCGGAGAGTTGGACTATACCGGAAGCTGAACATGGAATAATTAATGGAAAATATATTAAAAGTTTCCTAGTGTGTGGGCAGAATGAGAAGTTTCCTCAGAAACTAAAACAAAGCAAAATCTACACATTCTTTTAGAAAATCCAAGTGGCTTCAGAATGAAACATAAACGTGCAGAATAAAGAGTTAACAGCTAAAGTAGATATATGTATATTCAAATTATATGAGCAACTTGATGTTCCATAGGCTTTTAGGCATTCAAACCACAAATTTGAGCTCTGATGGTTAGGATGCCCTTACCTCTCATCCTGGTGTACTATTGCATAGAATGTTTTTGTTTTGTGATAAATTTGTTCCAATCAGTATTGTTCTATCATGTTTTGAAAAATAAGTATTTCTATGCTTTCAACTTTCAAAGTACATTTGCTTGTTGCTACATATATGTACTACACTTCTACGTTAAACAAATTCACTTAAAAAAAGTCGCATTTATTATCATTTTAAAAATTTTATTTATTTTGGTGGGGCCAGGTATTCATGGATGTTCAAGGGCTTTCTCTAGCTGAGGCAAGTGTTACGGTGCATTTCCATATGGTGCATAGCCTTCCCAATGTGGCTGTTTCTTTCGTTGCAGAACACTGGCTCTAATTTTGGCACATGAGCTCATGAGTTGTGGCCCATGAGCTTAGTGACACTTCATCAGCAATATGTGAGCCATGAAATTCCTGATGTTAAAGCTGGTTATAGAAAAGGCAGAGGAACCAGAGATCAAATTGCCAACATCCGCTGGATCATGGAAAAAGGAAAAGAGTTCTAGAAAAGCATCTATTTCTGCTTTACTGACTATGCCAAAGCCTCTGACTGTGTGGATCAGAAGAAACTGTGGAAAATTCGGAAAGAGATGGGAATACCAGACCACCTGATCTGCCTCTTGAGAAATTTGTATGCAGGTCAGGAAGCAACAGTTAGAACTAGACATGGACCAACAGACTGGTCCCAAATAGGTAAAGTAGTATGTCAAGGCTGTATAATGTCACCCTGTTTATTTAACTTCTATGAGAAGTACATCATGAGAAACGCTGGACTGGAAGAAACACAAGTTGGAATCAAGATTGCTGGGAGAAATATCAATCACCTCAGATATGCAGATGACATCACCCTTATGGCAGAAAGTGAAGAGGAATTCAAAAGCCTCATGATGAAAGTGAAAGTGGAGAGTGAAAAGGTTGGCTTAACGCTCAACATTCAGAAAACGAAGATCATGGCATCCGGTCCCATCACTACATGGGAAATAGATAGGGAAACAGTTGAAACAGTGTCAGACTTTATTTTTCTGGGCTCCAAAATCACTGCAGATGGTGACTGTAGCCATGAAATTAAAAGACGCTTACTCCTTGGAAGGAAAGTTATGACCAACCTAGATAGCATATTCAAAAGCAGAGACATTACTTTGCCAACAAATGTTCGCCTAGTCAAGGCTATGATCTTTCCTGTGGTCATGTATGGATGTGAGAGCTGGATTGTGAAGAAGGCTGAGTGCCGAAGAATTAATGCTTTTGAACTGTGGTGTTGGAGAAGACTCTTGAGAGTCCCTTGGACTGCAAGGAGAACCAAAAAGTCCATTCTGAAGGAGTTCAGCCCTGGAATTTTTTTGGAAGGAATGATGCTAAAGCTGAATCTCCAGTATTTTGGCTACCTCATGTGAAGAGTTGACTCATTGGAGTAGACTCTGATGCTAGGAGGGATTGGGGGCAGGAGGAGAAGGGGACGACAGAGGATGAGATGGCTGGATGGCATCACTGACTCGATGGATGTGAGTCTGAGTGACCTCCAGGAGTTGGTGATGGACAGGAAGGGCTGGCGTGCTGTGATTCATGGGGTCGCAAAGAGTCAGACACGATTGAGCAACTGATCTGATCTGATGTGGGATCTATCTGGACAAGGATCATTTGGAAGCTGATTATTAACCAATCAATCACTAGGGTAGTTCTGAACAAACCTATCTAGAAGTTTGATACAGTACATTGAAATCCGAGAACTACTTCTTAAGTAGATACTGTGTTGCTTTTGGGGATTCTTCTGGTGGCACTTTGGTAAAGAATCCACCTCCCAACATAGGTGACCTAGGGTTGAGAAATCCCTGAGTTGCGAAGATAGATCTTCTGGAAGAGAGAATGGAAACCAACCTCAGTATTTTTGACTGAGAAATCCCACGCACAGAGGAGCCTGGTGGGTTATAGTTCATGGAGATGAAAAAGCGGAGAATATAACTTAGCAACTAATCACAACCACCACCACCATGTTATTTGGGGAGACAAAGTAGTTTGCTTAAATGACCTATGTCTTGAATGTCTGAAAAGTATAAAGTATTGATTATTAAAACTATGCATGACTAAAAGACATTTCTATTTTATTGTGAGTAAAAAATCCTTTACAACATTGATTATGAATGCTTATAGCGTATTGCCAGAGAACTTAGGCAATCTTTATAAAAATTTATTTAGTTCTCTTTTGAAGTCATGTCTTACAACTGCAACTGATTTCAATTATGTTCTTGTTTTGGTATTCATCTTGAATTAGATTTTTTTTTTTTTTCATTTTTGAAAGCAGCATTTCAGTAGGTTTAAATCATTTATTTAATCATTTAATGTTTTCTAATACAATAATTTGTTCCGAAAAAGGAAATAACATTCCACTTCTCCTCTGATTTTACATGCAAAAGAGAGTAGTAAAGTTTATTGCTTTATGTATGTATTTTTTTTCAGGATTAAAATACACTTTCTAAGACAGACTTACAAATTTCAAGCTTTTCAAGCATCTTTTTTTTTTTTTTTTTTAATCTATTTTTGTTGCTGGTCTGCTTATTCCCACAGTTGTGTGACCCTCTGGACCATCAAACTCCTCTGTCCGTGGGGATTCTCCAGGTAAGAATGCTGGAATAGGTTGTCAGGCCACTCTTCCAGTGGATCTCTCTTAGCTGATGGATTTTTTTTACCATCTGAACCACAAAGGAAGCCTAAAGAATACTGCAGTGAGTAGTCTATTGCTTCTCTAGAGAATCCTCCCAAACTAGAAATCAAACTGAGGTCTCCTGCATTGCAGCACATTCTGATGCAGGTGACCTACCAGCATAGCCCTGGCTTCTGCTAAAAAGTACCAATTGTCATTCCTTATGTGAACGCACTGATCACATGTCATGATTAAGTAGGAGACAAACTTTCAGTACAAAGTTTCATGCTTGAGGTGAAACACAATTTTTCCTTCAAGAAAATATGCTATATGGTTGAAAATACCCAATAAACAATACATACAAAAATTAGAATAAATATTCATACAAACTCAAGGACCATAGCGTGAGAAATGGTCTTTCATACAGTTTTGAGAGGAGTGTTCTGAAGATGTAGGGGCAGAGCCAGTACATATAGAAATTTATTTAAAGTGGAAAATCAATGACTGAAACGCATGTCATGATAAAAGGATCCTGTTAACCACAAAATACAGATGTGCAAGCAGTAATGTTAGTGTTTTCCTAAGCAAGAACATGGAATCATTCCACTTCTTTCTTATTTTAACTGACTAGGACCACACAACCCCAAAGCACAGAAATGCCGCATCTTGTTTTCTCATTCTGAATTTCTCAGAGGGTGCATTGATGGTAGACAACAGCAGTAGATTTTGACTTCCCCCATTCAAGTGGACAACCAGTGACTATTCTTCACGGTTAAAGCAGATGTATGATATTTGTTTCACAGGTCAAAAATAGGGTGTCTAGCATAAAGTTCAACCAAAATTATATCTAGCCAGCATGTTCACTAATACTTAAATAGATGAAAAGGTCTTCCATCACTATGAAAAACTATCCTAAACATTTAATTTCTGAAGGGAACACATTTTGGTCTGTTTGTTTGTTTACACTAACTTTAAACTTCATTCCATCACTCCAACATTGGATACACAGACTAGGGGCTCGACCCTGATAACACCAACAGTCCCTAGCTTAGTGGACCTAAATAATTCAAACAGAGAGATCTGTAATGAACCTCAAGAGGCTGCTGTGTCCCAAACCTAAGGATATTGATTCAGGTCCTTTTAGAGATATATAAACTTTCTCTTTAATTCTTCCATCAACAGAAATTTTCTGAGGGAATTTGTTATTCCAAAGAAGATAACAGATATAAATTAAGTAAAGAAACGATCAGGCAAGAGCACTGATTAACACATTCAGTTCAGTTCAGTCGCTCGAATCTTTGCGACCACATGAATTGCAGCACTCCAGGTCTCCCTGTCCAACACTAACTTTCTGGGTTCATTCAAACTCATGTCCATGGAGTCAGTCATACCATCCCGCCATTTCATCCTCTGTCATCCCCTTCTTCCCCGGCCCCCAATCCTTTAGAGTATCAGAGTCTTTTCCAGTGTGTCAACACTTCGCATGAGGTGGCCAAAGTACTGGCATTTCACCTTCAGCATCAGTCCTTCCAAAGAACACCCAGGACAGATCTCCTTTAGAATGGACTGGTTGGATCTCCTTGCAGTACAGGGGACTCTCAAGAGTCTTCTTCAACACCACAGTTCAAAAGCATCAATTCTTCAGTGCTCAGCTTTCTTCACAATCCAACTCTAACATCCATACATAACTACTGAAAAAACCATAGCCTTGCAAGACTAGATGGACCTTTGTTGGCAAAGTAATGTCTCTGCTTTTGAATATGCTATCTAGGTTGGTCACAACTTTCCTTCCAAGGAGTAAGCGTCTTTTATTTCATGGCTACAATCACCATCTGCAGTAATTTTGGAGCCCCGCAAAATAAAGTCTAACACTGTTTCCACTGTTTCCCCATCGATTTCCCATGAAGCGATGGGATCAAATGTGATGATCTTAGGTCTCTGAAAGTTGAGCTTTAAGCCAAATTTTTCACTCTCCTCTTTCTCTTTCAAGAAAGGCTTTTTCGATCCTTTTCACTTTCTGCCATAAGGGTGGTGTCATCTGCACCTCTGAGGTTATTGACATTTCTCCTGTAAATTTTGATTCCAGCTTGTGCTTTTTCCAGCCCAGCTTTTCTCATGCATATAAATTAAATAAGGATGGTGACAATACACAGTCATAACATATTCCTTTTCCTATTTGGAAAATATCTGTTGTTCCATGTCCAATTCTAACTGTTGCTTCCTGAACTGCATACAGGTTTCTCAAGACGTAGGTCAGATCAGATCCGATCAGATCAGTCGCTCAGTCATGTCGGACTCTTTGCGACCCCATGAACTGCAGCACTCCAGGCCTCCCTATCCATCACCAGCTCTCTGAGGTCACTCATACTAACATTCATCGAGTCAGTGATGCCATCCAGCCATCTCATCCTCTGTCGTCCCCTTCTCCTCCTGCCCTCAATCCCTCCCAGCAACAGAGTCTTGTCCAATGAGTCAACACTTCTCATGAGGTGACCAAAATACTGGAGTTTCAGCTTTAGCATCATTTCTTCCAAAGAAATCCCAGGGCTGATCTCCTTCAGAATGGACTGGTTAGAACTCCTTGCAGTCCAAGGGACTCTCAAGAGTCTTCTCCAACACCACAGTTCAAAAGCATCAATTCTTCGGCACTCAGCCTTCTTCACAGTCCAGCTCTCACATCCATATATGACCACAGGAAAGACCATAGCCTTGACTAGGCGAAGCTTTGTTGGCAAAATGATGTCTCTGCTTTTGAATATGCTATCTAGGTTGGCCACAACCTTCCTTCCAAGGAGTAAGCGTCTTTTAATTTCATGGCTGCAGTCACCATCTGCAGTGATTTTGGAGCCCAGAAATATAAAGTCTGACACTGTTCCCACTGTTTCTCGATCTATTTTCCATGTAGTGATGGGACCGGATGCCATGATCTTCGTTTTCTGAATGTTGAGCTTTAAGCCAACCTTTTCACACTCCACTTTCACTTTCATCAAGAGACTTTTGAGTTCCTCTTCACTTTCTGCCATAAGGGTGGTGTCATCTGCATATCTGAGGTTATTGATATTTCTCCCAGCAGTCTTGATTCCAGCTTGTGTTTCCTCCAGTCCAGCATTTCTCATGATGTACTCTGCATATAAGTTAAATAAACAGGGTGACAATATACAGCCTTGACGTACTCCTTTTCCTATTTGGAACCAGTCTGTTGTTCCATGATCAGTTCTAACTGTTGCTTCCTGACCTGCATACAGATTTCTCAAGAGGCAGATCAGGCGTGCTGGTATTCCCATCTCTCTCAGAATTTTCCACAGTTGATTGAGTTCTACACAGTCAAAGTCTTTGGCTTAGTCAATAAAGCAGAAATAGATGTTTTTCTGGAACTCTCTTGCTTTTTCTATGATCCAGCAGATGTTGGCAATTTGATCTCTGGTTCCTCTGCCTTTTCTAAATCCAGCTTGAACATCAGGAAGTTCACGGTTCACATATTGCTGAAGCCTGGCTTGGAGAATTTTGAGCATTACTTTACTAGCTTGTGAGATGACTGCAATTGTGCGGTAGTTTGAGCACTCTTTGGCATTGCCTTTCTTTGGGATTGGGATGAAAACTGACCTTTTCCAATCTTGTGGCCACTGCTGCGTTTTCCAAATGTGCTGGCATGTTGAGTGCAGCACTTTCACAGCATCATCTTTCAGGATTTGAAATAGCTCCACTGGAATTTCATCACCTCCACTAGCTTTGTTCCTAGTGATGCTTTCTAAGGCCCACTTGACTTCACATTCTAGGATGTCTGGCTCTAGGTCAGAGCTAATTAATGAATATGATAATTTTGCGGATTATAAATTATTACACAGAAGCCTTTTGCATTGCTATACATTAACAATGAGAAAACAGAAAGACAAATTAATGAAACAATCCTGTTCACCTTTGCAATGAAAAGAATAGCATTAGTTCAGTTCAGTTCAGTCACTCAGTCCTGTCTGACTCTGCAACCGCATGAATTGCAGCATGCCATGCCTCCCACTTATCTCACACGCTAGTAAAGTAATGCTCAAAATTCTCCAAGCCAGGATTCAGCAATATGTGAACCGTAAACTTCCTGATGTTCAAGCTGGTTTTAGTAAAGGCAGAGGAACCAGAGATCAAATTGCCAACATCCGCTGGATTATGGAAAAAGCAAGAGAGTTCCAGAAAAGCATCTATTTCTGCTTTATTGACTATGCCAAGGACTTTGATCGTGTGGATCATAATAAACAGTGAAGATTCTGAAACAGACGGGTATTCTAGACCACCTGACTTGCTTTGGTGAAACCTATATGCAGGTCAGGAAGCAACAGTTAGACCTGGGCATGGAACAACAGACTGGTTTCAAATATTAAAAGGAGGACATCAAGGCTTTGTATTAACACCCTGCTTATTTAAATTGTAGGCAGAGTACATCATGAGAAATGCTTGGCTGAAAGAAGCACAAGCTGGAATTCGTATTACCAGGAGAAATATCAATAACCTCAGATAGTCAGATGACACCAACCTTAGTGCAGAAAGTGAAGAAGGAACTAAAAATCCTCTTGATGAAAGTGAAAGAGTAGAGTGGAAAAGTTGACGTAAAGCTCAACATTCTGAACATGAAGACCAACACCTGGAATCCATTCAGACTTATGTCGATCGAGTCAGTGATGCCATTCTGGTTGGCATCATTGACTCGATGGATGTGAGTCTGAATAAATGTGATCTCATACTCTGCCATCCCCTTCTCCTCATGCCCCCAACCCCCTCCCAGCATCAAAGTCTTTTCCAAGAAGTCAACTCTTTGCATGAGGTGGCCAAAGTACAGGAGTTTCAGCTTTAGCATCATTCCTTCCAAAGAAATCCCAGGGCTGATCTCCTTCAGAATGGACTAGTTGGATCTCCTTGCAGTTCAAGGGACTCAAGAGTCTTCTCCAACATCACAGTTCAAAACCATCAATTCTTTGGTGCTCAGCTTTCTTCACAGTCCAACTCTCACATCCATACATGATGACTGGAAAAAAATATAGCCTTAAACTAGAGAGATTTTTGATGGCAAAATGTCTCTGCTTTTCAATATGCTATCTAGATTGGTCATAACTTTTCTTCCAAGGAGTATGCATTGTTTAATTTCATGGCAGCAGTAACCATCTGCAGTGATTTTGGAGCCCAGACAAATAAAGTCTGACACTGTTTCCAGTCTTTCCCATCCAATTCACATGAAGTGATGGGACTGGATGCCATGATCTTCGTTTTCTGAAAGTTGAGCTTGAAGCCAACTTTTTCACTCTCCACTTTCACTTTCATTGATAGGCATTTTAGTTCCTCCTAACTTTCTGCCATAAGGGGAGTGTCATCTGCACCTCTGGGGTTATTGATGTTTCTCCCGGCAATCTTGATTCCAGCTTATGGTTCTTCCAGCCCCGCATTTCTCATGATGTACTCTGCATACAAGTTAAATAAGCAGGTTGACAATATACCGACCTTATGTACTCCTTTTCTTATTTGAAACCAGTCTGTCGTTCCATGTCCAGTTCTAACTGTTGCATCTTAGCCTGCATATAGGTTTCTCAAGGGGCAGGTCAGGTGGTCTGGTATTCCCATCTCTTTCGGAATTTTCCACAATTTATTGTGACCCACACAGTCAAAGGCTTTGGCATAGTCAATAGAGCAGAAATAGATTTTTTTTTTTTTTTTTCCTGGAACTCTCTTGCTTTTTCTATGATCCAGCGTATGTTGGCAATTTGATCTCTGGTTCCTCCGCCTTTTCTAAAACTAGCATGAACATGTGGAAGTTCACGGTTCATATATTGCTGAAGCGTGGCTTGGAGAAGTTTGAGCATTACTTTACTAGCATGTGAGATGAGTGCAATTGTTTGGTAGTTTGAGAATTCTTTGGCATTGCCTTTCTTTGGGATTGGAATGAAAACTGATCTTTTCCAGTCCTGTGGCCACTTCTGAAGTGTAAATTTACATTTAAAAAAGACATATGTATATATAGAAAACTATAAAACAATAATGACAGAAAGAAAAGATGAGACAAATGGAGAATTATACCTGGCTCATGGACTTGAATAAACAATAGACTGAAAATGGGTACACAAACAAAGCCATCTACAATTTCCTTAGGGTTGTATACCAGCTGTAAAAGAATGAAACCTCAACCATTATCAAGTTACCAATTGTATTCTTCACAGAACTAGAAGAAATACATTCACAGTATGTATTCTTTCACAGTTCACAGTATACATACTTTCACAGTAAGTATAGAAACCCAAGGGAACCTCTAATAGCAAAAGCAATCTTTAGAAAAAATGGAAATGGAGGAATCAACCTGCCTGACTTCAGAATATACTTAAATCTAGTCATCAAGACAGTAGCACAAAGACAGAAATCTAGATCAATGGAACAAAATAGAAAGAATAGAGGTAAGCCCACGCACCTATGGACATCTTAATTTTGGCAAAGGAGGGCAGAATATACAATGGAGAAAAGACAACCTCTTTAACAAGTGGTACTGGGAAAAAACAATCAACCAGATGTAAAAGAATGAAACCACAACCCTTCCTAACACCAAATGCAAAACTAAACTCAAAATGGATTAAACACTCCCCGAACAGGAATTTTGCTTTTTTGTATTTCTTTTTCTTAGGGGTGGTCTTTTTCCTTGTCTGCTGCACAATGTCACAAACCTCCATCCATAGTTCATCTGGCACTCTGTCTATCAGATGGAATCCCTTAAATCTTGGCTTGGGTATCAGAACTCTGCAAAGGATGGCTTCGGTTGATCCTGTCACTACTCTTGGTCCCATAGTGTTAAGGTGATAGGATAAGCTGGGATGTGTTCTCACCTGGAGGCTGGAAGGAAAGAGAACCACTTTGAAAGGGTCTCTGTACAGTCAATGGCAGACTTCAGTTATTGTGGAACCCATTAGTTATGGCCTTTACCACAATGCTGCCCCTTTGTATCTCCACATTTAGTGATTCTTCATCTGTAAATTTATCTCCATAGAGAGAATTCCATTTCTAAATATAGAATTCTCTGAATGTCACATACTGACATGTGGGCAAAATTTTACTACATAAAGCAAAGAACTCAATAGTTCACATATGAATACATGCATCTAATTTTCCTCTCTGAAATGTGAAATACTCTGTATTTCACCTGGGAAAATAACAGCAACAAACTTTCCAAAACAAAATTGGAATTGTCTATGTTTCATATGAAAATCTGTGTGTATGCATTCCCACTTGAAATTAGGAATTTTATGTTTTACACATGTGAAAAACTAGGTGCTATCTTTTCTCCAAGGAAGGACGGTGGTGAGGGCCAGCGCACTAAGTGCGGCCGAGAAGAGCCCCACGACCGAGATCAGGAAGGGCGGCGGTGAGGAGAGACCCCCTCGTCCAAGGTAAGGTGCGATGGCTGTGCTTCGCTGGCTGGGAGCAGCCGGGAGCAGCCGGGATGAGATAACCCACGCCCAAGGTAAGAGAAACCCAAGTAAGACAGTAGGTCTTGTAAGAGGGCATCAGAGGGCAAATACATTAAAACCGTTCTCACAGAAAACTAGTCAATCTAATCACACAAGGACCACACCCTTGTCTAACTCAATGAAATTAAGCCATGCCCCAGGGGCAACCTGGGATGGGTGGGTCATGGTGGAGAGAGATGACAGGGTGTGGTCTGCTGGAGAAGGGAATGGCAAACTACTTCAGTATTCTTGCCTTGAGAACCCCATGAACAGTATGAAAAAACAAAATGATAGGATACTGAAAGAGAAACGCCCCAGGTCAGTAGAGGCCCAATATGCTACTGGAGATCAGTGGAGAAATAACTCCAGAAAGAATGAAGGGATGGAGCCAAAACAAAGAGAATACCCAGCTGTGATGTGTCTTGTGATAGAAGCAAAGTCCCATGCTGTAAAGAGCAATACTGCATAGGAACCTGGAATGTCAGGTCCATGAATCAAGGCAAATTGGAAGTGGTCAAACAAGAGATGGCAAGAGTGAATGTTGACATTCTAGGAATTATAGCCTTGACTAGAGAGATTTTTGATGGCAAAATGTCTCTGCTTTACAATATGCTATCTAGATTGGTCATAACTTTTCTTCCAAGGAGTATGCATTGTTGAATTTCATGGCTGCAGTCACGATCTGCAGTGATTTTGGAGCCCAGAAAAATAAAGACTGACATTGTTTCCACTGTTTATTCATTTATTTCCCATTTAGTGATGGGACCACATGCCATTATCTTTGTTTTCTGAAAGGTGAGCTTTAAGCCAAACTTTTCACTCTCAAGTTGGTTTTAGAAAAGACAGAGAAACCAGAGATCAAATTGACAACATCTGCTGGATCATGGAAAAAGCAAGAGTTCCATAAAAATATCTATTTCTGCTTTATTGACTATGCCAAAGCCTTTGACTGTGTAGATCACAGGAAACTCTGGAAAATTCTGAAAGAGATGGGAATACCAGACCACCTGACCTGCCTCTTGAGAAATTTGTATGCAGGTCAGGAAGCAACATTTAAAACTGGACATGGAACACCAGAGTGGTTCCAAATAGTAAAGGAGTACATCAAGACTGTGCATTGTCACCCTGTTTATTTAACTTCTAAGAACAGTACATCATGAGAAATGCTGGACTGGAAGAAACACAAGTTGGATTGAAGATTGCTGGGAGAAATATCAAGAACCTCAGATATGCAGATGACACCACCCTTATGGCAGAAAGTGAAGAGGAACTAAAAGCCTCTTGATGAATTTGAAAGTGGAGAATGAAAAATTTGGCTTAAAGCTCAACATGCAGAAAATGAAGATCATGATATCCGGTCCCATCACTTCATGGGAAATAGATGGGGAAACAGTGGAAATAGTGTCAGACTTTATTTTGGGAGGCTCCAAAATCAGTACAGATGGTGACTTCAGCCATGAAATTAAAAAAGGCTTATTACTTCGAAAGAAAGTTATGCATTTTCAAAACCAGAGACATTACTTGCCAACAAAGGTTCATCTAGTCAAGGCGATGGTTTTTCCTGTGATCATGTATGGATGTGAAAGTTGGACTGTGAAGAAGGCTGAGTGCCAAAGAATTGCTCTCAGTGACTTCTGGGAGATGGTGATGGACAGGGAGGCCTGGCATGCTGTGATTCATGGAGTCGCAAAGAATCGGACACGACTTAGCAACTGATCTGATATATTGTGTATTAATATATTTATTGATAATTACCAAATGAATGGCATTTTAAAAGAGGTTTCTTTGTCAATTGCTCATTATTACATTATGGTCTGATCAGAACTTCTAAATACTATTGACCTTTTTATTTGAAAATTTCCACTCAGTTAAGCATATAAAACTTGAGATTCCCATTGCAGTGAAGTCCAAATGAAGTGGGTATGATGTAGAGAAAATGCTTGTAATGTCTAAACTGTATCTATGGGAAATGACCTCCTTTAAGTCAACTCACTCCAGTGTTCTTGCCGGAGAATCCCAGGGATGGGGGACCCTGGTGAGCTTCGGTCTCTGGGGTCGCACAGAGTCAGAAACGACTGAAACGACTTAGCAGCAGCAGCAGCAGCAAGCCTCACAATTATTCCAGTATCTTTCAGTAGGGTACCTTTAACTAAGTTCCAGGTTTTTATCAAATTTTACCAGTTTTTCCACAATTGTTCATTTCCATATTCATATCCCATATAAGATGCCAAATTGCATGAGAATATATAATGAAAATTTACAGATACCTCCATTAGTTTACTCTGATCTTCAGTTCAGTCCAGT
The DNA here is from genome assembly GCA_935064755.1 of Tragelaphus eurycerus. Classification (NCBI taxonomy): domain Eukaryota; kingdom Metazoa; phylum Chordata; class Mammalia; order Artiodactyla; family Bovidae; genus Tragelaphus; species Tragelaphus eurycerus. The sequence goes on from CAKXYN010000326.1 coordinate 427,132, forward strand.
CATTTAGTTGTGTCCGACTCTTTGTGACTCCATGAATCACAGCACGCCAGGCGTCCCTATCCATCACCAACTCCCGGAGTTCACTCAGATTCATATCCACCGAGTCAGTGATGCCACCCAGCCATCTCATCTTCTGTCATCCCCTTTTCCTCCTGCCCCCAATCCCTCCCAGCATCAGTCTTTTCCAGTGAGTCAACACTTTGCATGAGGTGACCAAAGTACTGGAGTTTCAGCTTTAACATTATTTCTTCCAAAGTAATCCCAGGGCTGATCTCCCTCTTGTCTTAGCAGTTTCTTAAACTTTCCTTGTCTTTCATGACTTTTGACAATTTTCAGGAGTTCTTCAGGGACAGGTATTTTACAGAATGACTCTCAATATGGGTTTGACATGTTTCTCCTCGTTGCACAGGGGATTATATACTTTTAGAACTATACCTCCCAGGCAATATATCTTTCTCATCACTTCCCATCAAGGATTCATACTATCAGTATGACTTACCAGTAGTTCCTCTGCTATAAAGTTATCTCTTTCCCCCTGACATATTCTGTCCTTTGGAAACAAGTCACTAAACCCAGCCTATACTTGGGGAGGGGCATGGACTCTCATCTTGAGGAAAATATCTAAGAGATACACAAATTACTGAGAATACAAATTAATTGAAACACATTTATAAGGAAGATCTGGTTCTTCAAGCAATGGCTTTTAATTTTAAATGAATTAAATTAGACAAAAGTAAAGATTTAATAGGTTTCCCAAGTGATGCTAGTGATAAGGAAACTGCCTGCCAATGCAGGAGACATAAAAAATGCGAGTTCAATCCCTGGGTCGGGAAGATGCCCTGGAAAGGGAAATGGCAACCCACTCCAGTGTGTTGCCTAGAGAATCCCATGGACAGAAGAGCCTAACGGGCTAGAGTCCATGCGGTCACAAAGAGTTGGACAGGACTGAGAATGCTCAAACTATGGCACAATTGGACTCATCACAAATGGTAGTAAAGTAATGCTCAAAATTCTCCAAGACAGGCTTCAGCAATACATGAACCGTGAATTTCCTGATGTTCCAACTGGTTGTAGAAAAGGCAGAGGAACCAGAGATCAAATTGCCAACATCCGCTGGATTATAAAAAAGCAACAGAGTTCCAGAAAAACATCTATTTCTGCTTTATTGACTATGCCAAATCCTTTGACTGTGTGGATCACAAGAAACTGTGGAAAATTCTGAAAGAGATGGGATTACCAGACCACCTGACCTGCTTCTTGAGAAATTTGTATGTAGGTCAGGAAGCAACAGTTAGAGCTGGACATGGAAAAACAGACTGGTTCAAATAGGACGAGTATATTGTCACTCTGCTTATTTAAATTATATGCAGTGTACATCATGAGAAACTCTGGTCTGGAAGAAACACAAGCTGGAATGAAGATTGCTCGGAGAAATATCAAGAACCTCAGATATGCAGAAGACATCAACCTTATGGCAGAAAGTGAAGAGGAACTAAAAAGCCTCTTGATGAAATTGAAAGTGGAGAGTGAAAAAGTTGGGTTAAAGCTCAACATTCAGAAAACGAATATCATGGCATCCAGTCCCATCACTTCATGGGAAATAGATGGGGAAAGAGTGGGAGCCGTGTCAAAGTTTATTTTTGGGGGTTCCAAAATCACTGCAGATGGTGACTTCAGCCATGAAATTAAAAGACGCTTCCTTCTCGGAAGGAGTTATGACCAACCCAGATAACTTGTTCAAAAGCAGAGACATCACTTTGCCAGCAAAGGTCCATCTAGTCAAGGCTATGGTTTTTCCTGTGGTCAGGTATGGATGTGAGAGTTGGACTGTGAAGAAGGCTGAGTGCTGAAGAATTATGTTTTTGAACTGTAGTGTTGGACAAGACTCTTGAGAGTATCATGGACTACAAGAAGAGCGATACAGTCCATTTTGAAGGAGATCAGCCCTGGGTTTTATTTGGAAGGAATGATGCTAAAGTTGAAACTCCCGTACTTTGGCCACCTCATGCAAAGTGTTGACTCATTGGAGAGGACTCTGATGCAGGGAGGGATTGGGGGCAGGAGGAAAAGGGGAGGACAGAGGATGAGATGGCTGGATAGCATCACTGACTCGATGGATGTGAATTTGAGTGACCTCAGGGAGTTGGTGATGGATAGAGAGACCTGACGTTCTGCGATTCTTCGTGTTGCAAAAAGTTGAACATGACTGAAGGACAACTGAACTGAACTGAAGTGACTGAGCATACGCAAGGATTTAATACCTCTGTCACACTAGCTACATTGTAACATCTCTGTGGCATATTAGACAAGGAGATACAAAACCTTTTCATTGGGAATTCCCTAGTGATCTGGTAGTTAGGGCTTTGTGTTTGCAATGGAGGGGGCAGAAACTTGATCCTTAGTTGAAGATGTATGATTCCTTAAGACTTACAGCAAACAAACAAAAATTCCTATAAAATGAACACTCCAAATGAAAAACCAGATAACGTATATAAATACATTACCTCACAGAAGAGCAAAATATACATTTATTTATGTGAAAAGCTGATCGTCCTTATTAGGGAATAAATGTAGCAGTGATTTAAATATTTTATATTGCTACCTAAACATCTGTGAATAACACTTACTTAGATTATTATTTTTCCAACTTTTCTTCTTTTCAAATGTAATGCACATTAACACATGAAATTGCTTTAGCTCTGTCTCAAAAATTTTGCTGTTTTCAATACAATTCAGCTCAAATATTTTCTTTTTTTCATAAAAATTTCTCTTGGGAGCTACAAGTTATTTAGCTTCAGAAGCAGGAATCATTTCAGTTCAGTTCAGTAGCTCAGTCATGTCTGACTCTTTGCGACCCCATGAATCGCAGCACGCCAGGCCTCCCTGTCCATCACCAGAGTTCACCCAGACTCACGTCCATCGAGTTAGTGATGCCATCCAGCCATCTCATCCTCTACCGTCCCCTTCTCCTCATGCCCCCAATCCTTTACAGCATCAGAGCCTTTTCCAATGAGTCAACTCTTCTCATGAGGTGGCCAAAGTACTGGAGTTTCAGCTTTAGCATCATTCCTTCCAAAGAACACCCAGGGCTGATCTCCTTCAGAATGGACTGGTTGGATCTCCTTGCAGTTCAAGGGACTCTCAAGAGTCTTCTCCAACACCACAGTTCAAAAGCATCAATTCTTCGGCGCTCAGCCTTCTTCACAGTCCAACTCTCACATCCATACACGACCGCAGGTATAATCATAGCCTTGACTAGACAGACCTTTGATGGCAAAGTGATGTCTCTGCATTTGAATATGCTATCCAGGTTGGTTATAACTTTCCTTCCAAGGAGTAAGTGTATTTTAATTTCATGGCTATTTTGCTACTGACTATATGGCTTAGTCAGTAACAAATCTGCCTGCAATGCAGGAGACTCAGGTTTGAAAACTGGGTCATAAAAGTCCTCTGGAGAAGGTAATGCCAAGCCATTGTGGTATTCTTGCCTGGGAAAACCCATGGACAGCGGAGCCTAATGGGCTATCTATGTGGTTGCAAGAGTCACATATCACTTAGCAATTTTACCACTACCACGTGGATTATTAGAAAATCTCATATCCATATATACAGATATAACTATCTTAGAGAAATTACTATTAAACACATATCCATGTTCAAAGGCAGCTTATTCAAAAATGCAAAATAAGAGCCTCAGATTTCAGGCACAGTAAAATGGACATATAAGACTATGCCCATTCATCCAAGGGAATTCTACCCAGTAATAAAAAGGAATGTTCCACAGCTACATATATTAAAAATGCATCCCCAATCAAAAAATGAGCCAAAGAACTAAATAGACATTTCTCCAAAGAAGACATACAGATAGCTAACAAACACATGAAAAGATGCTCAACATCACTCATTATCAGACAAATGCAAATCAAAACCACTTGAGGTACAATTTCACGCCAGTCAGAATGGCTACCATCCAAAAGTCTACAAGCAATAAATGCTGGAGAGGGTGTGGGGAAAAGGAAACCCTCTTACACTGTTGGTGGGAAGGCAAACTAGTACAGCCACTTTGGAGAACAGTATGGAGATTCCTCACAAAACTGGGAATAGAACTGCCTTATGATCCAGCAATCCCACTGCAGGCATACACACTGAGAAAACCGAATTGAAAGAAACACATGTACCCCAATGTTCATAGCAGCACTGTTTACAATAGCCAGGACTTGGAAGCAACCTAGATGTCCATCCGCAGATGAATGGATAAGAAAGCAGTGGTACATATACACAATGGAGTATTATTCAGCCATTAAAAAGATACATTTGAATCAGTTCTAATGAGGGGGATGGAACCGGAGCCTATTATACAGAGTGAAGTAAGCCAGAAACAAAAACAGAAATACAGTATACTAACACACATATATGGAATTTAGAAAGATGGTAACAATTATCCTGTTTATGAGACAGCAAAAGAGACACGGATGTACGGAACAGAATTTTGGACTCTGGGAATGGGATAGGGTGGGATGATTTGGGAGAATAGCATTGAAATATGTATAATATATCTGAAATGAGTCGCCTGTCGAGGTACGATGCCTGATAACGGATGCCTGGGACTGGTGCACTGGGAAGACCCAGAGGGATGGTATGGGGAGGCAGGAGGGAGGAGGATTCAGGATGGGGAACACATGCATACTTGTGGCGGATCCATCTTGATGTATGGCAAAAGCAATACAATATTGTTAAGTTAAGCAAAATAAAACTTAAATTAAAAACAAATAAAAATAATGCATCTCACTTATTTGAAAGAAAACAAAGACTATGGGAACAAAAATTCTATTGTGTGATTCTATCTATTTAAAATTTGAAACAAAGGAAAATGAATCTCTGGTGCTAGAGTTCAGAGAAATGGTTACTTTGGGGATCAGAGAGTGGCCAGGAAGGAACATGGAGATTTCAAAGCTACTTGATGGTGGAGAGATGGAACGAGTAGAGTCTCAGTTACATTAAAACCAGACTTTATTTTGGGGGCTCCAAAATAAATGTGGATGACTATTGAGGCCCTGAAATTAAAAGACACCCACTCTGTGGAAGAAAAGCTGTGACAAAGATTGATAGCATATTGAAAGACAGAGATATTACTGCCAACTAACGTTCATAAAGTCAAAGCTATGGTTTTCCCAGGAGTCAGATACAGATGGAAGAGCTGGTCTGAAGGCTGGATCAATGCTGAAGAATTGATCTGTTTGAACTGTGGTGCTGGAGAATGGAGAAAACTCTAAAGAATCCCTTGGACTGCAAGGAGATCCAACCAGTCAATCCTAAAGGAAATCCACCCTGAATATTCAAAGGAAGAACTGATGCTGAAGCTCCAATAATTTGGCCACCTGATGGGAAGAATTAACTTATTGGAAAAATCCCTGATGCTGGGAAATATTGAAGGAAGGAGCACAAGAGGTGACAGAGGACAAGATGGTTGGATGGCATCAGCAACCCAATGGAATGAGTTTGAGCAAGCCTCAGGACGTGGTGATGGACTGGGAAGCCTGGTGTACTGAAGTTTATAGGGTCACAGGGAGTCAGACACGACTGAGCAGCTGAACAACAAAAGTCAAGCAAGGCCTTTATGTACACCTGGCTGAACCTCAATAGGGCTTTTTTGAATTTCTGGAGGTGAGTAGAACATAATTTTTAGCCAGATCCCTTGCTGAAACAGGTCTGGAGTAGTTTGTCTTCATAGCCATTCGTCTTTGTAATTTTTCTAGGTGGCACTTGGGAGTCAGTGTTCCTCACGACGATGGATGCTGTCTCTCTTAGGGAAATCAACTCAGTCTCAGCTGAACTGAAGTTTGGATCATGACCTCTGTTTCAGGAGGCAGCCCTCGCAATTGCTCTGGCTTTTTGAATGACTGATGATTATTGGTTTGATGCTCTGTATTTTCCTTCGGCTTCAATAACTGTAGCAGGCACTTAGAACATGGAAAGACCCTTTTGTTCCAGTGCCTCCATGTGTGATTTATGAAGGATATTGCCAGTTTGAAAATTTTGAGGCAAAACAGACAAAGCAAATTGTTTGTGTTTCCATGCCATGTTCTAAAATTTGCCTCTATATCAGCAAAGGCTGAAGATCTGTAATTGCAAATGCAGCATTCATAGGGCATTTTGCCAGGTTTGTGACCAACCTTCATGTGCTGTAAGAGAACCTGATCTATTTTGAAGGACAATTCACAGATTTTACAGCCTGTGGAGGGCTCCCAGGAAGTGTGGATACTTTCAATGTGATACTGCAGCTGGAATGGGGTGGGAAACTGGCAGCTGCAGTGCTGGCCCGTAGTGTGGATTTCCCAGCTGTCACCCTTCTGCTTCTCAGGCTCCAGATGGTTCCTCACCTGGGTCCTAAACTTGACTTTTTTAAGAACTCCCAAGCAGCTGAGGCATATAAAGGCGGTGTGAGTCTTCTGTTCGGGCTGCCTATCTCTTGTATGCTGTCCGTAGAAAGAGTCATCAAGTAACATGATCAGATTTCGTTTCATGGGACCAACAATCTTGCTCTGACTTGCTAGAGTCAAAAAGTCCGTTTTCTCCAGTCCTTCCAAACTACATGTTCTGTCTGGATCCATAAGACTGAAGCATGCCTGGTCATTTGCATGAATCTATGAAAATGGTGTCCTACCATAAACATGGCTTGGTGAGGTCGAGAGACCTTCCAAGGTCATAATCCTATTATTTGTAGAATAGACTCCTGGAGTGGCCATGGTGAATTCAGGTGCCCCTGGGATTCCATTGCTGATTCTCCAAAAATATTAAATGGAAAATTCCAGAAAGAAATTACTCATAAATTGTAAATTGCATGTCATTTTGAGGAGTGTGATTGGAATCTCACACCATCATGGTATCTCCTGCACAGAATGTGAATCGTTCCTTAGTCCTACACATCCCACTCCTTTGTTACTTGGTTACCACAATGACTGTTGAGATGTCACAAGGCTATGACCAAGTCACCCTTATTTTACTCAATAATTGACCCAAAGTATATTGGAGTGATGCTGGCCATTTGGATATACTAGAGGGTATCCATTAAGTGCTACCTTTAAGTGAATAGATAAAAGTTCCCAATTTGATATAAAAAGAGAAATGTTGCATGCTGATGTTGCTAAGATCTGTAGTGAATGTGAAGAAGAGAAAAGAAATCTCTGCTAGTTTTGTTGTCAGAAACATAACTTTTGCCTCAAACTGCAAAAGTTATGGCCACAGAGTGTAGTAAGTGCTTGCTGCTGCTGCTGCGGCTAAGTCTCTTCAGTCCTGTCTGACTCTGTTGGACCCCACAGACAGCAGCCCACCAACATCTCCGGTCCCTGGCATTCTCCAGGCAAGAACACTGGAATGGGTTGCCATTTCCTTCTCCATTGCATAGAAATGAAAAAGGAAAGTGAAGTCTTTCAGTCGTCTCCGACGCTTAGTGACCCCATGGACGGCAGCCCAGCAGGCTCCTCCGTCCATGGGATTTTCCAGGCAAGAGTACTGGAGTGGGGTGCCATCACCTTTAGGGTGAAAAAAATCACTAAATTAGTACAGTAATATATTTTACAAGGAGACTTTAACAAAACTTTTACAGAAGTATACTCTTATAGTTTGTCTATGTTATTATTACACCTTCCCTGGTGGCTTAGATGGTAGTGTCTGCCTACAATTCATGAGACCTGGCTTCAATCCCTGGGTTAGGAAGATCCTCCACAAAAGGAAATGGCAAACCACCTGAATTTTTGCCTGGGAATTCCCGTGGACAGAGGGAGCATAATAAGGTGCAGCCCAAGAGGTTGTAAAGAGTCAAACATGACTGAGCGGCTTCACTTTCACTTTACTCTCATTATTAGTTAGTTGTGAGTCTCTTATGGTACTTTCATAAAATTGCCTCACAGATGTGTTTGTATAGGAAAACACTGTTTATATAGGGTTTGATACTATGTGAGGTTACAGATGTCTGCTGGGGGTGTTTTCTGTGCAGCACCCCCCAGATGCTCTGCAGATGAGTGGTGATGATTCTATTTCTTTCAAAAGACAAAATTAGTACTTGATTGAATCGCCCATTGAAACATTGAGATAACTATTAACACCCTTATTTTATACATAAGGAAACATCTCAAATTCAGTTAAGTGACATGACAGTTTTAAACTTCCTTGCCCAGTCCCCACTTTTCCCTTGTCTCCCTATGATGGCCCCAGCTCCTGTTAAACTCCACAGGACAGCAGGTAGGCAACATTTGGCTATAGACCTCCAATAGCACTCAGAAATGCGGACCAACATAAATTGTCTAAAAGAGCCCCCATCAGTCCCCTGTGGGTTTTCCTCACTCCCTCCACTCTGTGAGTCCAGAAGGCACCAGATTGTATTCATGGATCAAAAATATTAAAAAAAAAAAAAATCCAGAAAGTTCTAATAGCAAACCTTAAACCTGCTTCATGCTGGCAAATATGTAAATAAAAATATAATAAAATATATATCGTATAATATACTATTATATATTACATAATATAATACTTATTATATTAATATTAATGTTTAATACATAATATATTATTATATATTATAATACTTATAATACTTAACACAACATCGGCCTGTAAATAGTTTCAATTACTTATATATAATAAATATATATTTATTATATATATAATTTTATATAAAATATATAATATTATATTATATAATTATATATATATTATATAATATATATATAATATATAATTTATTATATAATATATATTCATTATATATATATGTACTTGAAACTATTTACAGAGCATCAATATTGTATTAAGTATTATAAGGAAATCTGGGGATATTTTAAAGCATGGCAGGAGCATCCCCCATGTTACACATGCATAGACTACACCATTTTATATAAGGAACTTGCACTGCCACGACTTTTGCTATCTGTGGGTGCAGGTTTCCCCCAGATCCAACCTCCCAGGGGCACCAAGGAAAGAGGACGGGGCCTTCTAGACTTCCACTGCTCTCCCTGCCTAGGATGCTGTCTCGAGTACTGTCACCTAGCTCATGACTTGTCTTGGTCCACAGTTTATATGTTAAGCTTGCCTGACCATGATGTCAGAAATTACAGCTCTCCACCCACTCACATGCCATATTCAACTCCAGAGCTATTGGGTTGCTGTATTTTGTTTCTAGAACGCACATGTGGCATCAGTCAGTGCTGTATGTCTGCTACATAACAAACAGAACTGTTAATAATACAATCACTTATCTGTACCACAGGCTCGACTCACTAATTCCTGGTTCCCCAGGTACTTACACTTGATCTTAGTCGAATGGCTGAGATGCAATTTCTCCTAGTATTTCATGAAACTCAAATCTTAATGATTTAAAACTTTTATAAGGGGAGAAAGTCAGCTAGTATATAGCTGGATGCTGACAAGATCAGTGGTAGTCATTGAAATCAAAGATTTGGAACACACTCTCTCCAATATAACACATATTGATTGATAGATTCCATGGCATTAACATGTTTCATTGATATTAAGGACCATTCTAAACTTTACATTTGACCATTTCTGATACCAGATCACACCTTATCAGTAGCATACTACAGTTTACTTGGCTATGTGGTGGCCCTAGTAGTAAAGGTCCCTCCTGCCAATGCAGAAGACTTAAGAGAAGCAGGTTCAACTCTGGGTCAGAAGATCTCTCGGAATAGGGATGACAACCCACTCCAGTATTCCTGCTTGAAGAACTTGTGACAGAGGAGACTGTTGAGCTACAGTCCATAGGGTTGGAAGAGTCAAGTATGACTGAAGTAACAGAGCACACATGGCTATATATGTATATAAACACATATTTTATAGTGGTGTGAAAACAATGCTGAGGGTCTCTCCTGGTGATTCAGTATTTAAGACCTCACCTCCAAGCCAGGGGATATGTCTTCAATCCCTCCTCAGAATCTATGACCCCCACATGCTATAGTGTGTGGCCTAAAAAAAAAAAAGAAAAAACCCCACTAAATAATATTGTATCTTACAGGTGATATCTTCTTAGTTTTAATGAAAATTCTATTTTTCTTAACTAGAATTCAGTTTACTAAATGCGAGTGCTGCTGTTGCTGCTAAGTCACTTCAGTCATGTCCGACTCTGTGCGACCCCATATAGACAGCAGTCCACCAGGCTCCCGCCCCTGGAATTCCCTAGGCAAGAGCAATGGAGCGGGTT